>ML677335.1:5530117-5561859 GCA_007922305.1 Dermatemys mawii | reverse complement strand
GTGAATGGGACTGCTTGCTTAAAGTCTGACTTCAGTGGGACTACTCACACCCTTAAAGTTAGGAATGTGCTTACATACTTTGCTGAATCAGGGCCTAAAATTACACAATTACACTACTATTTTTCAAAAATGTTTTTCACTTTCCTGTTGCTCTGTGAAAGACCCACACAAACCCGAGAGAAGAAAATAACTGACTATTCAGGAGACACGGTGAAACCAAGAATAAACCAAGAGCTGTTAAATGCACAAATTAAACAAGCCAAAAACTTGAGAAAGGGTCACTTTTTTCCTTCTAATCTCTTTTAGTTGTGTTAACTGTAGATGTTACTTATAACAGCAGCAAGTAGAAAATTTTCAGACAGAGGTGATTCTTAAGTTGTCAGTGTGATTTTAATTGGCCAAACAAAAAGGCCACATTTGGCCATATCACTACTCAAGTAAATAGTCAAACCTTGTTGGGGTGACTTTACTGTATATAGGGGATGTATTTTATTGCTAAATAGTGTGCAGCTCAGCTTTGTGATCTGTACAGAGACTACCCAAAGATATTAATAAATATGCCTGAGAAAATCAGTTATATGGAGACAGAACCATTGCTGTGGTGCTGATCATTAGGAATTCATTTGAGATTTATGTGACTGTTGCTTACTGTAATTTTAGAGCCTGGCTTAATCTACATCAAGGATACACATTGGTTGGTGAGTGAAGAGATTCTCTTGTATTAGCTGACGTTTGCAGAATAATTCTGCCCAATCTACTCCCCACAGGATGTTCTGGTGTGGTAGGTTTCCCCTAGAGTGGCTGTCAGGAGCAATATGAAACTTACTGGAATCTGCATTGTGTCTATGGTCCTGCTCAATTTCACACCTCCACGGGGGCTGAGAGTAAACACTACTGCAGAGGAGCCTGATCAGAAACAATTTTCTCTTCTCAGCTGCCAGCAGGGCACTCAGAAGAACAACAAGAGCAAAGGAAATCAGACACAGAAAAAAGATAGAAAACAGAGAAAAAATAGGAAAGTAAAAAGATAAAAGGAGGGAGAAATACCTTAGGTGCCTGGGATGCAGATACAGAGAAAGGATAAAAGAGAGAAAAAATGAAATATTCCATCTGTTTTGTCCACTAGGCCACACTAGCCCCTGTCCAATAGCCTATGCTACCTCTCATTTGCATTATACATTTTCTACAGGGATATGGATTGGTTCTCCGCAGAGTAATCTCCATACAAACAAACCAGGTTGATTAAATTCTATAGAACTCTATAGGAGTCCTGTAGATATATTTCTTATACATTTTCTATAGGAATCTCTCCAACTTTCCTGCAGAGTAACTGCCATAGTAACTTATTGATTTGTTCCCTATTAATCCTACAGGACTTTTCTCTATGAAGACAGCAGTTCCCAAGTTCATTTATTTCCAGATGACATCACATGGGATTTAAAGTCATTTCCTAGCTGGTTAATTCACTGATTGCAGTGAATATGGAACCCATACTCCTTCCAGTTACAAGACACATGACAGTAGTAACACTCAATACAGAGATTTTTTTTAGGAAAGACAACAACATGTTATTTTGCTTGCACTTTTCGATATCTTTTCTGTTTCGAATGGCTAGCCACATCAATGCTATCTCCCAGGTTGCCAAGGCGGTGAAAGGGAGAACAGGAACAGTCAGGTAATCAAATTACAGACCACTGAAAAGGTCAGGCAGAAGTGAAAAGGACACCGTCAATTACTTTTGTATATAGGTTGTGTTATGTCTCCATTGTTTGCAATGCCCTTGAAAAAAGCTCCAAGATCAGATTTCTTTCTGGACTCTTTCTCAAAGGACTCTGTTCTTTTTACATTCAGCAAGCACAAAGCTAAAACAAGCATAGCATTTTTTGTTTATGCCTAACGCCTGCCCAGCTTTGGGAATGGGGCTTACTACGAACATGTCTGGGCCCTGGATTGCAGGCTGAGATTTTGATTCTGGGACTTAGATTTGGATTCTAAGTCTCTACCTAGCCACAAAGCCAGGCTCCCTCTGTCTCTTTCCAAGATCCGTCTACCTTCTCACCTACCAATCTGGCCCTCTGTCCTTCAAAACTCTGCTGGGCATTGGCCTGCCATTGCAGCATTGAAATTTTCACCCTTGACTTTCTTTGCTCAGAAACGCCTTTGAGGGTGCTATGTGCCAGGTTGGTCTCTCCCTTCCCCTGTGAGATCTGAATCCCAGTGGGCGTGAAGTGATTGGATTCCTTTTTTCCAACTACTCAGTTCTAAAGCATCCTACTAGTTCTGCTACCCTATCCCTCGCCCATCCCCCTGTCCCCAACTTCTTTGTCTCATCCACTTGTTATGTCTTATCTTTTAGATGCTCAGCTCTCTGGAGCAGGGATTGTCAGTTACCATATGTTTGTACAATGCCTAGCACAATGGGGGTCGGAGCTAGTTGAGGCCTCTAGGACCTACCGGAATAGATTACAGTTTTTTATTAATAAATTTCCCCTTTTTTAAAGTGCTATTCAGAATAGAAGGGATATTCCCCACTAGATCACGACCATTTAAAGGTAAGTCAGAGTTTTGAAGGTACTTGACACTGTCTCTTTATCTGGCAAAAGATCAGCATATTTCCATTCTCTAACAATGATCATAATATAAAATGAGAAACAATACAAACTGCAAAATCAATTCTACCCTCCAATATACGCATGCATGATGCTGTGCATCCTTTGATGTCGGGAAGAATACAATATAAGGACTGGTTCAGAAGAACAAAGTCAAAGCCCCAGCACGGGGCATGTTCTAATCTGCTTCTCGTCCTGTGGCTCATGCCCGCCTCTGCTAAATTTAACAAGGCAAACTCATGCGTCTGGGCCCAAGACTCAGATCTTAATCTAGGCTTGTTAGCAATCTCAGTTCGAACGCACGGGCTGAGCTGCGGGGGATTTATGAAAAGTCCTTTTTGATTCTGCATAACATTAAAAGCTATCTTGTGGGGCTTAGAGCTGAGTCAAGCCCAGAGTCAAGCAAACAAGAAGCAATGTTAATTGGAATAATACCTGGTGTTGTTATAAACTGAAGAAACTAGGAACAGTAAAGCCATTTATTTGAGTATCCGTCAAGTCCAGTTGTTTGTTCATTCTAATCCAGGAAGCATCAGCCTGTATGAAACTGTGCTCTACACTACTCTGTGTGGGAACGGTTTAAAACATTTTACATGGAGAACTCCATTGCTCCCTCTCAATTGTCTTTTATAACAGGCTGTGCTCTGGCAGGGACAAACCCCTGAAAATCACCATATTAGTACATAAGTCTGTGGGAGCAGCATGCCAGAAGAAGCACTTTTGGGCTAAATTACACATGCTATAGTTGGAATACAAGCTCTGACACTCTTCTGATATAAAAGCAAGTAGGTTACTACCCTCCCTCTCTCTTCTGTCAACAAACTATGGAGCATCTTCAGCAATGTGCTTCCCAACACTTTCCAAGAAGCCTCTCGAAGCAACTTCTGAGAAATCCTCTGTTTACATAAGCTGAAAAACACTCTCCAGAGACGAGATGCTGAGCATATTGAGAGAACATTTTTATACCCGAATTCCAGGTCACGCTCTTGTTATCAAAATCTCCACTTCTTGTGACAGGGATATGCTGTATTTTAAAAGACAAAATAATAATAAAATCCCAAAGACAGACATATACTTGATGCTTATAGGACCTGCTTCAACACTCACATGGAAAGACTCCCATTGACTTAAATGGGAGTTGGATAAGGCTCATACACAGCTTGTCAATGAAGGGTTTCCACCTGCTTCACAAAGGTAGGTGGTTATTATTATTCCTATCAACAGTTGAGGAAACTGAAGTGTCTTATCCAGGGTCAAACGGCGAATTTGTGGCAGAGCTAGGAGTACAAACAGAAATCACTCCCAATCCCCTGCTCTACCCACCAGACACTTCCTTTCCTTAACTGCTTGTATAATCTCTTTGTCTTTGCTAATGTTGTGTGAATTAAATGACACATTAAACCTTTAGATTTCCCAACACTCACAGCTGAATTCAGCTCTAACTTGCTTTTAATGGAGGTTTGTGCTCAGCTGCTTCCATCATGGCTGAATATGGTACTAAACTGACATAAAATGCATAGTCATTCAGCCTTGGGAGCACAGACCAGGCAGCACCAAAGGTTTCATGCAAATTGCATTTTATGTTTCTGTCCCAACATTTTCTCAATAAGTTATATTTACAGTATGTGCAATGCCATCTCTGTCTCGCAAAAGTGCACTGACTCCTTGCTCAGTCTAACAATGTCAAAGTTCACAAGGTAAGAAGCATTCACATCCACTAATAAACCACAAAACATTCTGACTCTAATTTCCAATCTACTCTCACTGACCAAGATCTTCATGACTTAAATGGAAGCAGAAGAGCTAAAGGCAGGCATCTGATAGGTATGCATGGACAGAGTGAGAGTCCAGAGCAAGGGGCTGTAAACTGGTTTCCAGACTGATTCAATACTGGTTTAGAGAGATAAGGTGGGTGAGTAAATATCTTTTATTGGGCCAACTTCTGCTGATGAGAGAGACACCCTTTCTCTCACCAACAGAACCTGGTCCAGTAAAAGATATTACCTCACTACCTTGTCTCTCTAATATCCTGGGACCGACATGGCTACAACTACATAGCAGGTTTCAGAGTAGTATGTGTGTTTGTCTGTATCCGCAGAAAGAACGAGGAGTACTTGTGGCACCTTAGAGATTAACCAATTTATTTGGGCATAAGCTTTCATAGGCTAGAATCCACTTCATCAGATGCATAGAGTGGAACATACAGTAGGAAGATACACACACACACAAAACATGAAAAGGTGGAGGTTGCCATACTAGCTTAAAGTGGCTTAATCAATTAAGGTGAACTACACCGCAAACATCAATACTGATTTAGCAGCTGGGACACAAAAGAGGCCTGTATTGTGTCCAAAACACTTGGGGTGAAATCCGGGCTCCACTGAAGTCAATGGGAGTTTTGCCACTGACTTTAACGGCCACTAACCTTTGTTGTTGTTTTTTCAATTTCTAACTGTTATAACTATATAGTCTTGTTATCCATACAAATGCTCTAATAATCAATAGTGTGATGTAAATCAAGGATATACCATTTAAATGGACTAGATCAGGGGTTCACAAACTTCATTGCACCACGACCTCCTTCTGACAACAAACATTACTATATGGCCCCAAGATGAGGGACTGAAGCCTGAGCCCAGCTGAGCCCCACCACCCCGCATGGAAGGGCCAAAGTCAAAGCCCGAGTCCCAGCACCTGGGGAGGGGGGCCAAAGATGAAGCTCAAGGGCTTCATCCCCAGGCAGGGGGCTTGTACCCTGGTGGTACAGCTCAGGCTTCAGCCCTGTGCCCCAGCAAGTCTAAGCCAGTCCTGGAGACCCAATTAAAATAGGGTCGTGACCCACTCCTGACCCACAGTCTGAGAACCCTGGACTAGATGAGGGTTTCAGAAGGAACATGGAAGAAAAATGATACTACGGAGGGGAGTGTCTTCTTCTGAATACAGATGGTTGGCAAACAAAATATATCAACAAGCAGCTCTGAACTGCCAAACAGTTAAAAATGTATAAAAATAAACTAAACAAAACAAAGCAAGAGGCACAGAAGTGCTTCACTGCTGGGCTGAACAAAACTGCGGCATTTTCCTTCAACATTCTGTGATGCTGGCAAAAGGACACCCACTGCAGCAGCTCTGTCATTTTGGCTCATTTCGGGGAGCGGGGGGGAAAGGGGGTTAAGCTGAATTCACAATTCACATTGAATTCACAGTGAATCCTTCTCTAATTCAGGAATCACAGGAGGCTGCTGGTGGGGAGATGTGAGAAATTCTCCCTGCTGCCCCCAATCCCTTCCCATGAGAGAATCAAATTGGGCTTTCAGTTAAAGCTGCTCAGACAGGACTGGTACTTCCTACTAAAAACAAATGGAAAGGGACTATTTTGGGTTAATCAAAATTCAGTCTTATTTTTCTGACTGTAGAGTCTGAGTCCTTCCACTGCACTCTCTGCATTCCCACGGCCTTTGTGAGCAGTGACAATGAAAATATCCTGAGCAGCCTTCAGATTCTTTAGACAAACTCTGAAATATTTAGATTGCTAAACCTACCTACATAAATCTAGCTGATCCTCAGTCACTGGAACACATGTCCGGGGTGTTACATAAACAGACAGTACATTCTGGAGGATTTGGGAAAACTGGGATTGTCACTATTTTTCCATTCTAAGATGGCTAACCTTAGTTATAATTATCTAGGATGTATTCAGTTTCTCAATAGCTCATACACTGTTAAATGGAGCATTCAGTCTCACAAATACATCTCCTTCTCCTAATGTATGTTATGTGTTCCAGATGGCAGGAAAAGTATTTTTTCCCCTACACTTGCTTACCTATTTCCAGACACCCAATGGGCCACATCAGTAGCAGGGAGTGTAACAGCATAGCTCCACTGGAATCCATGTAGGTTCACCTATTTAACATCAGCGGAGGATTTGGCCCTATCTTTCTGAACACAAAATAATATCCTATAACACATATGTGATATTAATATACCATAAAATCCTATCAATATCCAGTAGATACTTTTGTAAGAGAAAACTGCCATACAAGCACAAAACATTGCAACTGCATAAATAATTGTGTTTAGCCCAGGCTATGTGATTGCCAGCTTAACGCTGCTCCTGGGAAAAGCCACTTTAATTAGGCTCATTTAAATTCATACCAGTTTTTCCTTTAGCTAAAGCATTTGTGCTCATTTTGTACAAGCAGGATTTGGCCTCCGGATTCTTGGCCAAAATTTGTCCTCTTGCCCCACTGGTGGAGCCCAGTCAGTTACCTTTCTCCTCCCTAGAGGTGTGTGTATCTCTATTGCGGTGTATGCACTACACACATGTTCAAAAGAGATCATACTCACTCGGATCCTGGCCACATTTGGTCATGCAGCAAGCCCTGCCTTTGAAAAAGCTTTTCCACCATAACCAGAACAATATTTACAGACACCAGTCTTCTCAACCCTCTTCACCAACAAGCAGAGATTTCTATAACAAGATTCCATGAAGTCCAGCAAGAACCTCACTGTGTCCATCTGATTAACCTCGAAACTGCTCAGCACATGCATTATTACATAGTCTTTAATTACATGATCACTTTCTATTTTTTCCACAGGATATTGGCCTCATCTGTTGCAGAAGTTGAAAAGTATGTAGTAAATGAGGCAGGGAATTACAGGAAAAGAAAGGATGGTCTTGTGGTTAAGGCAATTAAATGCTGTCCTGGAGAACAGGATGCTATCCCTGCCTTGCCACAGAGTTTCATTGTGATTCTAGTCAAGTCACTTAAACCAAACTTTTCCACTGCACCGGACCCTCACTAGAATCCGCATCTATATAACACAAACGCGGCCATGGATCCCAAATTTAGTTTGGTTACAAAAACATGCGTCTATATAACGCGGTCCCTGCTAGAATGCGGGACTTGGCATGGATCGCAAATCCCGCGTTCTAGCGAGGGTCCAGTGTATTTGTGCGTATCCTGTTCCCAGGGTGCCCAACTTGAGATATGTGGGGCCTGATTTGCATTGACAGCTGTTACTGAAGTCAATGGGAGATGGGTGTTGAGTATATCAAGTGATATATAGTGCTACATACTCTGAAAAATCAGGTCCTAGGTGTCTCACTGGGCTTACCTGAAGTCCCTTGGCACTTTTGTCATTTTTGGCTTTAATCTCCATGTCTCAGTTCCCCACTTGTCTGAGGATAATACACCACTCACTTCCCAGGGATGTTGTGTAAATAAATGCATTAAATGTTTGCAAAGAATATTACTGTGATGAGAGCACCACAAAAAAAGCTCAGAAGGTAATTAATAATTCTGTATTCAGGGGGTCTGGAGGGTGTGTAGTAAATAAACCCTGGAGCAACACAAAGAAGGGTGATGGTAAAAAAAAATAAAAAATGAATAGCTAACCATTCAATGAGTACCATCCATCCTGTGCTCTGAATGAGGTGGGAGTTCTGGGGGAAAATTAATATAGGTCAAGGCTATCTAATTAAAGACTGTCTCATAATGCATACTGCACAAAGGAGCTAAATTAATGTCACATGGGCAAACTTAATATTCTTTTAGTGTAATTTTTTGATGCAATAGGCATAAAGAATTGTATGATGAAATGGAGACCTGGGAGTCTGTTGAACAAAGGAATATTAGTCATGTCAATAGTTTCACGAGACAGACTGCAGGAATCAAAAGTCTGTCTGGTTTGGTAAAGGTGAACTCTTCCTACAGTATTTAGAAGTGGTTTATGAATACAAGATTGCAGGGAACTAGGACGACTCCTGGAACATCTAAAACAACAGGGGAAATAAAAGCGAAGTCTACAAGAATAAAATCCAGCTCATCGATGATGTGAACTTCATTCACTGATGTCAGTTCCATTAATGCCCCATGAAACTAGGGGTCTGCACTTGAGCCAGCTGACCTATGGCAGAAGTGGCAAGCATTACAGTATTGCACTGAATTTATTTCAGCTGTTAAGGTTTACATCCCTGCCTTTCACACAATTACTCAATTTCCATTGTCATAGTAAAAGATATTGAGGAACAAAAGCTTTTTAAAAAATCCCACAAGTCACTTGCCAGTAAAGAAATTCTCTCTCTATTAAGAAGAGCAGCTTCACGTGACTGGTTTAAACACAAAAACCAGATGAATCATGGAGGTTTTGACTGAGCTTCACTTTGAGATTTGGGGTTTGTTTAAACCCAGAAACTCAAAGCCAAAGTCTGAAGGTGAGAAGCATGAAACAAAACCAGAGGAAAAGCTCAGAGGCACCCTTAGAAGTGAAACTGATGAATATTGGACTTGAGTGAAAGTCATCACCCACTGATCTGCAGCTATTCAAATGTTCTGCACACCAACCTCCTTCCACTCCGCCCTTCCATCTTGGCTCTCAAAGAGCCTACCCTTAAAAAAACCTTTCCTCAGTTTCAGATTTTCTCAGATTCAGTTGCCTGAATCTCTTGGCACTCCTTGTGGACTAGTTAGAATGGACCATGTGGAGTCAACTCCTGACCCTCCATGGAATAGCACATTTGCCTTCACGAGTGGTTCAGCCAAGACTAGTCAGATATCCCTCAGACTGCTCCCAGTGTGAATACGCACCAGGAATGTTCTTGTGATGAGCCAGTTAAATCCCAACAGGGAACTGATGAAGTGAAGAGTATTCAATTATACTTGGTTTCACTGGCAGATAGGCGTATGACAAGAATTTTCCTGTTTGAAAAGACCAACAAATAAAAACCTGCATTTGATCAAAATTTGGTCTTATCTTGTGTTTAAAAGGAGAGGGCAATGTTCAGCCACATTCAGGCTCTGCGCACCATCTGGTTTCTGGACAGTGCTTCTTGTTGTAATAACATTATAAATATGTACTGAGAATTTAGAAGGGATAAGGAAAAATGGCTAGTGGAGACTCCTAATTAAATAGGTGGCCTACCTCCATCTCAAAGGCTCCATAATATGCAGTATAGTCTGTTCACTGCTCCCTGACAACAGAGAGAGTAAAGGCTTTCTTGTTAGGGAAAAATCACAAAAGATTCCTGGAATGGCATCTAATGAAAAGAAGTCTCTGAGCCTGACACACAGATTTCAGAGGAAAATGCTCACTAACTGCTTTGTATGCTACTTTTACAAAAAACGAGGCGAGACAAATCTGGAGAACTAGATTCAGGAAATATTTGGGTCAGACTTAAATGAGCAAATGAAGGTCCATTCATGCTACTGGAACACAGATTTTGAATGAGACTCATAGGCTGAGATAGCAGAGTTTCTCTCCTGACTCAAATATCAGAGCACAGAAGTCTAAGGACTGAGGTTCCCAGATGACCTAGTATCTAGCTATCTTAGGTACTTCTGTGGCCCACATGACCACAGTAACTGAGCAGCTCACAGTCTTTTGCATATTTATCTTCACAAAGCCCCTGTGAGGTAGGGAAGTGTTGTTATCTTCCTTTTACAGATGGGGAACTGAGGGAACCAAGGTCACACAGGGAGTCTTTGACAGAGCAGGGACTTGAATGTAGGTCTCCCAAGTCCTAGATGAGGACCCTAACCATAGGGAAATTCTTCCTATCAATAAGGGCTAGAGGGAGAGCACCTATAATGTTTTCTCAGTGTTATATATTATTGCCCAGTGTATTACCCTCAAACTGGGGTTCTTTTTTATTTCTCCAGGAGCCACCATGAAGAAGAGTGGAGTGTTCACTTTCTAACAGGGAAAATCAGAAAGGGAAGGTAAAGAGTCAGTATCAACTCGAAGGAAGGAGCAGTGTGGAGGTTTCCATGTTACACTCTAACAGACAGACAACTAGAGTGTGGATGGTTCCAAGGATTGGTAATAAAACACAGAACGTCAGATGCATGCAGTGGAAGTATCCAGGGGCAGGTATAAATAAGTAGGCAACGAAAGCTTATGCTCTAAAAAAATTTTAGTTAGTCTTTAAGGTGCCACAGGACTCTTTGTCACTTCTGCAATTCCAGACTAACACGGCTACCCCTCTGATTCTTGAAAACACAGAACTTTTCACCTTCAGGTTACTGGTTTGAATCTGGCCCTGTTTAGTAGTGAGTGAAGGTCATTAGCCTCTGACAGATGCTTGGTGAAACAAGCTGGGAGGAGCTCAGTCCATTTGCTAATGGACAGGTTACAAAAGCTGACAGGGACGAGGGAGGAATTCTCAGCCAAGAAGCCAAATTCTGCATGGGCAAGGAAAAGGAACCAGTTTCTCAGCCCTAAGAGTGCTGCTATGGGTGAGGCACACTAGGATAAGCCCAATGCCAGTAAGCTTGCCCTGCCCATGCTGTGAGATTTCGGTCTCCAGGGCTGTCTGACACCTTTTTTTGAACACTAGGTTCACTTAGATACATTTACAAAGAATGACCAAAGCAGGGAGTAAGAAAAGCTTTGCATAAATTTTGGAATCAAGAGCTAAAGCTAGATATCCAGCTACACCAGAGCTCTGCTCGGGACAGCTGAGGAGGAGCAAAGTGGCTTGAAGTCATCTTTGTGCTCCCCTGATCCCTGGCAAACTTTGAGCAGACTCTAGCTTGCTTTAAGTTGTGGTGACTTGTAAAACCACCTGAGGTGCTGTCAAGCTGGGCAAAGATCACCAGAGCACGGCAGATATCCCACAATGCTCCCACCCATATGCTAAGGGATGCGGGACCGCGTTACCCGTTATTAACTCTACACCAACAGACCCTACAGGAATTCTTAGCTTTAAGGTTTCTTTTCCCAGTTGAAGTGGAGCAACGGAGCTGCAGACTGGGTCAGAATCCATCCCTGATAGTTCATATGATTTCCCCTTGAAATAAGCATTAAGGATGCTCCTCAGCCCCTTTTTCTAAGACATTTCTTCCATCTCCCTCCTCTGTCTCTTCTCTCCTTCATTCCCTCTTTCCTTCTTCTGTTGATTCATGATCATTGCAAGTGTGTTGCACGATGATTAGCTGACACAACTGTTTAGAGTTCCTTCACGGAAAGCATCATTCTGAAAGCCTTTCCAACTTCCCCTCCGGATGATGTAATCCTGGGTGGGCGCCAAGTTGGGTTATGAGTGAAAATTCTTCCCTTCAGGGTCAGACACTTTAAACATTCTCCTATTTTTAGGCCTGATTTCAGTCTCCTGCAGCCAATGGCTGAGCAGAGCAGTTAATGTTATTCAACTGCAAATGTCTGTCAGAGTTCAAACAAAGCTTCACTTTGTAGCAGGTTACAGGAGCCTCTTTTACAAGAAGGCTGCAGCTGTTTTGCTCCACGCAGCATTCTGAGAGTTCACATGGTGAAGAGAAACACTTCAAGCTCCCACCATCTATCAACTGTAATTGTAAACCCAAAACAACAGTTTGAATTTGACCTGCCACTATAGAGTCTTCTGCTGGCGGCTTTATGTTCCAGGCAGGGCTCTGGAAATTCACACCGTGGGAAATGCAACGTGTCAGATATAAGCTGGAAATTGTCCGCTTTCAGGGGGGCCTCTTTTAGGACCAGATCAGCAGCACTGTGCAATGTGGAGCCTAAGTTTGGGGCTTAAAGAGATCAGATGCCATTGAAATCTTGCAGCGTTTACCCACTTGATATTGACCCTACTGCCAAGTCACCACAGTCTCAGACTCCTAAGGCTCATGGCTGCGCGCTCCTACATAGTCCAGCATGCAAGGCTGAGGCTGTGATCCCTTCAAATGTGGTTGTCATCAGTCTGTTCCCCAGCCAGTCATGCCCTGGATAGGCTCTTCACGATTCCGCCCCAGGTACTCAACTCCTTACAATGGTGGTACATTGGAAGGGGTTCCGTTTGTGGCTCCGCAGCCCACAGTATCCCTGCTGTTGGATGTGTCCAACCTCGGCATGGGAGAGCACCTTGGTGCCCTCAAAAATCAAGGACTATGGTCGCAGGACGAGCGGTCACATCACAAACATCAGAGAGCTCAGGGCCATCCGCCTGGCATGCAAAGTGTTCCTTCCCCATCTCTCTGGTTGAGTGGTGCAGGTACTGACAGATAACACAGCCTGCATGTTCTATATCAACAGACAAGGGGCAACCTCGTCGCCAGTCTTGTGTCAAGAAGCCCTTCACCTGTGGAACTTCTGCATCCAGCATGCTATCTCCCTAGTAGCCTCCCACCTCCTGGTGTTTGGAACATGCTGGCAGATCGCGTCAGAAGGTCCTTTTTCTCTCACCACGAGTTGTCCTTCCACTCGGAGGTTGCCTGGATGCTCTTCCAAGTGGACCTGTTTGCCACCAGACAGAACAGAAAATGCCACCAATTCTGCTTGCTACAAGGCCTCGAGAGCGGCTTGCTATCAGATGTTTTCCTTCTGTTGTGGTCAAACAGTCTTATGTTTGCCTTTCCACCAATCCTACAATCAGCAGGGTCCTTTTCAAGATCCAGAAGGACAAGGTGCAAGTCATTATGATCTGGCCTCTCCAGCATTGGTTTGGCATTCTCTTGGACTTGGCAGTGGCAGCCCAAGGACTCTTCCTGGCTGTCTGGACCTGCTTTCCCAGGATCACACATGGTTGCTGCATGCGAACCTCACCCCTCCCTCTCCACCTCATAACATGGATGCTGCATGGCTGGGCCAGGAGCAGCTGGCCTGCTCCACTCAGGTCCAGCAGATTCTTCTGGAAAGCAGAAAGCTCTCCACTAGAGCTACCTACCTCACGAACTGGAAGCACTTATCCTGCTGGGCTTCTGAGTGGAATATCTCCCCTATAAGTGCCTCTTTACAATCCATCCTGGACTAAGTCCTGCATTTAAAGTGACAGGGTCTTGTCTTTTCATTGGCTAAGCTGCCCTGGGGGCCATATCAGTATTCCATCCGCACGTCCAGAGTAGATCAGTATTCTCACATAAGATGACGATCAGGTTCCTCAAGCGCCTCGAGAGGCTGTTTCCTCCTGACTGTGATCTGCTTTCCCAATGGGATCTCAATCTAGTCCTTTCAAGGCTTAGCGGTCCTCCTTTCGAGCCTCCAGCCTCTTGCTCTCTCTTCCATATGTTGTGGAAGGTCGCATTCCTTGTAGCTACTACATCGGCGAGGCAAGTCTCCAGGATTAAAGCTCTTGTGTCGGAGCTCCCGTACACAGTGTTCCACAAGGATAAAGTCCAGTTGCGACTCCATCCTACCTTTCTACCAAAGGTGGTGTCACACTTTCATGTCAACCAGGACATTGTCCTCCTGGTGTTCTCTCCAAAGCTGCATGCATCCAATGGGGACAGGCGTCTGCACACCTTAGATGTCAGGAGTGCTCTGGCTTTCTACCTGGAGTATACTAAGCCTTTCTGCAGATCAACTCAATTCCTCATTGAGAATGAAAGGCCTCCCAGTGTCATCCCAGAGGATTTTGTCCTGGATCACCACCTGCACCTGTACCTGGTACGAACTAGCATGGATGACGCCCCCACCAATAGTAACTGCTCACTCCACAAGAGCTCAGGTGTCATCGGCTGCTTTCCCAGCTCATGTCCCCGTCCAGGACATCTGCAGAGCCATGAAGTGGTCATCAGCACATATCTTCATGACACATTACGCCATCACCCAGCAAGCCAGGGATGACACTAGGTTTGGCAGAGTTGTATTGCAATTAACAAGTCCATAAATTCCTACCCACCTCTGGAGGTACTGCTTGGGAGTCACCTACAATGGAATAGACATGAGCAAGCACTCAAAGAAGAACAGAACTCTCAGTTTACTTGAGAGAGGGTAAAACTCTTTAATGTAAGAATCCAATTTCATATAACTTAGATGTATAGTCAGTCATTGGAAGGTAAGTTAGGTATATAACTACTTATGAGTATACTGAGGAGACTGTTTGAGAGTAAAGCACAGAAACAATTCGCACCGTACATAATTTTAGCACAACAATACACCTACCACCAGGGATCGCTATTCAAAGGAATATCAGACCCCTCTTAAGGCATAACAACCTAGACTGTATAAGAGTTCTGTGTAAGCTCGAAAGCTCATCTCTCCCACCAACTGAACTTAAAATAAAAAACTCAGCAATAATGGGGGATTTCAACTATTCCCGTATTGACTGGGTACATGTCACCTCAGGAAGGGATGCAGAGATAAAGTTTCTTGACACCTTAAATGAATGTTTCTTGGAGAAGCTAGCTCTGGAACCCACAAGAGGAGAGGCAATTCTTGATTTAGTCCTAAGTGGAGCACAGGATCTGGTCCAAGAGGTGAATATATAACTGGACCTCTTGGTAATAGTGACTATAATATCATTAAATTTAACATCCCTGTGGTGGGGAAAACACCACAGCAGCCCAACACTGTAGCATTTAATTTCAGAAAGGGAAACTACACAAAAATAAGGAAGTTAGTTAAACAGAAATTAAAAAGGTACAGCACCAAAAGTAAAATCCCTGTAAGCTGTATGGAAACTTTTTAAAGACATCATAATACAAAGGGTAGGAATAAATAGGTCAGTTTTCAGAGTGGAGAGAAGTAAATAGTGGTGTCCCCCAGGGGTCTGAACTGGGTACAGTCCTATTCAACATATTCAAGAGGTAAGCAGTGAGGTGGCAAAAGATGATACAAAACTACTTAAGATAGTTAAGTCTCAGGCAGACTGTGAAGATCTACAAAAGGATCTCTCAGTACTGGGTGACTGGGCAATAAATGGCAGATGAAATTCAATGTTGATAAATGTAAAGTAATGCACATTGGAAAACATAATCCCAACTATCCATATAAAATGATGGGGTCTAAATTAGCTGTTACCACTCAAGAAAGAGATCCTGGAGTCATTGTGAATAGTTCTCTAAAACATTCACTCAATGTGCAGCTCCAGTCAAAAAAGCGAACAGAACCTTGGGAATCATTAAGAAAGGGATAGATAATAAGACAGAAAATAACATATTGCCTCTATATAAATCCATGGTACACCCACATCTTGAATACTGTGTGCAGATGTGGTCACCCCACCTCAGAAAAGATATATTGGCATTGGAAAAGGTTCAGAAAAGGGTAACAAAAATGATTAGGGTTATGGAACAGCTGCCATATGAGGAGAGATTAAGACTATAATGTTTCAACTTGGAAGAGAGACGACTAAGGGGGGATATGATAAAGGTCTATAAAATTATGACTGATGTGGAGAAAGTAAATAAGGAAGTGTAATTTACTCCTCCTCATAACACAAGAACTAGGGGTCACCAAATGAAAATGATAGGCAGCAGGTTTAAAACAAACAAAAGGAAGTGTTTTTTCACACAGCGCACAGTCACACTGTTGAATTCTTTGCCAGAGGATGCTGTGAAGGCCAAGACTATAACAGGATTCAAAAAAGAACTAGATAAATTCATGGAGGACAGGTCCATCAATGGCTATTTGCCAGGATGGGCAGGGATGGTGTCCCTAGCCTCTATTTGCCAGAAGCTGGGAATGGGTGACAGGGGATGGATTCACTTGATGATTACTATTCATTTTATTCATTCCCTCTGGGACACCTGGCTTTAGTCACTGTTGGAAGACCGTATACTAGTCTAGATGGACCTTTGGTCTGACCATGTATGGCTGTTCTTATGATCCAATAAATAAAAGATACTACCTCACCCAGCTTGTCTTTCCTTCAGAAACACACAGGGTCAGTGAAATGGAAGGTAATGTTTAAAGATGAGACAATCTGGAAGCAGCTGAAATGTGTAGCTATACGTATAATGTGTCATAATGTCTAGTCAGCTTGGGCTCAGTCCTTTGCTTTATATGTCAGCAAACCAACTGTGATTTTTAGGGAAGCAAATGGGTTGGATGTAAATGACGGCCACCAATGCATATCATGGACAGCCCATTCAAAAGTGCTGGCCATACATTCTGAATTAACTAATCTTCTAGCAAATCACAAACGACAAGGTATAACCAAATGCAGTTGGTTGGCGATGGATGGAAACCATGACGACCGATTATTGTAATTGTTATGGTGTAACACATGCCCTAATTTGAGTCTGAAGTGCAATACATGTACACCATACAAATCCAATAAGTCCCGCCACCAGATAGAGGACTCTCTTCATTAGATAAGTCCACTGTGGTATCTGTCCACCACTGGAAGAGAAGTCCGATGTTATTCAACAACTGAAATTAGCCATCACAATTACTTTAGATTGTATGAATTTTACTGCAAGTGGTTTACTTAGATTGTAAGCGGTTTGGGGCAGGGACCATCTTTTTGTACTGTGTTTGTATAGTACCTAGCACACTGGGGTCTTGGTCGAGGACTGGGGCTCGCAGGTACTACTGTAAGACAAATAAATAAAAAGAGCATAAACCAGAAGAAAGATGAAAGTTTTAGGTACTGAGTTGCTTGTTTCAATGGCGTTAAACAAGTGATGAAGTTTTTTTAAATAAATGCTTTGGTCTTATCTGACTATCCAAGTCTAAATCAGACCTCTCCTTCCCTATGCCATTTACTGAAAGCCATTGCTCAATTATCAAACAAACCAAACAAGCCAGATATGACATTTAACGCAGAGAGAGAAACACAAAGAGCAGGAACCTGAGTCTTAAAGGAAATCTCTAGTGAAACCACAATTGTGCAGCTGTCTCTGCGCTGCTACCTCTGAAGCACATTTCAACAAGCTCATTAGCATTTTTATAGAAACAAAATATTTAGCTATTGGTAATGACATTCATCACTGCTGTCAAATGTTGAGCTAGCTAATATTTTTGGCACACTGCAAATGACAAGGGTGAGAAACTATGTAATGTTTGATTAAGCCCCAAGACTACTTTCCTGTGGAATTTTTCTACTGCATCACTACATTAGCAGTGAGAAAAGGCTACCTCTCCCACTTCTACCAGAAAAAAGCCTATTTCCTGGATTGTCTTATAAGGTTGAATTACTAAATCTTGCCCAGAGGAAAAAACTTGTGTTATGGTAGCAGTTAGACCTTCACCCATCCATTATGAGGCAGAGAGGCTGCTCAGTGTGCTGCCTGGAGTAGGTTATTCTTTGGGGATGCAATGGGTCTCTCTTTCTACACAGTGTATTGTGCAGTGGGATGAACACACTCCATGAGAAACTTTGGAGAGCACTGAACAGAATGCGCTTATTATGCATTTCCATTTCAGCTACCACTAGAATTCCTGTCACGTCATGATTTATGCATTTGTAGGGAGGGGAGAAATATAAACTAGTTTGGCCACACATTTGGGAATCTAAAGTTGCCTGAGGGCTCTATTGTTATTTATGTAGTAGCAAAAACAGCGCTATAAAATACAAGCACAGTACCAATCCAACAGCTAGCCCCTGCCTGAAAACGTTTATGCTAGACAGGCACATGTGGGTGGGATACAGTATAGGAACAAAACAGAACAGAAACAAAATGGTCATTGTGGCAGGGATGCTTTTCAGAATAGGTGGTTTTTAAGCAATCGAGTTCCATGCAACCATTGCATCTTAGCCCCCCGTCTTTCCCATGCCTCGACCTATTGGTTCTTTCTGAATGACCTTCAGGGTCATTTTTTTCTCCTCTGATCCTACTACTAAGCAGCCACTGGGCAGAAGGAACAGCAATCTTTAAACCCGCTATAATCGCTGCTAAACAGCTCCTGTGTGGAAGGCAAAAGAGGGGAGTGTTAGAGCTGAAACTGACATGGTCAGTTGCTTCTTTGCCATTCATGAGATGAACATTGTTCCTGATGTAAATCCTTGAACTCTGACTGTTTATTAAATTGGGGCTGCTAAGGAGAAGTTAGTTGTTTTGATGGCTAGGGATGGGTGTGACGGGACTGCTTCTTATTATACCAAGTACCATCATTTCAATGCTACCTTGCCTCCCCTCCATGCCCCATTTATTAATCTCTCTCTGTCTCATCATATGCTTAGATTATAATCTCTTTGGCATAGGAGTGTCTTTTTATAACACATATGTACAGCACCTAACACAACTGGGCCTCAGTCCCTCAATAAGGTCTCAAAGAACTACTGTGGGACAAATGAATTAATAATAATCTCACATCTCACTTCTGGTGCAAACCTAACACAAGTTGTTTGTTTGTTAGCTAGTTAGTGGGAATTTTGCCCTGAAACCAAACACTGCATTACGAATTTAAATCTAATTGTAATTGGAAAGGGCGGATGGGGGAAGAAATTCCTTCCCCTACATCAGGAGTGGTAGAGGCAGGCCCTCACTTTACCACATGCGGTTTCATGGGGCTCCGGAAGCTAGTGGGAGGAAGGGGCTCTGGAAAAATCCATTTTCATTCTCAAATGAAAGGAACTGCAGCAAAGTCAGGAGTTCAAGAGCTCCCTTTACTGCTCCCTCCAACCCCAACACCTCACCCCTATATCAAAGTAGCAACATTTTGTCGTCTTCTCCTTCGCTCATTCAAAGCTGAGGAGGAAGCGCGAGGGAATACTACTCTTGGAATTCACCAATAAATATCTATCCCAAAGGTGATCATGGCTGCAGTCCAAGAGGGTTAGATCAGTGTAATCTCACCATTAACTGAGTGAAAGTTCACTATGGAACTGATCCAAATGGGGCCTCATCTTCACTAGAAGAAAAAGGTGTGTTAACGAACAAGTTAAAATTCTAGTGTAGACAAGGCAAGATGTAGTTTTAAAACATCAACTATTCAAGGATTTACCTCAACCAGCATGAGTTAAAATTACATTTACCTGGTTTACATTACTTTGAGACACAGTTAGTTAACATGTTTTAGCTAATGTGTTAAAATACACCTTTTTCTTTACACAGACATGTCCGTGGAGTCTTTCCATGGATTTCAATGAGGTTTGGAACAGGCCTTATTTCAGGACTGAAAGTTTATCAACAAGCCTGGAAATCATAGAAACCTAGGACTGGAAAAGAGCTTGAGAGGTCATCTAGACCAGTTCCTGTACTCATGGCAGGACTAAGTATTATCTAGTGGGTAATGACTCAGGCCATGGTTACATTGGCACTTTATAGCGCTATAAAGCCCCCACGAGCGCTATAACCTCCTCCCCATCCGCACTGGCAAGTCACGTAGAGCGCTATAACCACGGAGTTATAGCGCTCCTGGTAATCCACCTCCGCATGGGGAATAAGGGCTGTAGCGCTACAGCGAGAATGTGGACACCCACTGCGCTACAAGTGATCTCTTGAGATGCCTAGAGCCATTTAAGGCAATTGACATCTCTTCCCTTTCTTTTGAACTCGGCTGGAGGAATGCGGAAATACCTCTTTAGAGTTTCTCTCTTAACTCGGCAGATAAGCAATGCAAATGTTTAAGGAGGGAGCCTGTGTGAAAACAAAGCCCTCTGTGAACGGACACGGGCTGACAGGCTCGCTGACAGGCTCTCAAAAAGACGGAAAAACCACTGGCTCTCTCCCTCCGCATACACACAACATGTCCCCCCTCACCCCCCTTGTTTAAAAAGCACATTGCACCCAGCTGAATGCTGGGATACCTGCCCTAATGTGCTGCTCTTAATGCCGCCTGAAGTGCCGCAAATGTGGCCATGCTATACCGCTGGCGCGTCTGAGTGTGGACATACACTAGCGCTATACATATTACTGTATAAGGGGACCGCTATAACCAATAGCGCTATAATCCTGTAAGTGTAACCATACCCTCAGTGTTTTCTCTCTGCTTCACTGTAAATGGAGTTTCTCTGTAAACTTGTTTCCTGTAAGTAGGTTCCACTGCCCTGCATCATAACGCATAAAATGAGAGCACGTTCATAGTTGGTTGGCTGTGGTCAGTGACACAGTGACTCACTGAACAAGACTGTGAGGTTATAGCAACAGTGGGCTTGTTCTCACTCTTTTAATGTCCTCTGGTGCTAGGGACCACTAAAAAGCCTCTAGAACTGCTAAGCGTTTGGAAGTTGAGAAGGGGAAAAATACTGGGGGAGATGATAATCTAATAAACAAAAAATTAGTCAAGCTGGTTTTAATATTACAACAGCTAAATTTGCTCTGGGGGCTAAGCCCTTGAGAACTGAGTGGACAGTTTCAACTTGGAATGAAGCTGTGCTGCCTGATCCCGAACCCCTGAAAATGGTGCTCGATAATGTAAATGCTCCAGGACCTCCATTAATGGCGATACCACCAGTTACTGCAAGACTGAAGCTCCATGGTCAGTGTTGCACTGTAGCTCACGAAAAGCTAAATCAACTACAGTGCAAGAGTAACACTGCATACCACGCTTACTTTGTTTCCACTGTATTGCACAGAGTAGTCCTATACTGTACTTGGGAGATGATACTGCAGTCATCTGTCAGCAGTCTGCTGGTGGGTATAAGGATGAACGCCAAACGAAACCTTAAGGACTCCTAGCTGAAAAGTACAATGAGCTGGGTCTTTGTGGACTACATCAGTCTCTTTCCCCACTGATGCCATTTCAGTGTAGCTTGTGTGACCATTTCATTCCACAGCAGTGCAAAATTCCTACACTGCAATTCTCACCTGAACCCCTGCCAAACAGTTAAACGTTTACAACATTTCATATATAATAAAAGCTTAATGACAGTGAATAGTCTGCACAACCAGAGCAATCCATCTAGTTTGGTTTATTTCAGTCAGAGTCCACTATTTAAAAGCAATCACTGTAAACAAAAAGCAACTCAGTAATTCCTCCACGCCGCCAAGAATCACCTGCACATTTGACATGTTGATACATCTGAAAGCTGCTTCTGACTTTATACAGAGAGAGAGTTTGAAATGCCTCTGGGTACATTTCTGGTTCTGCTCTAACGTGCTCACTACATAGACGAATCAGGATAATAACCATTGGTTCTTCAGTGCTGCTTATCTTGGAAATACTGGTTTGATGTCGATGCCAACTAGCTGGCCTCAAGTGGAATTAGCACATATCCATTTTCTTCCAGAGGGTAGGAGTTCCTTATTACACTGCACACACATTCACTATAAAGACTCTGCTATGGAAATTTCACATGGGTGCTCATAAAAGCTGCTTAAGGAGGGTCAGATTCAATAAATACACCATCTAACCTCCACGCTGTGAAAATCCAGACACCACCATGTTGTTGTTCCCTCCCCCACAAAATGGAATTCTGTGGTCATGTCCCAGCCTCCATGCTAAGAATGGTAGGCAAAATCTTCATTACACTCAGCCCTAAGTGAACTGCACAGAAAACTTTTCTCCCCGCCTATATCATTCACCAGGAATCACACGAATATGAGACTTCCTAATGGAATTCCAAACATTTTCATCTGTCTCCAAATAACCCATCTGGCCCTTGAGTCCCTTGCCCATTTTCAGATTCAGAAATCTCTGGAGGTCCATAGGAAACCCCAGAATACAATGGGACTAGATACACTCTGCAAAGCAGCAAGATGCAGCATGGGCCCGCCTCATCAGTTTTCTGCCTGAAATGCTCCAGATCATAGCAGAGAGGGAGCTCTATTCCTCCACAGGTGGGCAGATGGATGAAATCTTATGTGAAGGGATGATACTGGCAGGTCAGGGCAAACAACGGACCATCACTTTACATTTGAGATTCACAGCTAACAATGGGCCCATCATAGCATTGCTTGGCACATGTATAAAACTGAACCACTCAACCAATCGAAACTTCTTCCTATACACCTTAGAAAACATGGTGACTGTCATAAACTCAAAAGAATTCCTTCAAGTCATCACCCTGGTCCGTTCCCATCACCACTCTCCTCAGACCTGAGAAAACGGAAATTATAACTAAATATTGCAGAATGAATATGTTACATTTTACAGAGTGACCTGCTCTGGGTCTGGTTTGATTATGGGTCGGAGTTCAGCATTTGGAGCTTGAGAGTCAATTCTAATACTGAGAAGGCTGATCAGATTGACTAGAGATGGAACATGCAGGAGTGGAGGAAACAGTGGGTCTCCTGGATCTCAGGAAGTCCTACCACAGGTACACTGAGAGCTTTAAGATCCAGCAGGGACAGAACCAAGAAAGAGCCACTTACCATGACATCCATCCCTTGTGTAAGATGATGCTGATCCTGCCATCATTTTTTTCGTGGTAACCCTCCTCACTTTAAACCTCACCCTGAACAGCTTCTGTTGAGGTCCTCCTGGGAGCATAGCTCCTGGAAGGGCAGTGATGCTACGCAGTAGAGAGAAGCCCCATGCAAACACTTGGCAGCCCCAGGCCACCATACAGATGGCTTCAGCCTCCACAATTATTCCAAGATCCCCATGGATCTCGAGTCACCTGCTGCTTTTCTATGCTTTCCACAAAGCCGATTTCTCTTTCTAAATTCTGACAGGACACTCATCACTATAGTTACTAAGCACAAACCTCACCCTTTGAAAGACCAACAAACATGAAATTTCAGTTTGAAACTCAGTTTCCTGGACCCTATGTGGAGCTGTAATGACTAGCATGGTATCACACTTTTATCTGTGCCAAGCAAAGCATTGTGTTGGATCACAGTCCAGCATATATCAGAGACAGTTGATAGCATTCTCAGAAAAGAGAAGGCCAATTTTCGGAAAGGGCGTGAATGCACAGAGCAGATCTTCACTCTGTGAAACATAATAAAACATGCTTAGAATGACAACAGCAACTCTACATACATTTTAATAGGCTGAGAAGGCTTTTGATAGCATTCACAGGACCAGCCTATGGTGCACTCTGCAGGCATATGGAATTCCTTTCCCTATAATCAACGTCATCAAAAGCTTCTATTTCAACTACACATGCAGTGTTGATCACAGTGAGCTCCATTTTGAAGTCAAAACAGGAGTACGTCAGGGGTGTATGATATCTGCAATCCTCTTCAACATTGCCATTGGACTTGGTAATGCAGCTGTGATGGGTTTGGTCATAGACATCACCTTGGGACTGTCACCTGATGTGCTGAAATTACCTCTGAGCCCATTTTCCCTGCCAGCTTGGGACTCCAGAACCCTTCCTTGTTGAGCAGACATGTTAACTTGCTGCAAGACACAGCCAGGGTCTGGGCCACACCCCAAAAGCTGCAGATTTTAACTGAAAACAGCTCAGCAAATTACCTGTCTCCAGCTCCCAGACACCCAGTGGGATCCAAACCCCAAATAAATCCCCTTTACTCTGTGTAAAGCTCATACAGTGTAAATCCGCAAATTGTTCACCCCCAATATCACTGATAGAGAGATATGCACAGTTGTTTGCTTCCCCGGGTACTAATCATTTACTCTGGGTTTACTAATAAACAAAAGTGATTTTATTAAGTATGAAAAGTAGGATTTAAGTGGTTTCAAGTAATAACAGCCAGAACAAAGTGTGTCAAAAAGCAAAATAAAACAAAACATGCAAGTCTAAGCCTAATACATTAAGAAACTGATTACAGGTAAGATCTCACCCTCAGAGATGTTCCAATAAGTTTCTTTCACAGACTAGATTTCTTCCTAGTGTGGGCCCTTTCCCCAGTACAGTCTTTGTTAGACCCAGCAAACATCTCAGGTGGTAAGGAGGGGTTTTCTCATAACTGGCAGCCTCTTTTGTTCTGTTTCAACACCTTCTATAGCTTTGCACAAGGCGAAAATCTTTTGTCTTTCTGAGTCCCCACCCCTCTTTCTAAATGGAAAAGTACCAGATTTAAGATGGATTATCAAGTGACATGATCACATGTCACTCTAAGACCCCAGTCTCCATTCCCTATGGGCTGGCCCACATGTACACAGGAAGGCTTTCAAGTAACTAAGGCCATTTACAACTGATTATTTCTAGAACATCCTTAATGGCCTCCATTTAATATGTTTACATCAGTAGTACAAGTTTATATCTTATTCTCCTAACTCCAGATATAGAAATAATACATGCAAACAAACAGGAGGAACACACTTACTAGATTACAAGCTAATAACACCATACAAGGGGTATTTAGCATAAAGCATATTCCAGTTGTCATATTCATAAGCATATTTCCATAAAGCATATGGAATGCAACGTCACAGCGGCGTACAACAGAAAACATTCCAAGAAGCATTAAATGGACCCTTGAAGACCTGGACTTTGCAGATGATGTCACTCTCCTATCACATACCCAACACCATATGCAAGAAAAAACAACTTGACTCAGCGCATTCATCCATCAAATTGGACTGAAAATTAATCGCAGTCAGACAGCTATCATGACCTTTAATATTGCCTAACCATCACCAGTATGGATAGAGGATTATGTTCTCACCAATTTCGAAACATTCACATACTTGGGCAGCACCATCAGCCAGGATGGTGGAACAAGCCAGGACATCCAGAACAAAATCAATAAAGCCAGGAGCTTACATACAGTCTGGAAATCACCACAACACTAAAATGAAACTCAAGATTTATCAGAGCTGTGTATTTTGAACACTACTTTATAATGCAGAGTGCTGGGGAATGAGAAAGTATGACATGTTCAAACTGTCTTCATTCCATACAAACTGCCTCAGAAAAATCCTCCGTATCTTTTGGCCCAGAATAATCTCAAACCAAGATCTGTTGACACAGTGCAGCCAACAGGATCTGAGCACCATCGTTGCCAGGAGGCACTGGAGATGGATCGGTGATGTGCTTCAGATGGAAACTGATTCCATCGCCAGCATAGCAATAAGATGGACACCTGAAGGCAAGTGAAAATAAGGCTGCCCGAAAACAACATGGCGAAAAGCTGAGTAAGCTGAGCTGAAAAACCTGGGGCACAGCTGGGGACCCATTGAAAGAGTTGCCAGCAACAGACAGGAGTGGAGGACCTTTGTCACTGCCCTAAACACCAGACGCATAATAGGAACATGATGATGATGATGTGGGGTTTTCAATTTTTTAAATATTTAAACTTTTATGTAGGTGATTTGATAAAAAGGATGTTCCGATATCAGGATTTATCACAGCAGTGGGTAAATAGCTTAGCTTCTTCAATGAACTAAGCCCTGGGATCATGTGTTGCCTCTAGAGTAAAAAAAAAAAAAAGTTTTTGAAGTTCAATAAGGTGATTAGTAGTAACATTGGCTCAGTCCTGTCTACATTTATACATGATGACATAACTCCTTCTGGATTCAACAGAGCTGCACACATTACTGTAGGCAGAACTGGGTTATTTAGGGCTCAGTCTGAACTTCAGTACTCCAGTGTAAATCAGAATGACCCAACTGAAATCAGTGGCGGTGCCCTTAAATCAGTGTAACAGATCTGAATGTCTGTGCTTCATGGGGAAGCATAGAGTGCCATAGATCTAATGGGACTAGAGGGCAGGGGGGTACAGTGGAAATAGTTTACACTACAGAATGCTAGAGTAAACTACCATATATATATATGGTAACTTGTGAGAACAGTCTAATCCCCATTTATGCATTGGTATGTTGGGAAACATGTCTGGGACAATTATCTGACATAAAGAGGATTATCTGACACCCACACAATGAACTCAAGTTTGGTGAGTTGCAAACTTTTCATGGGTGAAATTTCCAGAAAGCCGACTGTGCTGACACCAAGCATCCGCACTAAAACATTTTAGTGGAGTATTCATGGTGTATGCTGATTTTGCAAAATTAGTCTTAGCTTTCATGGAAACATTGTTAGTCACATCAAGTATTGAAGTATATGTACTAATGGTGCCATCCAGAGGTACTTGAGTGTAGCACACTGGTCTGTGTGCAAAAGATATATCCGTGTGCAGTTATGGAATCCAGGCATAATGCCACACCATAGTCTTTTAATCTGTATTAAGAATTAGTCTTTAAATCAATCAATTTTGCTCTTCGTTTATTTTTCAAATTTTTTGTCTATCAATTTTCATTTGATTTTTTTTGTGATGATTCCTATTGTGTTCTTATTTATTTTCCCCATACTTTAAAATAGTAGTTCTTAATAAATCACTGTCTCTAGTCTCTATTTGTATACAAGACATATTGTTTGATATTATTGGTCGTTGCTACACAAGCAATTGGAATAGCACCAGGTGTTCAATTCACAATGGGATGCCACTATTTTTCATATCTATATAATGGCATATGATTTTGGATAGCAATACACACATCTGAATGTGAAATTTAAATAAGGACAGAAGGAAACATTCTCTTCTGTCCAGAGCAATTGATCATTCTCCTGTAGCTGGTATTTATGTGGCATAGTTCGTAGAAACAAGTATCTTTCCAGCGTGAAAAAACAATATTCCTACTCTTATTTTCAACTATCCAAAAGGCTGTATTCCATGGTCTCCTGTGGGATGCTGAGCACCCTTGAAGTTCCCAGCACTTTTCAATCCTAATTTATTTCTTTTTTCAGGAAACAAACCCCTAAATTGACTGTGTGACATTAAGATGTAGATTTTCAAAGTGGTGCATGCTGATTTCCATCAATATCAATGAGAGATGAGCTGTTAAAAACAAGGCCCTTTAAAAAACCTCCCCTACAAAAATTAATGGGATCAATAATCCCAGTCGCACAAAACAAAATTTAATACAGAGATTTACTGAAATGGATAGATAATTGATTTTGAGATTTTATTTACTAATGCTTAAAAACGTGAGTATAAAAATACACTGTATCTGCTTCTACCTACAGATACCTTAAAATTACTCATTTCTCACAAATTGTAAGAATTGGGAGAGCATGCACTATTTTGGCTTCAAAGGTCTGCGTGGGTGTCTTTGCTAATCCAAACCAAGTTGAGACTGAGGGACATGCTGTCACGTTACTGAAATTATCTGGGATCATATAGATCATTGGTGCAACCAAGGTCCTGTAAGGGCACCAAATATTAGGCAAAAGGGGGTCATATAAGATGTCCACGACCAGGTTATGGTCTGCTGATTAGGATTATGCTATCTGTATGTATGTATCAATTTTGTAGAGGAAGTTATAAATATTGGCTCTGTACTGTCTGTTTTTCCAAATATTGTGCTAGGCTGTTGGGGACATTTTCAAAATCCTTGGTGTTAGCTGGGCTTACCATGCTTGATGGCCCATTAAGGACTATCGGCTACACAATGAACTTTGTAAATGCCTGTCCACACCCAAGCTTCCCCAGGAATGTGGCCTGGCTGGTCAGAAGCTAAGACCACATGGCTCTAAAACCACTTGGCTCTGAAACTCCATTGTACAGCTGGACTCTAAATAGCAAGAAGGAGGCGGTCTCCACCCACAAGAGGAAGTCTATATAAACCTGGGAAAGGGACCTCCATGTTGTCATCAGTCTGTCATTCTTACTCTGGAGGAATTCTGGCCAAAGGATTGATGACCCATCCCTGCCGGTGTGTAATCCAGAGACTTGGATTGGAATCTGCAGTTTATTCTACAATTGATGCAAGCCTGAACCAAAAGATTTGCCTTCACTGCATGTAATTGATTTTCTTTAACCATTTCTAATCCTCACCCATATCTTCTTCCTTGTATAATAAACCTTTAGATTTTAAATTCTAAAGAATTGGCAACAGCGTGATTTGTGGGTAACATCTGATCTGTAGACTGACCTGGGTCTGGGGCCTGATTCTTTGGAATTGGAAAGACCTGTTTTCTTCTATTGGTGTTATTGGTTTTCATAACCATTTGTCCCCAGGACAGGTGATTGCTGGTGGTGATACTGGGAAGCTGAAGTGTCTAAGGGAATTGCTTGTGTAACTTGTGGCTAGCCAGTGGGGCGAAACCAAAGTCTTTTCTGTCTGTCTGGTTTGGCTTGCCTTTAGGGTGGAGAAACCCCAGCTTTGGGCTGTAATTGCCCCCTTTAAAGCAATTTGTCCTAATTTGGCATTCTCAGCTGGTCCCACCAGAAACAGCACCATCACACATACTTCCCTGACAACTAGCTTCAGAGAGGTCCTAACTCATCTGTCCATCCTGCTTACTTATCTCTGGAAAAAAAGAACATTATCAAGATCTCTGCACTAACAATTGCTCATTTTACGGCATCAGCATTTCCAGATCAGACATACTTTTGGATATGTAACAGATAGGACTTCTTGGATCATCCAGCGAGAGAAAGGGGGCCTAGCAGAAGAAAATACAGTCAGGGTCCCTCAAATTGAGTTTGATCCATTTGTAAAAGCCTGACCTCATTGACCAGTGGGCAGATAGGGTTCTCAATGAGAGAATATCCACCATATCCCAAATGCCTCAGTGATGCATGTGGTATAAATGGCTAGAGATATGGATACACATATGGAGGTGGCCTGTGATTGCAGAGGGCATGCTGCCAATAGATAGCGCCTTTGACACGATAGACTTGAAATATCCAGAAATTTGCCAAAAAATACAAAAGAGCTAATATTAGGGCGGATTTTGTGGTCTTGGCCTCACTGAAAGTTGAGGGCTCTCAGCATCTTCCACAATGAACTCAGCAGCTAACAGGATTGGCCCCTTAAATTACTCGTTGTGGTGGAATTCAGACAAGCAGACAGGGGGTCCTGTAACAATGGTGCAATTTGAGAATATCGAAAACAATTGTTGAGTAATTCACACAGCCCTTCAAACATTTTCACTGACAGCAATAACACATAAGGCAGACTTTATCAAAGAAACAGAGGCTGTAGTGCAGGGGTCGGCAACCTTTCAGACGTGGTGTGCCGAGTCTTCATTTCTTCACTCTAATTTAAGGTTTTGTGTGCCAGTAATACATTTTAACATTTTTAGATGGTCTCTTTCTGTAAGACTTAAATATATAACTAAACTATTGTTGTATGTAAAGTAAATAAGGTCTTAAAAATATGTTTAAGAAGCTCATTTAAAATTAAATATGGCACTGATCTCCAGGTCCCAGCTTCCACTTGTATACACACAATTTTGTCCAAAGGGTTTTTTGCTCATGGAAATTCTAATTGTCTGCCAGAATCTAACACTAGTGTAGGCAGAGGTTTGTGCTGAAAAAGTGGTTGCACAGGCTGATGGCAAAATTGTTCACCCACCAGAGGACAGCTGGTAGAGGCCTTCCTGAAAATCAGATCTGGCGTGTTTCTTTTGCAGCACTATTCTGAAACAGCATTAAGTGCAATGCCATAATTCCTCCTTTCCTTTTAAATCAAGGTGTCATAAGAAAACCTGAGCAATGTGTACCTGAGGACAAACGTAAATGCAGCAAATCATACTCTGCCATTATATTCTCTCTTTCAGTGATTAGCCATGTGGAGTGTAAGGTGCATAACGTGCACTGACCTGTACTTCCCTGTCCGTACTTGTAGAGCTCTCATACCGCATTGCTGGGCACCTCCTACATCATTCACAATATCATCTCCAATCATGATGGCCTGTCACCACAATGAAATACAGACAAAACTGGTGTCAAGTGAATTTTATTTCTGCCATACTTCATCTTTCTTGACATAATAAATTGCTTGATTTGATGTTTAATACTGCCATCATACAAATTAAACAAGATCATATTGTCATCATATTGATTAAAAGTCATCCTACATTGAATATAATTCACACTGCACCTCTGCTGGCTATCCAGTTGAACACTGTATATCCACACACTTTAAAATCAGATCGGAAGAATAAAAAGTGATTAGGCACAGTACAAAAACAATGCAGAAATTCATAGTTAGTCCTACATTCCTACCAAACATGTTTTTATGTTATGGCAATGGTAGTTAAGGCCATGGTTACACTGGCACTTTATAGCGCTATAAAGCCCCCACGAGCGCTATAACCTACTCCCCGTCCACACTGGCAAGGCACTAATAGCGCTATAACTGCTGAGTTATAGCGCTATTATAAATCCACCTCCTCATGGGGAATAAGGGCTGTAGCGCAGCTGCTGTAGCGCTACAGCAAGAATGTGGACACCCACTGCGCTACAAGTAATCTCTGGAGATGCCTAGAGCCATTTAAGGCAATTGACGTCTCTTCCCTTTGTTTTGAACTCGGCTGGAGGAATGCGGAAGTACCTCTTTAGAGTTTCTTTCTTAACTCGGCAGATAAGCAATGCAAATGTTTAAGGAGGGAGCCTGTGTGAAAACAAAGCCCTCTGTGAACGGAGGCTCACTGACAGGCTTTCAGAAAAACGGAAAAACCACTGTCTCTCTCCCTCCGCATACACACAACGCATCCCCCCTCACCCCCCTCGTTTAAAAAGCACGTTGCACCCAGCTGAATGCTGGGATACCTGCCCTAATGCGCTGCTCTTAATGCCGCATTAAGTGCCCCAAATGTGGCCATGCTATACCGCAGGAGCATCTGAGTGTGGACATACAATAGCGCTATACATATTACTGTATAAGGGGACCGCTATAACCTATAGCGCTATAATCTTGTAAGTGTAACCATACCCTAAGATAATATTAAGTTTTAAACATTTCCTTAGAAGTTATACTATAAAGGCTGATCAAAATGTTTGCAAATCTATGAAAAATATAACTTGGGAACATTTATTCTCAAATTACACTAGGGGAAATATGGAATTTAGAAAGACATGCATCATAATGCCATCCAATGTCAGGTTATGCAAAAATACATAGCATTTTCCATATGCGTAGGAATGATCGCATCAAAATCAGTTACTGTCTATATAAGTGAAACATAAGCAAACTAAAGAATGTCAGTTACAAAGCAAAATTTAACAGAGAAAAGTCTCTGTGTATGTACTATGCATGCTCAATGCACACATTTTCCATATGGTGATATATTGTTAAATCAAAATCCATTTGTTTCAAACTGAACTGGGCACTAGAGTCGTAAGTGACGTGTTTCAAGTCTTTGCTGTCACCCTGCTTTCCCTTCCCTTGGATTTAAAAATGGCTGATGATTGCTTTATTTCAAACTTTCCCCATGCTCCAAAAAGAAACAAATAATCTCTGAGCAATCAGTGAAAAGTTCAGCCCCAAATTATGACTCAGCATTCTTTCATCACCCAAATCTCTCAGTGAATTCTGGATTGCACCCAAGATAAACGAAGCAGTTTACATTATAGGGCTACCAAGTGCATTATAGGGAAGACTGGAAAAATAGGTCTTGTTCAAAAACATGTCAAACAACATGTTTTAGCTACAAGTTTTCAAACATCACTGTGCACCTACTATAGACAGAGCCAGTTGTGTTTGAAAATGTATTAACTAGTTACATGACCAAGCTTTCTTAGCTGCAAGTTTGCTACATTAGCTGCTTAATATGCAACCTCTAAAGTGCTACCAGGCTTCCACAATAATTATACCTCCCAACTCTCTCATTGTTAGGAAGAGTGCTCATTTTTTGTCTACATTTACTTCTCTTCCACATAAACTTGCTATCTCAATTAT
>ML677335.1:5477617-5525117 GCA_007922305.1 Dermatemys mawii | reverse complement strand
AAACTTTGCCACAGCCTACCATTACTGTAGTGAGATAGATTTATTTAAAAAAAAAGATATTTTTCATTAAAAATAAGTTTATAGAAAATTAAAATATGTTTTATAAAACACAATTTGTCTAAAATGATTTAATGATTGTGTGGTATTGCTGAGTTGACATTTAAATGGATTTCAGAAGTAGAATAAATTATTGAGTATTTTATAATGGTAGAAGAAATTAAACTGCTCCTTATTTTGCTGTCATAGGTATAGACATATAGCATATTTAGGAGAGAGAGAAAAATATAACATAACAGATCATTAAGGAACCAATTGTATTGTAAGAACAGTGTATTTTTACATGTGTACACACACTGGTGCACACACACTTACACTTGCAAAGTAAAGTTAGAAAATGCTAGAATTAATGCTATTCAAACAACTTTGATTTGGCCCCCTTGTGAGTATGCATTATGGTACAACCTATTTTTCTGCATACATACTATTTTTCTGCAGTGATAAGTGTCAAGGAACTTAAACTATAGGTGGCACTACCAGCTCTGCCTATAATAGAATTTCTTTCAGCTATTTAATATACATACACTTTTTATATATATAAACACATACATAATATATATACTGAATATATAAAAAACATTCTATATAGATATACACACCGTTGAGGAGTCTACCCAGGCCCTGGTCTTGATTTACTGGCAATGCAGCCTGCATGTCCCTGCTGATGAACCCCAGGCAGAGGGAATCACCTGGTATGAGAGATGTCTCCCTTAGAAAGCAAGTAAGAGAGCTAAGGAGGAGATGCTTCATCTAGCATCCAGGAGCATGAGGACCTCATCAACAGGATGCATGTGTAAACATCTGGGACAGAGGATGTTACCTGTCTACAGAGGACTACAGTGGCACCAGAGGAAGGAGGAGGAATGGCTGTTTTAAAGGGAGGAGACTGGCTGCTGGCCATGTTGGGTGTTAGCCAGTGCTCCATGCCCCCATCCAAGTCCACTGTCTACTGTGGTGATGAACCAATATGCTATGCTGGCAACTGGAAGTTGAGGAGCAGACCCCAGTGACTGAGGAGGAGCTACCTACCTCAAAGGTGGAAGGCCACTGCGCCAAGAGAAGGCAGTGTAGGGTACTGGTGGTTGGGGACTCCCTTCTGAGAGCCACAGAGGCATCCATCTGCTGACCTGACATGATGACCAGGGAGATGTGTTGCCCGCTTGGGGCTCTTGTCAGAGACGTTATGGAAAGGTTGCCGAGGCTCTCTGATCATTACCCTATGCTCCTCGGCTACATGGATACTAATTATCTTCTCAGGAAACCCTGAGCAGATCAGCAGTGACTAAAAAGGTGAAGAGGTCGAGGCTCCAAATGAGTCCTTGTCCATCCTCCCAGCTGAATCATAAAAGATTAGGGTTGGAGGAGACCTCAGGTGGCTATCTAGTCCAACCCCCTGCTCAAAGCAGAACCAACCCCAAATAAATCATCCCAGAGAGGGCGTTGTCAAGCCAGGTCTTAAAAACCTCTAAGGATAGAGATTCTATCACCTCCCTAGGTAACACGTTCCAGTGCTTCACATCCTCCTAGTGAAATAGTTTTTCCAAATATCCAACCTAGACGTTTCTCCTGCAACATGAGGCCACTGCTCCTTGTTTTCTCATCTGCCACCACTGAGAACAGCTGAGCTCCATCCTCTTCGGAAACCCCCTTCAGGTAGTTAAAGGCTACTATCAAATCCCCCCTCACTCTTCTCTTCTGCAGACTAAACAAGCCCAGTTCTGTCAGCCTCTCCTCATAAGTCATATGTCCCAGCCCCCTGAAAATTTCCATAGCCTTCTGCTGGACTCTCTCCAATTTGTCCACATCCTTTCTGTAGTGGGGTGCCCAAAACTGGATGCAATACTCCAGATGTGGCCTCACCAGTGCCGAATAGAGGGATATAATCACTTCCCTCAATCTGCTGGCAACCCCTTACAAATGCAGCCCATTCTGCCTTCTCAGTAACAAGGGCACACTGCTGACTCATATCCAGCTTCTCATCCACTGTAATCCCCATGTCCTTTTCTGCAGAACTGCTACTTAGCCAGTCGGTCCACAGCCTGTAGCAGTGCATGGGATTCTTCTGTTCGAAGTGCAGGTCTCTGCACTTGTCCTTGTTGAACCTCATCAGATTTCTTTTGGCCCAATCCTTCAATTTGTCTAGGTCACTCTGGACCCTATCCATACTCTCCAGTGTACCTACTTCTCTCTCCAGCTTAGTGTCATCTGCAATCTATCCTCAGACCATCCAGATCATTAATACAGATGTTGAACAAAACTGGCCCCAGGACCAACCCCTGGGGCACATGGCTTGATACTTGCTGCCAACTAGACATTGAGCCGTTGATCACTACCCATTGAGCCTGACAATCTAGCAAGCTTTCTATCAACCTTATAGTCCATTCATCCAATCTATATTTTTTTAACTTGCTGGCAAGAATACTGTGGGAACTCTGCTAAAGCTTTGCTAGATTCAAGATATATCACATCCACTGCTTTCCCCATATCCACAGAGCCAGTTATCTCATCACAGAAGGCAATCAGGTTGGTCAGGCATGACTTGCCCTTGGTCAATCCATGTTAACTGTTCCTGATCACCTTCCTCTGCTCCAAGTGCTTCAGAACGGTTTCCTTGGGGACCTGCTCAATGATTTTTCCCCAGGGACTGAGGTAAGGCTGACCTTCTCTATTTCTTCTGTTCTGTTCATTCCCACAGGGACACCTGGCATTGGCCACTGTAAGAAGACAGGATACTGGGCTAGATGGATCTTTCGTCTGACCCAATATGGCCATTCTTATGTTCTTATGTTACTTCTAGGCACCACACTTTAGGAGAGATGTGAACAAATTGAAGAGAGTCTCTTATGGAGATGCTACTTTTGTTCTTTTTTGTGTTGTTGTTTCCTAAACTTAAGTAATAGTTCTTCCTTCTGAAATACTCCAAAATGGTGGAGAAGAGAAAAAGAGGGTGTGGTAAAAGGGGAGAATCAGAGGAAGGTGATAAGGAAGGAAGGGCAGAACAATTGAAAAGCGAGAGGAGGATGAAGGGATAATTAGGGAGAAGAAAGGTGTATGGTACAGGACACGATACGGAGTGATAGGAAGTGGGAAGTAATGGCAATGGGCAGTAAGGGCACAAAGGATCATAAGAGAAAGAGGTGAAAATATGGAAAAATCATGTTGCACATTTCAGGAGTGAATTTTCTGCACTTCAGCACCCCTACTAGGTGACTGAGAAGAACATACTGTACAAAAGAAATAGAGCAGGTCATTGCACTCAGGTATTTACTCTACATTTGCACTAGTAGACGAGGTCAGATTCTTCTGTCTAATTAGATTTGTGGGTTGGCCCAGACATTTTTTTCCTTTACATTGTTATTTTAAAGATTCTTCATCGGATCTTTTCTAAGACTTCACGGGAATAAATATACATATAATTTAAATATAATGTAACATTTTAGAATGGCAATTGAAGAAAGCACTTCTAATTTACCATGTGGGCCCAATCCTGAAGTCCATACTCCATCAATCCTTCCATTGATTTCAATGAAAATTTTGACTGAGAAAAGATTGCCAGTTGGCACTATGCTTTTGTTATTCAAGTGGCAATAACAGCGCAGTACATCTAGTGAATGTTGCACAAGAAATTGTACCTGCTGTGGCTCAACTTCCATTTCTGCCAAGGCTGATTGGAAAAACATTTTTGCCGGCTTTCCCACCACCTCAGCTTGAATATCACAAGCATACTAAGAAAAAGGACAGAAATAATATTGTATAGATTAGAAAAGTATTTGTTCAATTCCACATTCTCTGTAGATAGTCAGTAATAACATACTTTTTTCATACAGATTCCTTTCAGTACCGTATGGATTAGCAGATGAAGGTAACTAGCAGAGGGTTTGGATAATAGGAGTGTTGATTGTTCTCTCTTAGGAGCAAAAGCCCTCTTGAAATCTGTAGAATTAAGAATTGGGCACATTTTCCAACATGAAAGTAGTCTTCTAATTCTAATATTGCTCACACTGGAGTCACAAAAATTCATTGTTACAGCAATGATGTGCTTTGCCGACAAACTGGTGTTCAAGAATTGTGGGAGAATTTCAAGGATATGGAGGTTTTGTGAACCATGTAGCCCATTTTTAAGGTTAAAAGCCTTATTTAGCTATAGTTATATACCCGTGTTGTAAGAAATAAGGCGTTTCTAGCTAACAGGACGCCTGCACCATTTATTATGGGGCAGGCAACCCTTCCCGAAAGCCACATTGGCACAAGTGAGTTCACTGAATTCCCACATGGTATATACACATACTCTTTATTTTTCCATTAGAATTCTCCTCCCCGCCCCACACACACTACAAACTTGCACTGGTGCAGCTGTGACGCTGTAGCACTTCTGGTGAAGATGCTCTAAACTGATGGAAGAGAGCTCTCCTGTCAGTTTAATAATTCCATCTCAGTGAGAAGCAGTAGTTTTATCGGTGGGAGAGCACTGATGTCTACACAGGGAGTTAAGGTCAGTATAACTACGTCATTAAAGAGTGTGGATATTTTCATACCCCCGAGTAATGTTGTTATATCAAAGTAAGTGTGTAGTGTAAACCTGGCCTCCGTAAATGAGGCATAATAATTCTTCCCCTCACTCACCTTTAGCCTGACTTATCCAATAGGCCTCATTCTTACTAGGACTTCAGCACACACCTAGTTTCATGCAGGAGTTGTCTAATTACAATCAATGGCATTACTCATATGCTGAAAGTTGGGCCTGTGCTTAAATAACTTGCTGAATCAGAGACTTAGACTGTAAGCTCTTACAAAAAAGGAGTTTCTTCCCTGTGTATTCTTAATGCAAAGCCTTGCATAAAGGGGCACCAAGCCTGGCTGGGAGATCTAGCCTCTGTAACTAATTCTCTCTGCCCCATTCTTCACTGAATTTTTTTATTGTCTTTTACCTCTGACTCCTTTTTCCACTGTCTTTCCTTCCCATATAGGAGCCCAATAATATTAAAGTTCAAGCTGAAACTTTTGAATACATAATATAAGGAAGAGGTCAGAGCCAAACAGAATGCGTTCACTCATTCACATACACAGCAATGCAGTTACTTTAAAGTCATTTCCTCTCCCAAAATGAGCAAAAAGAATTACAGAAGATAGCATATATTTCTATCTGTTATTTTGAGCAAGGTGCACAGAGCAGGTAAACATAAAGCAAGCTATAAAATACCTCTAATGCCTTCATGTACACTCCAACATCAAGTTTCAGTCCATCGGTTTCTTTATAATAGCGGCTGGAAATGGAAGTGATAAAGATGTTGGCAATTGAACATAAAAACCTATATTCTATTAATTCTGTGCATATATGAACGTGTGTATGGCTGGGATTAGAAGATAAGTAATCAAGAATTCTGGAGCCGTAATTTACATTGAATTGTACCACACAGTCTGTCCACTGCTCAATGTGGCGCACTGCTGATGGGGAGACCTAACCAGATCCCAAGATCACATTCAGACCTGCCACATGTCATACCATTCCACTGACTCCCATGAAGTTCAACTACCCTTTGCCAAGGTTAAATTTAGCCAGGTGCTTTTACTTAAACTGATTACCACTACTGTGTATTAGTGTTTCTCACAAAGGATGACACCTGCATTACTACTCCCATTGCTAACCCATTGCTCTCACAAAGAAAACAGGCACATTAGTTCTGGAGTAACCTGGCTGAGGAGGCCCTTCATACAAAATAACACAACCAGTTTAAGAGCACACTCCAAAGAGAAACTGCTGAATTGGAATTAATTTGCAAACTGGATACCATTAAATTAGGCTTGAATAAAGACTGGGAGTGGCAGGGTCATTACACAAACTGCAATCTATTTCCCCATATTAAGAATCTCCCTACTGTTACTCACACCTTCTTGTCAACTGTTTGAAATGGGCCATCCTAATTATCACTACAAAAGATTTTTTTCTCCTGCTAATAGCTCACCTTAATTGATTAGCCACTTAAAATTGGTATGGCAACCTCTATCTTTTCATGTTCTCTGTATATCTATCTATATCTATCTATATCTTCCTACTGTATGTTCCATTGCATGCATCTGATGAAAGCTTATGCCCAAATATATTTATTAGTCTCTAATGTGCCACAAGTACTCCTCGTTCTTTGCAGATACAGACTAACATGGCTACTACTCTGAAATCTATTTTCTTGACGTCTTTTTCTTAGAAATTCATCTGTCCATAAAGAGATTAACTGCAAAATTATTAGCATTGACTTCAATGGAGTTGCAACTGCTTACGTCAGTCCCAATATAATTCTCTGGTTCTATCTGGCTACAATTTTTAAGAGAGAGGGTCTACACCTCTTCCCAATTAAATCAATCAGTTTTGCTATTAACTTTGGCAAATGCTGCATAGCACTGGGACTATAATGTATAAGGTACAGGACATACCATTTACACACAAACAATACATGGAGAAAGATCGCATAATACATTAATGACTAAATTTTTTCATTCATCTGTTAACAAATGTTAAAACATTAGTTTGTTGTTATTATTTGTATTGGGTAGCAGGCAGTGGCCTCCAACAGATTCAGAGCCATATAGTGGTAGTCACGCTACAAACACACACTTTTTCCATGTGTTTCCTGCAAAGTTTAAATGAATATTGCAGGGAGATGCTAGTGGGGAATTCTGCTGATTCACTGTGGCAAGTATAGCCTGTTAACTCCATCCTGGACATAAGGGAAGTGTGTGTGGATTTTTCTCGAGTGGTCCTGTGAACAAAGAGTTGGAGCTGAGAAGCTCTAAGAGGGAAGTCGAGAAGCAATCTGAAGAGAAGGCTTACACTGGCATTTATGGCCATGGTCTTCAAAGTTGTTTTGGGTGCCCAAATTGAGATGTTGTAAAGGGACCTTGTTTTCAAAAATCGCAGAGCGCCTATCCTCTGAATCAGCTGCCTCAAGCGGAGCACCCAAAATCACTAATGGCTGTGAAAATCTTGGTGCCTGCTTAAGTGTTATAATGAGTTGTCTTTTTTAATAAAGCCATGGCCACACACACACACAAAATCTTCCACTGTTTATGTTGACTGTGTTTTGGGACAGGGAAGCACCGTCCATTCCAGCAGGTAGGACACAATACTTTGTGCTACATTTGGCAACCTGCTCTCTTCAGGCTAGAGAAGTCCTACGGGGGAGGTGAACATTTTCAGAAAGCTGATTTAGTCATAGATATTTTTGAGATTTTAAAGAGCAGGTTATTAATGTTAAACCAAAACAGAGATAAATACCGGTGGCCCTGAAGGGGCCATTCTTGTCTGTTGTGCAACATAGGATTTTTTTAAAAAAAAAATGTTCATCCTTGGCCCCAGAAGCTGTAGTGACAACTTCTTATCTCAAGGGCTCAATAGACCATAACGGAAATGGAAAAATCTTCTTAGTTTGTGGATTATTGAGCTGTTGGAGTACAGCTTAATGGCTGCCCAGGAGCAGTTAAATCCATTGTGTTGATACCCCTTGACACATTTTCTCTGTGGATTCTTCAATATGGGTGAAAAGTCCCTACAACTTTTCACTTCGAAGAATAAACAGAAAGATAAAGAAAAAGATTGAGAACTAGCAATGTCATCACTTTTGTACATCAAATAACCAGCTGATTGCAAATAACACTGTTCTTCCAGATATAAAATGGAATCATTCTATATTATAAATCTGCAACATGAAAGTGATAAAGCCTTTGAATCCCATGTGTATTTATTTATTTGTGTTGCCTTTACTTAAAAACAGGCTGACCAATATTTTTTATTAGAGATTCTTTTTTAAAAAAAATCCTATGTTCAAATTTTGTGAGCTCAAATTTCACGCAGCCTATTTTTTATGACCAAGCACCTGGACACTGCAGACAGGGGTGCTATAGAAATTGTTGAGCTAGATAGCTGGATAGCTGAAAACAGAGGTTGTATGAGAGACAGTGGCACAAATGATGTCAAGAATAGGGTCAGAGATCTAAAGTGCCACATAAAAAGTATCACCTAACTGCCCTTACTATTTACGTATGGAATTAGAATAATTAAAAACCAGAACACCTTGAAGCAACTTGACTGATTTCTTCTAAAGTTTTAGTTCATTCTCTAGAAAGCAAGAGTGTCAGAGTCACTGAAGCAGAATGCCCTCCTCCTGAAAATGGAGTGATTTACATTTAGCATCTGTTTTGGACTGAGAGTGGGAATTGGCTTTGTAATTTCTTCTGTCATGCCACTGTCAGAAAATTAAGCTGTTTACACTAGACTATAGAAGGTTAATGGCTGTTCTAGCAAAGGTCAAGTGGCCATTTTAAAGAGAGGCTATGCTGAATAATCGAAAACGGCAGTAGGATAAAGCATAAAATCTTATCTGACTGCTCATCGTACATTTTTTTTTCAGTCATGTAGGGACCTGTCTGCAGCCTAAGCAGAAAAACTTTAAAGATCTGTGCTAAAGCAAATTACCATTGTAATAAAAAAATGTAAATGTACTAAATAATCTTAAAAGCTTTGGAGTAACTTGACCATGCTCAGGGCAAAATTAAACAGTTTGCTTTGTCTTGGTATAAATGCTGGCAGCTCATATTTAGTCATGATGGCATGCAATTTGCCTGTCCTGTAAAAAAGAAAAATTAAATCACGTGCAATGTAAAAACAAGTAAAGTCTTTTAAAAATAATTTGTGAGCTAATTCTTTTTAAATGCGGTTATTTGTTTTCTTGGATCTTGAAGTGCATTTTGGATTTTTCTTTCCTACTCTGCAGGGTCTGGAATTTTGTTATTTTCAAGATAAACTTATATGTAGTTCATGTTCAGATTTTGACAGCATTAAATATAGCAGCTTTTAAAAAGTGAGAAAGCTAAAATATAATTTCATGATCTTTTTCGGGACAATTAAATCATGATGTAACATTTATCTCCTCTTCTGGGACAGTTCTCCGTCCCATTAAAACCAACAGCAAAACTGCCACTGATTTTGCTCAGAGCAGGCCTGGACTCTATCCTCATCTTATGTAAACTGTAACAGGCCTGAGGATCTCCCACTGTTACTAAATTGGTTGAATTATCTTAACACTGAATGTTGCCACCTAGTTCTCATTCAATTTGAAGCACACAGAGAGTGGGTGTGATTTCTGTCTCATGCAGGTGTAAACTGGGAGTAACTTCATCAATAGAGTTACACAGGTGCATAACGTGTATGAGATTGAGCACCCTGCTATAAATTATGTGACTAGCATAAGAATTGGAATCAAACTGCTCAAACCCCAAGAGCGCAATAGTAATTTGCAGTGTGCAGATTAGTAATTTCTTTGGATACCAATTGGGTCAGATTTTACAGCCATTCTGTTAGAGAAGTGTTTTCACCCCCATGTCTTACAGTCTTCAGCTTAGCTTCCAATTAACTAACTTGTAAACACACTGTTTTCTTTACATGAACGTGCCACTGGCAGGACTGTCATTAGGGGGGTGCAAGGCCCTGGACAGAAATGACGGATTTGTCTCTTCTGGGACTGACTGCTCCAGGCAATCGCACTGGCCTGCGGGCCCCCTCAAAGCGCAGGATAGAAGTGATGGATTCATCTCTTCTGAGACTAACCACACCGACCAATCACTCTGGCCTGGACCCCCCACCCCCCGCCCAAAAGAGCAGTGGTCCGGGGGGAAGTGACGGATTCATCTCTTCCGGGACCGACCAAGTGTGCTGGACAATGGCACTGGCCTGCAGGTGCCCCAAAGTGCAGGGCATGGGGAATGGTCACCCCAATTCGTAGACTTCTAGTCTCTGATCCTGACTCCTGCTTACTAAACTTGGCTCTTGCGATTCCTGCAACTTCTGCTCAACAACTACCATCCTCAATGTGCAGCCCCAGCCCAGCTGTGTTCTCTAGGCAGAGATGCAAGTAAGATGGAATGCCTCAGTACGGTGTACCGGCAAGAGCCGGTGCACCCTATCAGATCGGCTTCCTCGGGTTGCAATTTAAAGGCCTAGGGCTCTCAACAGCAGCCGGTGCACCGGGCCCTTTAAAGAGCCCCACTGCCGGACTCCTGGGGTAGCAGCGGCAGCCAGAGTCCCCAGGGCTCTGGAGACGATTTAAAGGTCCCATAGCTCCACTCTGGTAGCAGCAACTGGGAGACCTTACCCTTTAAATCACCACCAGAGCCCCACCGCTGCTATCCCAGGGCTCTGGCAGCGGGGCTCAGACATCAATTTAAAGGGCCTAGGACTCCAGCCGACTCTACCCCCCCAGGCTCTTTAAATATCCCCCGGGGTCTGACAGTGGGGCTCGGCAGCAAGTTAAAGGCCTTGCCTCTTCTGGTTGAGGCCACGCCTCCTGCCTAGGACTCCGTTGTAGCAGTAAGTCCTTTAAGTTACTTTCACCCCTGCCTCTAGGCCACGCCGTCTATGCCCCAGTCCCTTACACATGTAAATTGTGTGACTACATCCCCCAGTTGACTTTGAAAATCTCAGTCATTGATTCAGCAGAAGAGAGCAATGGGATTCATGAAGTCTAGGGACAGGTATGTACAAACAGACTGGGAGTGCTAGCAAAATATACAGCCCTAGCTGTACTAACAGTGCTTAACTCACCCTCTTCCCAGAGATATGAGAATAGGATTCTCCAGTCCAATCAGAACTCTGAAAGCTTCGTTGAGATTTTTGTACGAGAAACTGTCTGCTGCATCTCCAATTACCACACAGTTTGGGTTTGCTTTATCAAGCTGATAAAATTCAGGGACCAGATCTAAAGAGGGGGGGGAAAAAAAAACACAAATCCCACATCTTGTAAGAAACCACTGGAATTGCTGGTTTTTTTCTAGTTTTGTGTCTCTCCTCTATTCATCATCTGCCAGGCAAAACTATGAATGCCAGGTTAATATCTACATGACAGCCCCTTCTTAGTTCTGAGTAGCAGTGGATTTTGGACCACATGCTACTTCCCTCCACAACATGGCATGGGAAGGAAGGGGAGCAAAAGGAGACATGGGGAGAAGATTAGCAAAATATCATATTGTATTTCTCGACTATGCTACAGTAAGGGGACCCAGAGAAAACAGCAATATTATCAAGAGGTTGAAGGCAAAACAACGGCCTTCCTGTACCTCAACAGTGATTTCCCATCTACAAGTTCTCAGTTTCCGGTCTCCAATACATATTTCTTTTTAGAACTGAGGTACTGTAGATCCCCAAAATATAACAAAATACAGGCATTTTGGTTTTTTGAGAAAGGGATGCATGAATAGGAGATGGCAGGCATGCACCAGTTGTTTAGAATGACTTGGACACAGCTGAAGATCAGCATTTTAGTTACATTTTGGAAAGGAGCTTGGATTGATAACAAAACACAGCACATCTTTGCATTCCCAAAAATGACACCTTCCAAATGGGACCACTGTCAAGATAAGCTGACCTAATAACAGCCTAATAACCTTCCTGGTATCCTTTTCTCTTCCCTGGGATTTCCACTGCATCCTGTAATTTCCCTGAGGATCTTTCCATGTATTCCATTCCTTAATACTGCTTACCATCTGCCTTGAAGACTCTGGATCTCATCCAAAGCCCATGATGTCAAGGAAATATTTTCATTGACTTCACTAGGATTTGAATCAAACTCAATATCTTACTGAGAAAAACTAGAGAGGTTCAGCTTCCCTAGGAACCTGTTTATAACTTTCCATAGTTGACTAGAAGATTGTTATTGAATGAAATGAGATGTTCTTTGTCCCATCACACCCGTCCTTCTCCACAATCTAGGATGTGTGGCTGGAAATCAAAGCTAGATCTACCACACCAGGCCCCAAGAGACCATGAGAATGTGGTAACCCATTGTCCTCTTTCTAAGGAAAGGCAGCATGACTGCATGGTTAGAGCACAGGACAGGGACTCTAGAGATGATAAAGGAGGTTTCCTTAGTTATGCTGCTTTCCTGCTGCTTGGGAGGTGGAGTGAAATTCTTCTCCTTCCATTTCCCTCCAGAAGACCCTCCATAGATTCCAATTTCTAGACAGTTTCTATTGATAATCAAAACATCCTATCAGATGCCATTTTGATTTTCACAGACAGAAGAATCGGCTCTCTCAAACACGCTCATCTTATTGACATAGACATCAACAAAAATTGAACATATTATTTTAATAAATCACACATCATTCATTCATCCCTGTCATGTCTAACAAAAAAAAATAAAATAAAAAAAAAGAGTAGGCCAAGCTCTTACATTTTAATTTTACAAGGCCCTGGGATTTTATTCCCCACCTTCCCTGGAAAGAGCTAACTTTTGAAGTCCTCTTTTATGAAATCCCAGTTCTGCTCCAGAGTAGCACAATGTGAGCTCACCAGGGACAGCCAGGTAGGGATGTAGGGCTTGCTTATGCAGCTGTTTTGCAAAACCAGGGCTACATTGTGCCTTCAGACACATCCCTGAGCAAGGTGGTGCATATGTTGCCCCATCCCAGCAGTAGCTCCAGGAGGCACTGTGTAGTAAACTTCTGTTGGCCTACATCAGAAGCAAATTATGAAACCCCACTACGCATGGTCAGCGGCACTGGTGGTATTTTGGGGAGTCAGAGTCAAGGCTCTATCATTCTCCACTGCCTGCATAGCTACTCCAGAAGGAGAGTAAATCAGTACACAGTGCCCTCTGACCTGTGGGTACCTGTATGCAAAGTTTGGGTAGTCCAGGCACATCTTCCATTGAATTCAGTGGGAGAAGTATATATGCAAGCAAAGAATTTGGCCCATAATACACTATAAGGGTGAAATTCAGCTTTTGTAGTCTGTGCCCCAGAAGGTCCCTAGCACAATGGAACTGCAGAGACTCATTTGGAATGCAATTTCACCAACTTCCAGCAGATCTACATACCATTTCAGTAGACTTGTGACAGGGTGCAAGGACACCACAGTGCCTGATCCCTGGAAAATAAGGGATTTATGCAGCTCAGCCTCCCTCCCCTTTGCTCAGATAAAGGCTGCTTGGGAGACAGAAGGAGGAGAATACCACTGGAAAGATGAGACTGCAAACCCAGGATGGTGAGGTTTTTGTTCACCCTATTTGCCTCTGTTCGCTCTATTTTATGGCTTGTGATAAACATTGTTCCTTAAAGAAAAGGCCTTGATGGCTGGGCATTTCTGCTGAGACTAAGTCATTCCACCAGCTTCCAGCTCTACTGGGTAGCACCAGGGTAAATGAGAACTGAATCTGGCCCCATCACTGACATTTACTACAGCTACATTACTGGAGAAAATGGAAGAGCTTTTCCTCACAGGAAAACTTCAACCAGACGTTCTTATCCTCTCAGTTTTCTCAGTAAAGATGACATCGCTCCTTCCTCAAACTGGCTGTCAATCCGCTGCATGCGGAGCGGCTAATCTGTATCAGTCTCAAAGTCTATTGAAGTGTTGTCCCACCATCATGCACAAGGAGGTGTGGCCTCAGGTTTCGCTCCTTCAGAACGCGACAGGCTGCCGGTGCCGGTGCAGTGACTTCATTCACCGAAATGTTGAACCCCAAGCGCTGGAGCTTCTCCACAAACTTGCCTCGAGTGGCCTGGGTTTCATTGGTGCAGAATCGCAACTTCAGGCCAGATGCTTTGATCCTGTTGTGTAAAAATGAGTGGAGATGCTAATCAGACAGGTAACATTCAGGGAGAGAAAGATTTGTCACCTCAAAGCCCATGTATAATCAGGGTGGGAAGGAAAGGGAGGAATACATTTTAAGCACACATGCAAAGATTTAGGAGTATTATTATTTACCTTTAACATAGTGCAACAAAAGTCACAGCACTTTACAAGCCCATCAGAAGACAAGGCCCTGCCACAAGGAGCTCAGAATCGAACTCAGAATTGTAATACACATGAAAAGACCAAGTGCCAGAGTGGAGTAGCCCCCCTCTTTATGAACATCCATCCCCCTCACTTACTGCTCTTAGTGACAGTTTGCAAACGTTTTAAAGATACCATCTTAAGGCAGGCATGACCGTGCATCACAGGACATGACTTTTTTGTTGCACCTGTAAATCTAGGGTAGTCTCTAGCATTTAAAACTGCGGTCTACTTTCAGCTTCCACTGAGCTACCTCGAGGCTGTAAGACCCCTTATGATGGACAGCCCCACCCACCGGGAATCCCAAGCAGCACATGAGGCCCGGAGCCTACTGACCCAATCCAGGAAGTGGTCAGCGCAAAACGGAAAGTGTCCGGCCAAGGCAAACTAGAATCATATAGATACAGCTCATCTCATAGGCAGCCTACGCTAGCAGAGTCCCAGCCATCAAATAGAACTGCACGCAATGCTGGCCATTCCCCAGGGTGTGAATCACCCTTTCAAATGCACTTTCCCTCAGTGTAGGAAAAGAGGTAAATCTAGCTCTGCTTCTTTCAGCTCTTGGTCCAGAGAGTTGCACTCCTTAACTGGGGGCATTATATAACCATAATGACAAAAGGTTAGCAGGATTGCATTATGTAGTAGCATTTTCACTCAAATTTGCACCTTCCCACTTACTGAATTTCTGTTCCAATGATCAACCCTATTATATGGCTATTGAATTACAGTGCAGGGGAGTTAACCCTGTTATATAATAAAAGAATAATATTTTGCACTTATATAGTCACAAGGTACAGCCAGGCCAGTTCCTCATGTTGCAAGAACGGTGCTCATATCAACATGTCATGAGTGCTGTAGCAGCCACAATTTAATCTCTTCCCCAAACAAAACATCTGTGTTGTTTGTTGACTTCACTGGGAGTCTGGGTGCTGAGCAACTCTGAAAAACAGGGCACTGTTTGTTAGGTACCTTTATATGGATTTATTTTAGGCACCCAAACTTGAAAATGTTGGTCTTAACCTCCATGTGCTTCAATATACCCATCCATGAAATGGAGAGAAATGATAATGCTTGACTATCTCACAGAAATATCGACTGGTTTAATCAATGTTTGTAAAGCACATCGGGCTCCTTAGAGAAAAGGGAGATAGTATGGACCACTGGTTAGCGTGCTGAACTGGGAGGCAAGAAACAAAGGTTCTATATTCCTGGCTCACTGCTGTGGGATCTTATGCAAGATTTCCCCATATGTAAAACAGGGATGATGGTACCTTTATTTGTATAGCACTCTGAGATCTAGAGATGAAAGGTGCAATATCAGAGCTAGTTATTGTTATTATGTTTAATTACAGTCATACTGACAATTATTTCAAGAGTCTATCCTGTGACATCACATAGAGGCCAAGATTCTCCAAAGCAATTTAGTGATTATGGGTACCTCGAGTTTTCGTTGCCCTACCTGAAATGCCACAAAGAGGCCTTTTCTCAGAGGACGTGCACCCAGGACTTTCTGAAAATCAGGCCCTTGTAAGGCACCCAGAAATGGAGCCACACCAAATCACTAGTTGCTTTAAAAAATCTTGGCCAAAAGGACTGACATTAATATGGATTTAGGTGCCTAACCTTAAGCACCAGTGTTTGATAGTTTGAAACTAATTTTATAAATTCTTATTAAAATGTTGTAAGAAGAAACAATAGTTTTCTGTAAGGAAAGGATCATTCTGCTCTGCTTCTCCTCTCAAGATGATAAAATGTGTGAGTTCTTTCCCCAATGAAGTTCATAGTAGCATGGTGTAAACAGCAAAATTTGTTAGATAAAATATATTTGGTGAAGAATCTTCCATCAGAAAGAGTTCTTAGAAATCTGATCTTAATGTAGGGCTGCCCCTCTACACATTTACACTGTCTGGCAATGTCTTCTTCAATAACACAGGTGATTCATTTCTTTCTTATTATTTGTCTTTCCTAATCATAGGTATGTGAATTATCAATTACACTTAGTGGTTAATTGCCCTTCATAAAGATAGCTTTTCTATTTTAAATTAGGCAGTTAATATATTGTAACTAATAGCATTCACTTGTACATTATAAATATATCTTCATTGATTAGAGCAGTGAATGTGAGATTAACTCACAAGTTAATGAAGCAATTGAGTGAAGAAGTGCAGGGTGTACCCAGGGAATAATTATTGTTAATGAATTATGATGTGACCTTCTCAGAACAATGAACAATTGGTACGACAGTTAGATGACAGTATTTCACATCTGTTATTCTAAACATGATTTCAGGTGCAGTGAAAAAACAAAATAATATATTTTACATATACAACAAAACTTTAGGGAGTGTTTTACAGTTAAAACAATTTCATTTAAATGTAAATTGTATTGTCTCATCCTTGGAAAAAATCATGGCTCATGACTGGTTCAGACAATCATATGATGAATAAAAATCAATGGTTTATTTCCTCAAAGGTCAATAAAATGAGTTCTAGAACAATGTTAAACAATCAAATTTTATTGCAGATGACTTCAACTTGATAGAATGTGATGTATGCAGCAAAAACTATTATTCAACTCACGGAAATGAATAATAGTTTTTTTTTTCTGGATTTTCTAACTCTTCTCTTTTTTAGAATGCTATAAGGAAAAACACTTACACTTCTGAAACTCATGACCATACTGGAGACATTCACAAGTATTTAACAATGCTAATATCAACCTCATATTTTGATGACCATCAATATTCATTGTCTTTCATGGTAAATAATAACTGAGGTCGGACCAATGACTCTTTGTATTTATGTCAACAGAAACAAGTAACTACTTAATACTGGCTCAACTCTGCAAAGTATTGAGTAGAATTGGTCAAAAACATGTTTTTTTTCCTGCGGAAAATGTCTATGAAAAAAGAAAAAAAAAAGTTCTCCAAAAATATTTAATGAAAAATCAAACACTGAACACTTGGATTTGGAAATGTTGCCACAGTATCTCAAGAGAGTTACAGTTTGGGTGCCTCATATCTATATTCTGTTCTCCAGGCTGAGCTTCCTGGCCAGACTACATCAAAACAGAAGAGAAATGTTTTGGATTTCAGACACCATTTTTCAGTTCAAAAATCAAAAACTTTGCAGTTTGGAGGTATTTGGTCTTTCAATGAAAAGCTGAAATTTTCCACTGAAAGCAGCCACTTTTTACAAAATAATTTATATTATCAAAAACCTTGAAGAACAGTTCTGATGGAAAAAATTTTGACCTGCCCTAGTACTGAGTACTCTGGCCTGGATCAAATTCCTGGCACTAAGCAGTTACTCGGTCATGGTAGCTGCGTATTTTCAAAGATATTAGGAGGGATATTTCATAGTTAATTTTAGTGCATGTGTACTGAGCCTACAAGTCATTGTTCTTTAACAGACTATTGTGCCACTACCTATTATCCTTACGCAGCTATGAACTTCGTAATTCTCAAAGGACTTGACTCTACAGTCATTCCACGCAGAGGATGAAATCGTGGCCCCCTGAAGTCAAAACTCCTATTCACTTCAGTGGGGTCAGGATTTCACCCATGGAAGTGTTACAAAACAGCTATTGAACAATTGCATTTGTTGAACACAAGATGCCATGCAAAGCAAGTCAATACTTACTATATTTGAAGCCATTGCCGCTGACTTAGCAAAGAGAAATGAGAAATCCTGTGTCGTTAAATTGGTTCAGCTATCAATGGTCAAAAGTTGTTAGAATCTGCTATCGGGCAAGTTAACAGTAATCTCTAGTGCTAGCAAGTCTTTGGGAGTATTGGAGATAGTAGAAAGGAACATAAAAGTAAAGATCAAATTATTTGCAACAAAACTTGTTAGAAAAGAATCCAACCTTATCAGCTAAAGAATAATCCAGTCAAAAAATTTCTGGCAGATACAAACATACTCGCCCTCCCCTTATCAAAATTAAAAATACAACAGCACACACCTGCCATATTTGTAGTGGAACTACAGATTTATGATTATTTGTATTACAGTAACAACTACCAGCTCCAGTGAAGACTGGTACTCCCCCATTTGTCTATAGCAGTGATCCCCAAACTTTGGGGCATACCCCCCAGGGGACATGAAGGAATGTTTCGGGGGGTATGCGGCAGGGCCTAAGCTACCCCCATGGGGGGCAGGGAGGGAGTGCCACCCAGCTCCACTCTGCCCCCAGCTGCAGTGCCTCTCTGCCCCGTGCCCTGCCCAGCCCCAGCTCCACTCTGCCCCCTGCTCTGTCCCAGCTCCGCTCCGCCCTCTGCCCAGCCCCAGTCACAGAGCCACTCTGCCCCCTGCTCTGCCCCAGCCCAGCTCTGGTCCGAATCACAGCTCCATTCCACCCTCTGCTCCACCCCCAACCCAGCCCTGCCTCATTCCCTCTCAACCCCCAGGCCAGCTCTCCTCCAGCCCCAGTTCTCCCTCCATCCCCAGTTCTGACTCCAGCTCCACCTTCAGTCCAAGCTCCTCTGCTGAGCCAACTGTACAGTAATGGAGAGGGCAGATTTCACTGGGGGGAGGGGACATGACAGGAAAGGTTTGGACACCAGTGGTCTAGAGCCATTGGCTGTCTCTTGTCTGATACATACTTTATAAGCTTCTTAGGGCAGGTACAATATTTTTGTTCTGTTTGTACAACACTTAGCACAATGGTCTAGGATTAGAGTCTGAGGCACTGCAGTAATAATACAAATAATAAATAACTAGAATGTGAATAATGAAATGATCGGGGCTCCAGCAATGTCAAATATATCGCTGCTGTGACAAATATTTGATTCAAACTCTGAAATTATTATAAATAAACTATGATTTGAGTTCAAGCTGTGTACACAACCAAGCAGTGGATCATTAACAATTATTTTGTACCCAGGAACTGTTGGAACAGCTTTGTGAAGATGTTTGCACTTGCCATGTATCTATGGACATTCTAAACCTGCTTTTCACTAGTGATTTTTGAGTGCGAGTGGTTCCCTTGTCACAGAAGCCAAATCACATGACATTTTCTAATAGGACCTCTAGTCCCTCTTCTGCTTACGATTGACTTTGTGTAGGAACCCATGGAACCCAGACTTTGCTTGTGAGTTCAGAGTAGGTAACCTGATAGCAAGTGTGAAAAATGGGGATGGGGTGGAGGGGTAATAGGCACCTATGTAAGAAAAAGCCCCAAATATCTGGACTGTCCCTATAAAAATCAGGACACCTGGGCACCCTAGTTCAGAGTGAAATTTTAACAGGAAAAAACTGGGTTCTTACCTCTTGGAAGCTCAAAGACAGCAAAACCTATTTCTGATGCAAAAAGATTTATCAAGGCCCTTTCTAAGCAATCTGAAAATGAAACAGAGTTTGCGCAGCTCTAGGCTGCATATTTAATTTTGCAAATATTGTTTATACTTACATGGAAGGCAATAGACAGGAAGAAGAGTTGACTTTAATGTAACCAACATTGTGAAATAAAGAATTGGGTCACAAGAGAAATCTCCATGTCAAGAAACTAAAAACAGATAGGTTAGTAAAGAACTAAAGACCAACAGGTGGAGGCTGGACGGCATACTTTCCTTTAACATTTACAGTAAGAAGAATTTTTTAATCTGCCTAAAACTACAAAAATTCATCACAGTCTCACCCAACCAATCCCTAAATCATAGATCACGGGCACACTCTGACTTTGCTTGTATTGTGAATGTGTATGTACAGGATATATGAAAATCAGTTTTTTTAATTTCAGTTGAGAGCTGTCCCTTATACTACACCAGTTCTTTGAACTGACCTTTACCTCAATCTGACAGAACAGGACAAGACTCTGAGTGACAATGTCCCACAATGCAATTACTGTGCGTCAGATGAGCTGGTCCCTTACAAATCACCTCGAACTTTACACATCTGCTGGCTGTCAGCATCTGCCAGGTTCACTCACCCGAAAATAATGAAAAAACTCTCATTATTGTTCCATAACAGGTAAAGTGTTAGGACAATTATTAGACATCCTGACTGACCTTGTGCAGATTTAACCAACTGTCCTTGCCAACCTTTTCTTGGTTAGACTTTGGCCATATAAAACACACAAACTGCACTTTTAGACCACATAAATGTTGTGACACTGTCAGGAAAAAGAAGCTGAGGGATCTGGAGTCAAAGCAGTCATTCCTTTATATGTTCACACCCTTCTGCGAAAGGCAGGATAAAGAAAAAATACATGCTCACAAGTTGCAGACATGTCATGAGGCAAAACTTTGGACAGCCCGTCCTCCATTGGTCTCTGTCACAACTCATGCTATTTCAAACATAGCACCTGAAAACACATTTACCTCATTTGGCAGCAGCCTATGCTGATGAATTGGTTGACAGGAGAACCCCACCAGAAAATTCAGTCATAGATACAGTAACAATCTTGTGTGGGGTGTTTTCCTGTGAACAAGTTCAACAGGACATGGATTACACAAGATTTGCAGAACTGGCCACACATGTTAAAAAAAAAAAAAAAAATCTTGCAAAGCACCTGTGTGTTTTGGAGTGTTTAACCCTTGTATGGTCAGTGTGTGATTGACATAAAAAGTGGCAGTCATGGGTCAATGATCTAATGACTGTCTCAGAGACAAGAGGAAAAATTAATATTAGACAACTACTTGTGACCAAGCAATGAAATAAATGTATTCAATACATGCTGCACTTTATCATCATGAATATGCTGCGTCAGCTCTACCACTCTGGGTAGGTAACGCCTGGGTTATCTTCCTCTGGAAGGGCTCAGATCTCCTTCCAATCAAGTACAATTCCTCCTTTAAGAGTGGCTGGATTCTTTGGAAAACACTTAAACCAGCTGCCAGGGTGTTTTAACATTTTGCACCACTTTCATAGCACTACTGTTATATCGCATGATGCCATCATATATAAAACAACACAGTATCGACACACAGCATTATGTGTGATGAAGTGAATGCAAAAAGGCAATGAATCTCCTTCTTCTAGGCTTACAGAAGATTGCAAATATATGAATGTGTGCTCTCTGTTCAGAAGAATGGCAGCTTTAAGTGCTAAGAGGTGCAGAAATAAGCCATTTGCAGTGAATACAACAAATTTATCAATTCCACAAAACCCAGGAACTACACTACATATTCTTGAGTGCCATCTGCTGGCACTTTATCTATTAGCTAGCTATTTACATACCAACCGGCAGAGAGCATTCTCAAAACAGTAAGGATGAGGGGGAAAATTTAGACGTTCTGGGGCAAATTAATTCCTGCCATAACTTTGTTGACTCCATTGGAAGCTTATTTTGCTGCAAGATGAGAAGGAAAAATTTAACAGGTAAATAGGGAATGGGCTTCAGGATATACATCTCAGACGGCAAGGCAAAGCAAAATAGAAAGATCTTATAAACCAATAAAATGAATGTGAATAATACTTGTCCAAGCTAGGAGAGACTTAGTTGGTTTTAAGTATCGGGGGTAGCCGCGTTAGTCTGTATCCACAAAAGCAATGAGACGTCCAGTGGCACCTTAAAGGCTAACAGATTGATTTGAGCATAAGCTTTTGTGGGTAAAAACCCCACTTCATATGCATCTGCGGAAGTGGGTTTTTTACCCACAAAAGCTTATGCCCAAATCAATCTGCTAATGTTTAAGGTGCCACTGGTCTTCTCGTTGTTTTAGCTAGTTTTAAGAAAAGTGAAAAAAGAGTTTTAAAAACAACAGAACTAAGAGGGTAGAACTGCTTTAGTCTACCCAAGTGACAGGAAATCCCACTGCATTTTGCTGTTTTACCAGTATGTGGAAAAGCAATGAAAATAATAAGGGGATTGCAGCAAACAAATACACATAAGAACCTTGTTAAACCGCACTAAGGTTGGGGAAAGTCAAGTGTGGATTGAGACTTAGTGAGTGCTGACACTAGACACATCAGAACACCCAGCCAGTTAGGACATCCTGAATATTAGGGTTATGTAGCACTCCCCTACACATATGTGAGCAGCGTAACATCACCCAGGCTGGCAATACACTTGGCACAGCTGTAAAATCTCATTTGCCAATCCCTGAATATATTGCAAACTTAAAAATCCATCATGGGATCAGCATGGGAGTGCAGTTTGCCAAAGTGCAACTTTAGTGAAGTTCTGCTATGGACAGGCAGAATAATCAATTTGCCTGAGCACAGAAACAAATTATAAACGAAAGATAAGAAAGATTACAAGATAAGCGCTTTGGTTTCAGAAGTGGAAATTAAGTATCCAGTATGGCCTGAGAGCAATATGAGAAACAGAAATGGGTCTCCACCAAAGTTAACAGCTAAGCTCCCCTTATAAAGATAATGTATTATAAACAGGAAGGCGGCAGTAGAAAAATCTGTGTATGAGCATCTGCAGATGATATAGAAGTGAGAGAGGAATGTTCAGAGAAGCTAGGCAAATGGAAGAATTATACAAAGTATCACTAACTGAAGATGATCCTAAAAAAATCAGAAGTGATGGTTACAAATAAGGTAGATGCCTTTTTGGTCACTATCTGAATACTATTTCTTTAAATACTTAGCAGAAAGCCAGGCAGGAGACTGTGCAAGGGTAGGCAGAAGCTCTACAGTGAAGCAAAGAGAGAGAGAGTAGATTTAGGGACATTGCTGTTTTATCATTCTAATAAAGTTTCTTGTTCAGAGTTAAAAGGAAGGAACTCATTCCACACTTCTCCAGCATGGTCACTGGACACAGTCTATTTGCAGAACGAAACATGGTAGGGTGGCTTAGGGTTTGTGCTCGTTACTCCATCCCCACTAATAATGTGGGATTGTATCATAAACATGGAGGTCCAAATTGTCAATGCTGGGTGCCTAAAGTCAGCCACTTTGGAGAGATTTTCAAAGGCTCAAATGACAGTTAAGTGCTTAAATCCCATTAACTTCCAACAGGAGTTAGGTGCTCAGCTGCCATTTGGGCTTTTGAAATCCACCCATTTAAATTAATTTTTCAGCATCTAACTAAAAGCAACCTCATTTTCATTAGATGCTGGACATTTCAGACTTCAATTAAAGTCAGTGATCAAGGGCATGGAAAAATGCTCATGTGAAGAGATGGAAAAGACAGGGATTGTTTACTTTAAAAAGAAGATATGATAAAAAAGGTATATAAAATAATGAAAGGTGCAGAGAAGGAGGATGGGGAACCCATTTTCTCTTTAACATCAATAAAAGGAAATACTTTTTCCTCAGAACACATGATTAAATATGGAACCATTGGCCTCAATGACTTTCTGTGGTAAGAACTTGACAACACTGATTGGATATTTATATGGATACCAAGAACAGCCAGTGTTGCCATAATTAATTAGATTGCTATAAGCCCTTAAGCATGAGGTTTAATATCCCTTCCCAAATTTTGGGGAAGAGCTTTTAAACCTCATACTTCAGGGCTTATAGCAATCTCTAACTTAAGAGAGCAGGAAGAGATCTATAAGGATGCAAAAATATTTCAGATCTGCCTACTGCAGAGTTCTTATGTCAGTCTCTGAAACATCTAGTAATGGTATTCTGTCAGAGACAGAATACTGAACTAGCTGGACCTTCATCTGATCCAGTTTGGCAATTCCCATGTACATCTAAACTTTAAACTTTTATCTAAATACCTAAATATGGACTTTGGAACCTATCTTCTGAACATTTGGCCTAAACTTACCATCCTTTTATCTATTCTGGTTTTGAATAGGTTCTCTTAATGGTGTTTCAACAATCCCCTAGTTTTATAACATTACTCCTATTAGTTCACCCTAGCATTGCCAACCCTCTGGATTGTCCTGGAGTCTCCAGGAATTAAAGATAAATCTCCAAAGTTGCAACCTTAGTTCACCCTTAGCCGCCTTAAATAATATTTCCCTCCTTTTCTTATGTCCTTCCTTTAAGCTGTACCTATTAACCTCCTTTCATTTCTCTTCAGAGGCAATTCCCTCCTATTCTTTTATCCTCTTCCTTCCCCAGATTCCTTTTAAATTTATCATCTTCAAAAGAGTAAAGAAAGCCAAAGGTGGCAGGATAGGAAATTGGGCAAGTGAGACAATGAGTGGGGAGACTAGATTCAGACTTAGGTGCACAAGGATGAGTTGGGCCAAGAGTGTGATGCACAAGAATGTGTGAGATCAGCCTTGCTATATGGAGCAGAAACTGGGTCCACCAGGGAATGTGATTTTTAATGAGTGCAGCTGTACCTGAGAGCAATGACAGGATGTGGGTGAATGAAAGCACAAGGTGATCAAAGAAGAGGCAAAAATAGCATCAGAGACAGAGAAGATTCAGACAGCAAGACTGAGGTGGTTTGAGCATATTGTGTGGACAGAAGATGATCATCTGGCCAGGGCATAATGAGATACTGGTGCCCTGGGAAAGGGTCACTAACCGGAAAGAAAGACTGAACACGTGGCCAAGTAACAGTAGCGTATTTAGGGCTTGATCCAAATCCCACTGAAGTCAATGGAAAGACTCTCACTGACTTCAATAAGCTTTGCATCAGACCCTTAGGATCCAATTGCCAAAGACCAAGGGCCTAGTCACATCCTTGAGAAAGACTTTGTCTTTCCCAAGTTGCAGTTTGACAGTGAAAGGATGTGCTATAAAATTAAGGCCCTGGTTCAGCAAAGCACTTCTGTAAATGCTTAAGTTCAAGCATCTGAATAGTCTGATCGATTTCAACAGGACCACTGGATCAAGGCCTATACCAGCTCATTGCAGCTGCCTTAAATCACAATGGGCAAAATTCCTAGCCCAAGCATCTGATAATAAGAGTACCTACCACCAAACAAAAGGTGGGGAGGATAAGTGTGTGTCTGTAATCACAAGAGTACAATACTTTAAAACTTGGCAAAAAATTGAGGCAAAGTAGCTGACAGCTCGTTTTATACCTAGTATTCCTCTCGTTATGGAATAATTTTGTCTGATGTTACTGTAAAAACAGAGAGTCTCTTTGTAGAATCATAGAATATCAGGGTTGGAAGGGACCTCAGGAGGTCATCTAGTCCAACCGCCTGCTCAAAGCAGGACCATACTGGTAAATAAAAGCATGCTTGTCCTGGTAAGTAAAATAAATGCTTGTCACTGAAACTGTTAGACAGTTCATGGTCTCAGTAATCACCCAAAGAAGATGTAATACACGATAGAAAATGGTATGTAAGTAGATACAAACATGCTCAGAATACAAGCAATTCCATATCCAGATTTTTAAAAGGTTGTATAAATTTCCATTCAAAAATAATGGGCCCAAATCCTACAAAGCTTTCTCAGAGAAAACCGCTATTGATACCAATGGCACAGTTGCCTGAGAGGACTGAAAGATCAAGCGCAGCATTTGCAATAATGCATAAATGGAAGCTAATCTAATGCTTCAGACATAACATGATTATCACAGAGGTCAGAAAGAAACCTTCCCCGTTCTTGTACAACATGGCACAATTTGCTAGGTGAACTCTGGAGTTTGCTGGGGGTGAGGAGAGAAAAAGGTTGCTTTTCTCTGAGGCAATGGCTCCAATCACAGGCAGAACACCAGGTTTGCGGAACAAATGGTCTGGTCTTGTAAATCCTGTTCCATCTATGCAAGTTAAACAATTTTGTAGCATATCAATTTACTAGATAACAAAAGGTGAACTGCCTGATTATTTTGCCATAGAAAAGACTATTATTAATTATTCATTTTACACATATTCTCTTAATTAAATCCTATAGAAATGAAATGTGAAGCAAAAAAAAAACTGTAAAAAATCTGTTTGGCCATTTTGTCAATTCAAACAATGTATCTAATTACTCTAGATTCTTCTATCATGTTCATGTAAAGCATAAAACTAGTAGCCACATATTAACCGATTGCAAGAAAATCATTTAGGGTTCCTAAGTCAGTCTTCTGTGCGGTTGCTGATCTTTAGATTACGACTGAGCAATATGTTGTGGTATTATTCAAACATTGGTGTGTTTGCTTGTAAGAATACTGATAAGTTCTATGTTTCATTATCATTTTGTGTCAAAGTATATGGGAAACATATAGGAGAAAAAACAAATAAAATAAAATACTAAAACTTTTTACCTTGGCTTTTGTTAACTATTGAGATAAAGGTTCTAAAATCACGGTACCCCTCCATTTCTACATATCTCTGCACTTCCATGTGTCATTTAGCACTGAAAGTGTCAAAACAAAACCTCTAAAAGGATGCTCTCAAGACGCTGACGACCTGATTGGAAGCAAGAAGGACCAAAATCTTATGGGAAAGTCTAGCTTGCAGTAACAAGTGTAGCGTTTCTCAAATGTGGCCACCAGGGGCTTTTCTTGCGACCACAGACTCATGGGCTATGACTGGGAATGGAGGAGGGTGCGGGGAGAGGCAAAGCAGCAGCCCCTTCTCTTCCCTGTTGCTCTTGGATGCATCACCTTGGTGTTGATTGCTGGGACCACCTGCAGGGGTTGGGCCCTACTCTGCTCTGGAGACACCCGGGGCACAACGCTGGAGGAGCAAGCAGCGAATGAGTTCCCCACCTTCCCAGGGTCAGCTGGACTCAGGCTTTGGGCTTTAGCCCTTTGGTGGTGGGGTGGCAGGCTCTGGCCAAAGGTCTTTGGTCTCCAGCACCGGGATCCAGCTGCATAATGGTAGGCCCCAGGCTTCGGCCATGCAGCTTCAGGCTCTGTTCCTTGGCCCTATCCCCCGGCCGTGGGGCATCAGGCTCCGGCCCCCCGCTGCCACCCACAGGTCCCGACCCAGGGCTTAATTTGGCCCCAGGTTTGCCAGGGCTGAGTAGTCTGCTGTGAAAAGTGATACTTGTACATTTCTTAATATCACTTTTCACAACAGACTTACTAGCTAGCAATAAATAAATGGGCGTGTGTATGTGCATATTTATTTGTTTTTCCTAAAGCTAATTAAGGATTTTAGAAAGAAGTGTGAGAGCGCCACTTGCCAGAGTTGGTGGCCACACTCTGAGGCCACCAATAATTTGTCTTGCAAACCTACACAAGTGCTACAGCAGCACAGCTGCAGCACTGAAGCTGTGCTTTGTAGCACCTGTAGAGCAGATACTTGCTACTGTGGCAGAAGCAGCTTTTCTGTCACTGTACTGTAATAAACCCATCCCCTCAAGAGATGGCAGGTAGGTTGGTGGAAGAATTCTTCTGCTGACCAAGTTGTGTCAACTCCAGGATTTAGTTCAATTTAACTACATATCTCGGGACTTGGGTCAGCTTAACTACATCTCCCTGAGCGACGCAGCTAGGTCAGCCTAAATTTTAGGTAAAGACCAGGCCTCCATTAGTAAGCTTCTCAGTTCTGGAGTTCTTATCGCAGAGAAACATCCGAACATTTGGGTTTCGACCATTATCAATTAGTACAAACAGCTCTGGTCATATGTTTATTTGCAATAACTACTGTACAGTGTTAATTTAATAGCAACACTTTTATGGGTAATATAATCAGATAATCATATTACGCATGCCTTTGTTCCATACTGACAGATAGTTAACAATTTGTCTTTGAAGTAACTAATTATCATATATAAGGGCCAATGAAACCCAATACATCTTTTCCACTGTCAAATTATTATTATACTTTGCATACAAAGGAGATCTGTTGGTAAACAATTAACTGTATTTCTGGAACGGAACGGAAAGTAAAGGAAACAAATACTTTGCCTCTTTTTATTCAGTGAATTCTTTTATATGCTCTCAAATAGACAGATAAAGTGGATCATTCAGCCATCTGTGCTCCATTAAAAGAGCAGTGATGTAATCACCAAATAATTACCAACAGTAAAGATATAGGGATGGGCTCCTGGGCATAACTATTTTGACTTCACTACAGTTATCCCAGGGATTCATTTGGCCTGTGTCACAAATAAAAATTCTATTCTCCCACCTGTTTTTCTTTCACCCCTACTTTAAATGCACTACAGTACTCTACAGTAATAGCACAAAACACTGTGCTCTCACTAGTGTAACATGGTGTGTATTGTACTAGTAACTGTAGATTGCTGCAGCATTTATGTAAGACCCTCTCTAAAATCCTTTCCATTATCAAATCTAATTTAAACACTCACAGGTTCGTCTATAAACTAAGTGCCTGATCCAAATGTCATTGAAATCAATGGAAATCTCCCACTCGCTGACTCTGATGGGCTTTGAATCAGCCACTTCATGCCTAACACAAGAGCCTACATCCTTTTTCATGCATGCTAACCTTCCCTATTTGACTGGGATACTCCCTGTAGTTTAAACAGAATATTTATCATTTTTCCACTCTGCCCCTTCTCCTGAATGCTCTCCTAAAACAGTGAATTTTATCTGAATTTACAGTTGTGTCCTTATTTATCTCCCCAGTGTCTCTTTATGTTAGTTTCAAATGTTCAATAGGTATTTGTGGTGAAAAAAGGAAAAATTTCAGCCAGGTTTATTTTTACTTCAATGGAGTTACAGAAGGGATGAATCTGGCTTGTAACCTCTATCACTAGAAAAAACTCAATCAGTATTTCTCAGCTGTATTTTTGTCATATTCACAAGCTGTGCAATTCTCCATACAGCATAAACTGTGGCTCCACTCTGAAAAGTGACGGACAAAAAATGGCACCAATCAAACTAAGCAGATCCTCTTGTATGTATGCAGAGTCCCATCTGCTGACTTCTGTACTTAGAAAATGAATGTTTACTGATTTTACTCCTATAAACCGTACAGGACCAACACAAATAAGAAAGAGCAAGGAAGACTGTTCCTTCTTATGTTTCACCAACAGAATTGTTTACTTATGCCCAGTCAGTTACACTCTGGCAGCCCCACTGGAGACAATACACAAGCATAACTCAGGGCCTAATTAGGCCTTCCAAAACTGTAATATCGGTGATGATATGTGAGTAGTTTGATTCTCAGCTCCCAGATTGGCTTCTCCAGGTGGGAAGTTAGAAAAAAAAAATCTTTTAGTTTCAAACTGAGCCATGACTCAGGTTCCCATCTGGGAAATAATAATACTTCTCAGTGTAAACTGTTGTATCAATTAATTAGTTGAAATATATTTGCTCAGTGCTATGAAATATAACGTGATATTGTATATAAATAAGTGACAAGTATTGTGGTAATCTTTTTTCCTCATTATCTACCCATTGGTGGATGTTTGCATACTAGCCAATTATGCCACTGGATAATAAATAACTCATGATGCTAAATGTCAATTACCTTTAAATTCCAATGAAAAGACATGAGTGTTTTCTCCTTTCAATGTAGGCAAACTTGCTCCTGCTTGGGGTATATGCCATTTCAGGAAAGGAGGGTCTTCAAAATAATAATCAAGCACAGTACTGATTAACTTAATGAAAGTATGGTGCAATAGATAGGGCAATGGATTCAGGGAACTAAGAGACCTGGGGACAGATCCTCAGCTGGGGCAAATGTTCATAGCTCTTCTGATTTCAATGGGACTATGACAAATTTACACCAGCTGAGGCTGCGTTCCCCAGATTCTATTCCTGGCTCTTTCACTGACCTACTGCATGACCATGAGCACGTAACTTCATCTCTCTGGACCTCACTTTTTAGACACTGATGCATACCTTCCTTTGTAGAGAGCTTTGAGCTCTACCGACAAAAACACAGAGTTAAGGAATAATTAATTAATTAATATTGTTAACATGCTTAGACATCTTTAGTTGAAAGTCTCTTTCTCAACAAACCCAATCCCGGCTATTGGAAGCATTTCAGATGTAGCATGCTCTCGAAACTCTTAATGTCTGCAGCAGATTGTGTGAAGAGATTCAAGTCTAAAACCGTGAATTTCTCTCTCTTGTTCTACATACACCTTCAGATGGCTCTTTGTAAACTTGCAACTGATCTCCATGTACTAACTCACTATCCTTCTCCCTCCCCCTTCATGCTGAATTGTTTTATGATTCCAATTCTGCTGGTTTCTCTCACAATCTTAGTCTTGTAAGACTCTGCAGGCATTTTATTTTAACATGGCTGTCCAGCTGCTCCACAGCCTCCGTATGCCTAAGATTTCCATTGCTCTTTTAAAGAGCCCTGTTAAAAGTTGTGCTAACAGATGCACTATACTGGCCAAACAACAGGATGTTGTAAATGTCTAACCTCTGCGTGCTTTTCATATGTATATGCTAATAGGCCTGCTATGAGCATACAGCTGTAAATGCAAACAACAGATCTCAGGATGGGCATGTTTTATGGATGTTTAACCACCTTCTGTCTTGGAACAGACCAACTCCTTACTGTTTGCAACATGAAACGTGAACCTCATCTTCATGCTGTGTCAATCAATCAGGACCATAATGACACGGAATAAAGGAGCTGTTAAGGTTAGTTCTGATGGAGTCATTTAAATTGCTGATGTATTTTCAGATTCATTACAAAGGTGATATTCTGGTCTACGCAAGTTATTTCTGTTACGCATGGAGACATCTCTTATGTCGTAGTCAGCCCTACTATAAGGAATTTTTTCCCCCACAACTAATGTATGCTGCTTTGCATGAATGACTAACAAAATAAACAATCACAATGCAACTTGATTTAAAAGTCTCTAAATAAAAAGCTTTTCTGCAATACAGATAACAGGCCAAATTCTCCTATCGTTCTCCCTGTCTTAGGATTTTATACTGCCACCTGTCACTGTCGTACCTGAGTGCCTTTCACAAAAAATCAATAGTAATGGTCTTCATGGAGTTTCTGGTATTTTCTCCTTTTTCAGGGTAAAACATCTATTTGGAGTTGAAGTTTTGTTTTTAATTTTTTAGGTTTTTGTTAATTTTTTGTAACATTTTTTGTAATGTTGATTTGTTTCAGGATTGTTGTTGGTGAGGGGTTTTTTTTGTTCGTTTGTAATTTTTTGTCAGTTTAAGTATTTTGGGCAGGAGAGGTTATGCTCACGGTTACACCAATGTAAATATGGAGTAATAAAGCAAAGTTGTTGGAGTTACTTCAGATCTACACCAGCATAACTGAGAGCAGAACTTAGTAGAACCTGAAGAATAAGCATTTACTTTGGTTTTTATTTTCAAACTCTGATTTGCCAATTTCCTTCCAGAGTAATCCTAAAATATTCCAGTATCACAAACTGTACAAGAGGTGCATTAGAGTAAAAATATATTAAGAAGAAATGGATACCCTTGCTGTAATATTAACATCTTCACAACTAGGAATATAGCTTTAGTGAAAGGAAAAATGGCTTCCTATATCTCAGATCTACTGCAAAGGAAAATGTTGCTTTTGTGTTTTGTCCTTGTGTACTGTATACTGTTACATGAGATTTCAGTGCTGTGACTGTGTGCGGAAGATGGTACAGCAAAGCATTTGAACAGAATGTCAGCACTTGCATTCTATGAGAACACAGACATCCTTTCAGCAGTATCTATATATCAAAAATATATTTATGAGTCATATAGAAAATAAAATGCATATTTACTAAGAGATTTATTTAGGCATATATCACACCAAACAATTATTGTATGAATCTGAATTATTTAAAGGGTTTCTATTTATTTGCATTGGGATGTATGACTTTTTAGAAATCTTGATTAAAAAACAAATTTCTTTTTTTTTAAAAAAGCAGCTTTTAGTGTCAACACATTTGCATATAACTACATACTGACCTATGCTATCATCCAAACATAATATTAATGACCAGTTGGTAATGAGATAATGAGTCAATGAGGGTTTAAATTATGTGAGCTGGAATAATTTCTTGTCTAATAAGGAGATAAATAAGGCTCCTTGACTTTACTGAGCAAAGTGATCATTCTTAAGCAATTATATTGAACACTATGAACAATGTTTTTCTGTGGCACTTTTTGGCATGTACTCCTGCCACACCGGATTTCCATGACTATGGCTGTCACTTTTTTGTCGCTCCTTAGTATAAAACTGCCAAGGAGCTATATGAAATCAAGAATGAAGATCTAGCAAGAGAGGCACAAAGATCAAGATCAATATAATAATGATGTTATAATTGTGAGGATTCATAGGCGCTGTGCAGATGTATACGTGCTAAGCATTACTCTGAACGATAGAGAGAAATAGCAATGCACATGGGGGTTGAGGTGGGGAGGGGGAAGAGATACGTTCAGCAGCTGCACATTCTGTTTATCTCATTCTTTCATTTCCGTGGGTGCTTACTGGACCCTGTGCACAAGTGGGAATGGGCATAAAAGTGCAAGAATCTCAGAGGCCGGGGCAGCCTCAGTCCTTGCATACCTTCTGAGTGAGGTTAACAACCACAGTTGTACTAGCTCTCCAAAGAGGGCAAAGCAATGTCCCAAAGCACTGTACCATAGAGCAAAGTGGCCTGGGTGCCAGCAGCCACGCATCTGGAGCTCAGAAAGGCCTCATGCCTGTTTGAGGCACAGTGAACCCTACAGCTCTATGGAGAGGAGCTCCTGTGATCATTCTGAGTGCAGTGCTGTGCTGTGCGTTAAAGGCATTGTGGAGCCCATCGACCAGTTTAGACAGAAAGCCAGAAGCTTCATAAATTATGCTCATGGTAGGAGACGGATCCATGTGTCATACCACTTCCCCCAGCTGATGCCAAAACATGAGGACACAGATCCCTCTGCACAGCCAGGCCCAGTTGCAGCAGCAGCTCTTCTGTGCCAGAGGCCTTCTGCAGTCCTTATGCCAGGATAAACGTCAGACATTGTCTTCTAGTTTTGTAAGGCTTCAAATCCAACCCAAATGAGTTTGACTATTTGAAGAGAGCATCCTGGGGTCTAGAGTTCGTTAGCATCTCAAAACCCGCTTTGAAGACTTTATACAGCCTCCCCCAGGTCAAATAAGCATACAGACCAAATTAACTGCCGAAATGTAGTGATCTCTAATGAGGAACAAGGGCTTAAGGATTTCCAACATATCAAGAGAAAACTCTTAACATCTTGCTTTGTGCCCAAGGCCAGAGTTTTACTGCTATTTCAGCCAACATATTTCTGACATTACTGTAAGTTAAATTAAGTTTATGTTGCCTACATACAGGAGGTTTCAGTAAATGCAGCAACGAAACTGTTTAATAACAGTATGTAACTTACATACAAAATTAAGTTGAAAAACCTAAAAGAAACAAAGCCAAATCTCCAATGACATAGGGCCAATTTTGGTGGAGATATTATGAAATATTTCCCAATTTTATAAGAAATGACCTGTTTTCCTGCAGTAATTATATGATTGTTATTGTTTATATTTATTGTGGTAGCACCTAGAAACACCAGCCCGGGTCAGGGCCACAGTGTGAGGCTCTTTACAAACACAGTAAGAGTCCCTGTCCCAAACAGCTTGTAGTCTAAACAGACAAAGGAAGGACTACTATTCCTGTTTCACTAATGGGGAAAGTGAGACACAGAGGATTAAATGATTTAGCCATGGTCACACAGGGAGTCTGTGGCAGAGCAAGGAACTGAACTCAGCTCTCCTGAGTCTCACACTAGTGTCGCTAACCACAAAACCATCCTTCTGTATATAAAGCCATTACAAGCAACAAGGAAAATAGAACCAGTATGATTTTTAAAATGCCTTATTAATCCAGTCTTTATTCAGAAAGCTACAGATAAGAATTTCTCAATAAAAAGTCTGAAAATGCCTTGGCTCTTATCTAGCAAGTCCAGCAGTGGCCAATATCCCATGCTTTATAGATTTCAAGGCCAGAGGAAGCATTGCTATCATCCTAGCTGACTTCCTGTATACACAGGCTATAAAACGTCTCCAAAATATTTTAGAGAAATATCTAATCTGATTTTAAAATGGTCAGCGATGGAAAATTCACCATGACTCTTGGTAAGCTCTTCCAATGGTTAATTACTCTCAGTGGTAAAAATTTACACCTTATTCCCCATCTCAATTTGTCTGGATTCAACTTCTAGCCCCTGGATTGTGCTGTACCTTTCTCTTCTAAACTGACGAGTCCATTATTAAATATTTGTTTCCCAGGCAGATACTTACAGACTGTAATCAAGTCATTCATTAACCTTCACTTTGTCAAGCTACATAGATTGATCTTTTTGAGTTTATCATTATAAGGCATGTTTTCTAATCCTTTAATCATTCTTGTGGCTCTTCTGTGAACTATCTCCAATTTAATATCCTTCTTTAACTAGAGGCACAAGAACCGGCCATGTTATTCCAGCAGCAGTTGCACCAGTGCCAAATACAGAGCTTAAAATAACCTCTCTGATTGCACTCAATATTTTCCCTCAGTTACTCGTCCTCAATGGCACTATCCCATGCTTGAAGCAAAGCACGTGCATAAGTATTTGCAGGAGCTCTGGAGGGCATATGCCTCAGAGAAGAAAATTACTTTAGTCGTGTCTCTTATACCAGAGCCACTGTCACTGTGCACACTGTCAACACTTACACAATATTAATAATAATTGTTTTATTCTAATGGTAGGAATATCAGACCAATTGGAACAGCAGTGGCTGACACTAAGAAAGTTTGACTTTTTGCAAAAGCATAAAGAAATAGAATGCACATCGGAAAGGTTCCATTAGAACCCTTCTGGCCTAGGACGAGGAACAGGTTTTGGTACTTTTTAAAAAAAAAAAACATACAAAGCCCATTGAAATCAACGGATCAAGCCCAAAACAACATTAGGAGTCAACTGTGGCAGTGATTTTCACTCCTTTACAATCCTAATTGATAATTCAGCACGAGAATTAGGTCCTTGTGGTCAAACATAAATGATCGAATCAGATGGAAGTTAAATCTTCTCTTGTCATGAACTCACTTTGCTGTATCTGTGGTTGTAAGGCATGTGACATATGTTTAGAGATCCCCTCTAGGTGAAGGGCTTCATTCATTTCAACCATATGCCCTCTTCCCCCAGCTAGGAAAGAAAGTGTGACTTAGGGGCAGCAAAAGCTGCTCTTACTAACCCCTGCTCTTCTGAAGTGTATGGCCCGGGAAGCAACTGGTGCTGGCCAAGGAGGATGCAGGGCCAAGGCACCCAGGAGATGTGCCCATTTAATAGAGTGGCCTGCTTTCCTTAAGGTGTGAATCCCACTACTAATGAAGATGAACCTACAGGTGCAGAGGAGTTCAAACTGCATCCTCCACAGTGCTCATGGTGCTGAGTCAATTGTGCAGCATGACAGATTTAACTGCAAATTTCCTTGCAGGGCTAGTCATGGGTTATGGTGCCTGTCTCTGCTTTGTTGATGACCCTCCAGTGACCTGACGTGAAATGACCTGACAATCTCTACTGAACCAATATCTACATCATGAAACCATCACCATAATTCGCACCATTGCCAGCTGTCTCAACCAAGGGCCAATGACTGCCTAGGAGTTGAGCTAGATCTACTCCATCACCACTCAAGTGATGGTCCCTTCAGGACAGAGTTAAGACACACTGGCAGGGTAGCATGAGGAAACTAGCGCTGATGCTGCTCAGATGTACCCGCTCTATGTATAAACGGGCAACATTCGTCTTTGGGCTCCCAGCCCGGCATCTTATATAAGCCCTAAATTCAATTAAAAAGGTATGTATGAAGGGAAAGCACAGTAACTTTGACAAGTTTTGTATTGATTTGCATGGTTTATAACAGAGGTCGTGAATTCTATTATTAAGAACAGCCCTTTCTATTATAACACCCGTTTTCAATTGTTTATTCATCATCTGGGCTGAAATTTCCCATGCTTGGTTTCTGCTTCAGGTTTAATTTTTTGGCGCAAAATATAAACTAGTTTGACTGCCATGTTCATCAAGTTGTGATAGTATCCTACCAATGCAGGCAATTTTTTTCAACTGATTAATGATTGAACATACTAGAATTCACATCTATATTGTCTTCCAATTTTAGATTTAAAATAAATAAATAAATATGTATATATATGTGTGTGTGTGTGTGTATATATATATATATATAAAATGATTAAAGTAAGTATAGTAGACTCTCGATTATCCAGGATGATAGGGAAAAAAAATAATCCTGGTTAATAAAATCCCAGATAATCACCATCATTAGGAAATATGGGGAGAGGGGGGTTGGTTCACCAGCCACCCTACGCCGGGGGGAAGGGGGTGTTGGTTCACTGGCTGCCCTGCACCCTGGGGTTGTTTTTTTTTCATGCTTGGCATGGCAACAAAGCCAGAGCTGGCCCTGCGAGTTACCCATATTTTTTTTTTTTTTACATCCTGGTTAACCCAATCCTGGATAATCGAGAGTCTACTGTATCAGCTGAAACTGAATCCAACCTGCCTGTATTTCTCTGGGGTTGGGTTACATTTTTTTGCTAGGAGCACTAGGAAAGCAGAGTTTCAAACTCAATGGACTATCTCATGGCTGAACAAACATTTAAAATAGTGTCAAGGTAAACCATAAGTTTCATGTTTGTTTTCCTATCTTACTCAGTTTTTAAGACTACAGACTTGAGGTCTGGAAAGTCTTTTTTTTCCCCCTGATCCTACTTTATTTTTGGATATAATTCCACTAACTTGAGCCAAATAAAAAATGTAACCCTTTAAATACCATGGAACATGTAGCATGGAACATAAATAAATGTAACCCTTTAAATACCATGGAACATAATCAAGCAAAAGTATATATAGCTGGACATTATACATCCTGATGACAGAACAGTAATTATAAATAATATCTAGCTCTTTGGTAGCACTTTACAATCCATAGATCTCAAAGTGCTTCACAAAGGAGGTAAGCAAAATTATCCCCATTTTACTGATGAGGAAATTGGGCACTGGAAGGTGAAGTGACTTGGCCAAGATCCTCTAGTAGCAGAACTAGAAATAGAACTCAGGTATTCTGGGTACTAGTCCAGTGTTCAATGCACTAGGCCAGTGGTTCTAAAACAGTCTTATTCATACCCCTGGAGGTATGGAGACATCTTCCAGGGGGTACATCAACTCATATACAGTAGATATTTGCCTAATTTTAAAGCAAGCTACAGAAAAAGCACTAGCAAATTCAGTACAAATTAAAATTGCATACAATGACTTATTTATACTGCTCTGTTTACTATACACTGAAATGTACATACAATACTTGTATTCCAATTGATTTATTTTATAATTATATGGGAACAATGAGAAAGTAAGCAATTTTTCAGTAACAGTGTGGCTGTGACATTTTTGTATTTTATGTCCGATATTGTAAGCAAATAATTTTAAGTGAGGTGAAACTTGGGGGTACACAAGACAGATCAGACTCCTGAAAGGGTTACAGTAGTCTGGAAAGGCTGAGAGCCACTGTTTAAAACTGCCAATGCTCAGCGCCTCTGAAAAACAAAGCAGAATGCTCTAGTTGCTATCGGTACATTGGCACCTCCTGAAAAGCTGTTTGAATTGCTTCTTTTAGAAAAAGAATGCTGAAGTTTTGCTTTAAAAACAGACCCACACTTTCGGTATATAGTTAATACAGCTTAAGAATCGGGGGAGGGCTACTCCTCTACAGACAAGCCGTCTAACCACAGAGTCCGGGTTTACAAAACTTGCGGGGGGGGCCCCAATCCAAAGCCCAGTGAAATCAATGGAAGATCTCCCTTTCATTTGAAAGAGTTTTGGATTAGAGCCTTAGACAAACTCCTATGTCAGACAGGATAAACCTTAGAGGCTAAAGACCAATTTTACTGGGTGGGGATGGCTTGGAGAGCTAAGCATCACTTCTGGAAGATCAGGATCCCTGAAATTACAGGTCCCAAATGTGCCAGGATTCACTAAGTAATTCCACCAGAGAGAGATTTAGCACCACTCAATTTATTGTTTAAAAGATGGGGAGCAAAGAATGACTTTCAAGATAAGACCTTATAAACCAGGGGTTCTCAAACTGGGGGGGGTTGGGCCTCCTCAGGGGGTCGTAAGGTTATTACATGGGGGGAGGGGTCACAAGCCATCAGCCTCCATCCCAAACCCCACTTTTTCTCTAGCACAGGGGTCTTCACACTTTTCCCCCCGTGGCCCCTTTCCGTGGAGGGAAAAGTCTGGCGGTCCCGGGGAGTATGTCTGCCGAAATGCCACCACAGAAAGCGGAAGCTTCCGCTTTCCGCAGCAGCATTTCAGCCAGACAAAAATAGACCTCCTGGGAGGACTCAGCAGTGGCGCCGGGGTCTCACGCAACCCCTGGGGTATGCGCACCCCAGTTTGAAGACCACTGCTCTAGCATTCTTTATGGTCTTAAATATAAATTAAAGTTTTATATAAGGAGGGGCTGCACCCAGAGGCTTGCTATGTGAAAGGTGTCATTAGTACAAAAGTTTGAGAACTACTGTTACAAACTATGGTGTTGTCTTCCTCTGCTCCCTCAATGATATGAACATGCTTTTAGCACCTTTTATAAGAGATGGGGATTGACCTAGTGAACTTGGCCAACGTTTTTTTTCACCCGACTGTTGTACAAGCATGATGCTTTCCTCTATATTTCAGTGAATACGTATGCATATATGCATACAGACTCATGAAGCATTTTGGATAGAAGAATACTACAAAAATGGGCGTTATAGGAATACAGGAATTGCATTACTGGATCAGACCAATAATCCATCAAATCCAGCAGTGGCCAGTACCATCTGCTTCAGGGGATGATACAAGAAACCCTACAGAAAACAGTTATGGAATAACCTGCCTCCAGGGAAAGCTTCCTCCTACTGACCAATACTTTAACCTTCAGGGCATAAGTCAACCTTTATTATCTGGAGACAGATTCTCCCAGATATTCTTTGTGGTTGCTGGGGAAAATGTGGTTCAGTGCACTGTGTGAGCTGATGAGAAAAAAAGGTTCTCTCATTAACGAGAGCTCTAGATTTTGAAAATAAGTACAGAAAATTAGAAGATCCAGCACAGATTTCAAAAAGTATTCAAAGATTTTCAAAAGATATTGCAGGTGTGTGCTAATTCACTCTTTAAAGGCCCACACAAGGTAGTGAATAGGTTATAAGTTATGGCTCTGAAACAGAACAACACAGTCCTCAAGCAGTGGAAGTCCTAACATTTGAGGCACCAGCCCCAATGCAACTGATGACCCTCTGGAAAAATTCAGATTGTGATTAACAGGAGTGGGGGAAGGCAGAATGCATGGATACACAGCATCCAAGATGCACGGTTTGGGCGGGAGAAGGCAATACAAGAATGAAAGACAGGAGGCGGAGAGCATACAGGGAGCATTGTGTAGCACTGAAGGTGCACAGCAGAAACAAGGGAGAGCATGTGGGAATGGTGTGGAACACCCAGCATACAAGGGGGAGGTAGTGGAAAAAAATGTACAATGGCATGTAGCACCTAAAATACATGATATGAGGGAGAAGTGAAATGCTGCTTGGTACTCAGGATACATGGCCTAGAAGTAATGGGCAGGAGAGGTGAAGTTGTAGAATGGTGATTGGCACCCAGGGTAGATGTGGGGTGAGGTGGGAGGGCAAGAGTAAACATGAAATGGTATATGACACCCAGGGGGCAATGTAGAATGATGTGTGATACCCAGGATATGTCAGTCCATGTGGAATGGTGAATGGCACCCAGACCACATGGCAGGGTGCATGGGAATGTGAAGGGGGAACGGTGTGTGGTGGCACCCAACATACATTCAGGGGAGAGGGGGAACGGCCCCAGCATACATGGGGAGGAGGGTTTGAAGTGTGGCACCGGGGAGGTGGCACTGGTAGTACATGGGTGGGTTGCAGTGTGGCACCCAGGAGAGGTGGCACTGGCAGGCAATGGGGCACAGTGTATGGCACCCAGCGTACATGGGGGGGTTTGAAGCGTGGCACCGGCATGCAATGGGGCATGGTATATGGCACCCAGTGTGCATGGGGGGGGAGTTGAAGTGTGGCACCCGGAGGAGGTGGCAGTACATGGGGGAGGAGGGGTTGAAGTGTGGCACCGGCGGGCAATGGGGCATGGCGTATGGCACCAGGCGTCCCCTGCTGGGCTCTCTCTCCGCAGCCTGTGGCTCCGGGTCCCTTCCCCCGCACACAGGGCTGGGACCGCAGGTTCCAAACCCGCTGTAGTTCGGATTCTCTTCCTGGGAGCGGCTGGAAGCAGAGCGAGGAGTGAGCCCGGCAGGACGCCGCGGCCCCTGGCTGAACCTGGCACCTGCAGCCGGGCCGGGGGTGCAGAGGACCGGCCGCCGGGACTGTGTAACGCACTGGCGCTGCGGGCACTTACTTTTCCACAGCTTCTATGGATCCAGGGATGGGAACCCCGCCTCCTTCTCCTCCACCATCATACAGGACCCCACTGATATCTAGCACCAGTCCCTTAATGCCCGCCAGCCGCTTTGCCCACTCAGCCATAGCGCGCACAGCACGGCCCGGGGCTGGCAGCTGCTGCATGGAGTCAGCTTAACTCCGCCAGTCCGGGGCGCTTCCTTCCGCGAGGGCCGCTGGGAAATGTAGTTTTTCTTTCATGTTCATTTGCGCGGGAGAAGGCAAAATGCGGGCAGGGTGGTGGGTGAGGTGGAACGGGGTGTGGCACCCAGCATACACTGGGGAGCAGGATGTGAAATGGAGTGAGGGTAGAGTGATCAGATGTCCTGATTTTATCTTGTAATTTGTCTATTACCCCCAATGCCCATCCTGATTTTTCACACTTGCTATCTGGTCACTCTAGGTGAGGGAGAGTTGGAATGGGGTGTGACACCTAACATATACTGGGGAGGGGCTGGAGCGATGTGGAATGGGGTGTAGCACCCAGGATACGTTGGGGAGGTAGAATGGGGACTAACAGGCACGCAGCATTTCCCATTAGTTGCTAGTGATGACAGTGAGCAGGTGGAGAAACAGATTCTCACAGTGGCTGTCTTGAAGGAAGCTTCTACACAGAACTTCAGGTCACAATCTAGGTCGTTTGTGTCTTTTATAATAAATAATAGTAATTACTATCATGCTAAGGTCTTGCACTTAGCAATCAACATCACCATCCAGCTCACTTCACCCAGCCCTTTACAAGTCATATTACAGTAGTATCTACAGCCCCCAGCCAAGATGAGGCCCGCTTGTACTAAGCACTGAACAAACACATAGTAAGTGAATATTTTGTATGGTCACACTTCAGATCACTCACAGCCGTAGAACCTGCTCTCCATTCCAGTGAAGTTAATAGTAAAACTGTCATAAATCTCAACAGAAACTGTTTTTATTCAAATCTTCCATTTAAAGAAATCACTCCAGGGCTGGAATCAAACCTTCAGAATAGCAGCCTGAGTAAGTTACAAGCACCTGAAAATGACTCATCAGAGTGGGAAAGGCTTGTGCAGCCTACAGGCATTGCTATGTGCTGCCTGTAATTTAAAAAGGCTGCAAAAAGCAGGGCAAGAAGAGAAACAATTTTAAATTCTTTATAATATTATCTTGCTTTTATTATTTTCATGGAAGGTTGCAGATTGCCAGTCAAGAAAACGGACATCCTCTACTTCTCCCCACAATGCAGGCCGCAGTGGAAGCTTCTCCACGTTGCCCCACCTCTGTTGCTCAGTTCTCTAGTGAAGGGACTATCTCCAGGGAAAGAAAGGCAGCTGAGTCACAGTCTCCATACCTATTCACTCCTTGGCTTCTGGGATGAGATTGTATACAAGAGAGCCCATTAATTTGATAAGAGAAAGATTCAACCACATGTGACAGATATTAGCCATGTTGCTTAATGCACTACTGGAAGGGGCTCCAATACTATGGTGATGAGGATGGTATAAGAACCAGAGTAGAACAGAACAGAATAAAATAGACATATTGCTATAATGAACAGAATTTCAATCAGTGGTTATCAGCAACAAGCAGTTGAGGGAATGAGTTGAGTGAATTGAGTGGTCAGCATGATAAAGAGTGTTTGTCTGAATAAAGAGAAAATTTCAAAGTATGTAGAAAATTCTGAAGTATGTAGACACTCAGAGCAAATGTTAACACTGCTTCGGTGTTTCATGATAAACTCATTGGGACACTAAGTTACTGGAAAAAAATCCTTCATTCTAAGAAATATACATGTAACTGTTCAGTCAGACGCCTCCAGTAGTAACAATGGAAGACACTTATTTTTTAAAAGCGTAGTTTTGTTTGTCTTTTGTGGGAGTATTCCGTAACCCTGAAAATGTTGCCTCAAAAGTGTATTGGGTTTTCATTTTGAAAACATGGTCACCTTCACATTAGGGCCTCAGTTTTCAAAAGTGCCCTCTAATTTGGGGGGCGGGGTTCAGTTTTTGCCTGACTTCAGCACATAAATCCTGATTCTCAGAGGCACTGTGCACTGAATTCAGTAGAATGACTTGGTGTAAATATGGGCTGCCAGCTCGGATCCCATTTGTTATACTGACTGGTTTTTAAGCTCAGCATTTGCAGCACCAGCATATCACCATGCAAATTTCTTCAATATAATAGAGATTTGATGTAAGTATAAACTGGGGTGCAAAGAAAGCATATTTATTTTAACTGAAGTTGTGTTGATCAAAAAAAATAGCAGAAAGCCTGGCAAGATGTTTTTGACAGACTAAGCTGTACCTTACAAAGTTTGGGCCTTTACATACAGTACATTCCATTACCTCACAGAAACAACTGAAAAAGCAGTAGTCTGTCCCATAAAGAATTGGACTAATCCTCACTATTTTATAATCATGGGTAAGATTTTATCAGTTGTGTTCCAGCCTTACCGATAATATTGTTTTCCTCTTGATACAATACAGATAGTTTTTGTTCTTAATGCTATCAAGAGCCTGCTGCTAGTCACATAATATATAAGAAACTGTGTTGGAATTATAGTCCACTTTGTTTTGAAAAAAAAAAACAGAGTAGCCTTGGCACCACTGATTTGCATCACTGCTTCTGGAATAGCCTCTGGCTTCTCCTTACAGATAATATCTAAAGAGCGAAATTCATTAAATAGACCCAGAAATGTATCAGGTTATTTAAAACAACATCGCTAATGGTGCAATATCTCAGCTGTCCACACTGATAGTGAACATTGTCTTGGATAGTGTTATCAGTCCAGGACACCCGCTATGAATATTGATCCAGAGCTTGTTACAGCCATCACTTGCCGTCAGGACAGGTCAGGGTTGAAACCCACCTAGCATCAAAGCAATTTAAAGACAGCACTCAGACTGAATTTTAATGCCTGAGCTGAGAAACGAACCAACTCCAAGCAAACAGTTAAGACTAAGATGTGTGTCTGTGCACATGTGTATGTTAAACTGACAATATGTGAAGATGTCTGCTAGCTCAAAAATGTATATCTGAAAGAATGCCATTACTACAACTCACCTTTTACAATTGTACAACCACAATATTAAAATATATCCACAAGGCTATATTTTGTAATATTACATATATCAGATGGTTTGGACTTTCCCTTCCAAAATAAGGCCCAGATCCTGCAAAGACCTATGCATGTGCTTTAAGTGAAGTTCATGCATACATGGGCCAGAGGAATATTTCCATATGACAGCATCTGCGATGGCATCATAATTGTTTCTAAGTAATTTGTTATACCACAGTTACTAGGACTAGCATGTTGAGTTTTAAAGAGGATCACATTTCAAGAATATTGATAAGAAATATTCAAAGGTCTGGTATCCATTTTCCTTAGCTGATCACAGTAAGAACAATATCCATAAGCTGTGACTATTACCCTTCCCCTTCTTTCCTTGTCCTACTCCCTTCCTTCCTAGCTCTATCCCAATTTTTTAAAAAATACAATCTAAGTATCTAACAAAGTAGTGCCAATTATTTACTAGGTTCATTTGTCCCTACCCTTTGTCTGTTTGTACCATTAGATTGGAAGCCCTTCAGGTCAAAGATTGTCTCTTTTTTATGTTTGTATGGTGCTCAGCACAGTAGAACACCACACTAATTGGGGCATTTGAGCGCTGCCATAATATAAATGATGATAATAATTAATCATAATCATTCTGTAATTTGATTCCTGCATGTCTTCATTGTTTTTTGTCTCTCTTCCTATTCAATTATTTTAGGTTCTGTGATATCAAAATGGAAATAAAATTCTGCCACTTTTAATTCCATTACCTTAGTACTGTCATATTTTATTTTATTTTATTCCTTTAGATTTAACAACAATATTACCCATACAGAAGCTCTGAGCACCCTAAAAATAATTAATTTCAATGGGACAATTGGTAGTGTAAGATACCACTCAACATAAATAAGGGTGGCAGAATCGATGGCATGCCACAATGCAAAATACATATTAACAAGATGATTCCCAAATACAGACATTAATATTGCCATCCCTAAATCCTTCACCCACAACTAATATTCCTTTTTCCAATGTTCATCCTGATTTGTCAGGTCAAATGCAAATGTCAGAGTGTGAGAAGAAAATCCACCTTATAGATACAGTACACACAGTTTAGTTAAAGCAACAAAGAGTCCTGTGGCACCTTGTAGACTAACAGATGTATTAGATCATAAGCTTTCGTGGGTGAATTCACCCATAAGAGCTTATGATCGAATACATCTGTTAGTCTATAAGGTGCCACAGGACTCTTTGTCGCTTTTGCAAATCCAGACTAACGCAGCTACCCATCTGATACAGTTTAGTTAGTATGAAGTTTAAAAATATACATCTCTGTGATTGCTTGAACTGGTTAAGAGGAATCCCCCATCCCTTGTCATGGTCAGGGGGGTGGCACACTGGCTGAGTGGTGTAGACGAATGCCCTGCTTTTGTCAGCCCTCTACCCATTTTATATATAAATAGAGGATTTTATTCTCCTGTAGAATAGGAGTCACTTCCATTGAGCATTATTCCTGTCCTGTGGTGGGGAAGAATCAAGCCACCACCGTAATCTGCCGAGAGATAGACATTAGAACCTCTTGTTCAATAGTATAGGAATACTTATTTCTGCCACTGACTTGATGTGTGAGCTTGGGTAACTCACTCACCTCACTTGTGCCTCAGCTTTCTCATCTGTAAATGGGGAATCATATATACTCCACAGGGGTGCTGTGAGGATTAATTAGCTCGGACCCAATCCTGCTCTTCATGCAGAGTGGTGATATAGGGGCTGATCCAAAACCCATTGGCACCAACGGCAAGACTGTCCTTTATTTCAATAGGTTTTGGATCAGGCCCATAGGTTTGCCACTGATGTCAATGCCACAACCCTCGAGAAATTCAGTGAGTGCAAGATCTCATTCTTAATCTTTCAACCACATTAGGTGACATAAAATGCCATATATGGGCTTAATATTTTTCTGGACCTTTTAAAAACATAAGGCTCAATCCTGCATACTTTGCAAACTCCCACTGACCTCTCTGGGAACTTTGGATACACAAGAAATGCAGGATCAAGCCCTTAGATCTGAAGGTGGTTTATACTGTACTCTCTGCTAGGTAATAATAGAATAATGCTAGAATAACAAAAGAACGTATGCCTGCAGTTGCTCAGTTTGACCCTGGTGTATAAATATGATATGTGTATAAATAGTAATAACCCAAACCCTGTGTTTTGTTTGTTTAATTATTAAAATTCTTGAATTTTAAAAGATGCTACTTGGATTACTTTTACTTTAGTCTGTTTTCATATTTGACTTCTTTTACTTTCTCTTGAGGCTGTAAAGCATGTTCAGTCCCTCCTTCGCTGAAAGCTGAAAGCAAAATCCCAGCTAGTAGATGGTTTGCATTATAGAGGATTTTAGTGGGGGGAGTTGGTAGGTGTTTTAGAGCCTGGATGAATACTGCAGCAGGCAAGGGGTGGAGAAGTGGAGGTTTGAATGAGAAATGCTAAAAGGACATGGCTGTTTTAAAAGCTCATTTACAACGCCAGCTGGTTATAGGAGGCCCAGAGCTATAATGAGGTGGTTTCTCCTCCTCTTCCTATTTCATACCTCCTAACGCAATATTAATTGCTAATCTATTGCTCCATAACAAAATCGAGAAGGGTTGGCAGTCAGAAGGTTGCAGGAGGGGTGGGGAAAGGAGATCATTAGCCTCCCAGTGCTATTTCCGGGTGGATGGGCCTTGAAAACCCTTCTAATTTGCCTTTAAAAGATGTCATGTCCCAGGCTGCAACCTGTTCGGCTTAGGAGGGGTGTGATATGTTCCCAAACCGAAAAGAGATTTACCCAGTGAGTGAACTGATTGCTTAGAAGTCTTTTGAATTCCTTGCACTCTTTGAGGATCCGGAGTTCTCTTTGAATGTCTGATTAAGGTCTCTGTCGGTGCACCATGGTCAGTTAAAATACATTTTTGGAATCCACATAGTTCAATGGGTATTTAAATCCGTGTGCAATGAAACTCCTGTGGGACAACCTCGCCCTTTGAAACTTTTCTGCATGTAGGGTCGGGGCGATTTTGGCCGGCAAAGGGGGTGGTGGGCCAGGCCTGAAGTGGTCCATGGGCGGGTTGAAAGCATTGCAATTTCTGTGCGCTTTCCTCATTATACTGCGAATATAAGAATGTGGAATGGAGATATTCTTAAATCGAAGCAATGGGGTTTTCTGCACCTGAGACCCTGTGGCAGCGGGACACTTCGTATACACGTTATTACAACATGTTGCGGTTACCCGGTGGCCTCTAAGGAAAGGGCACGCGTTATGCGTGTTGGTACTGCGATGTTCAAAGCGCTAGGTTAAAACTAGCCTCCGTAATTAATGTGTACGCGGAGCTACAGATTCCCCCAAATCAAACATCTGTGCTCCTCTGGGATTTTTTAACCCACTCTCTGCAGGGGTTAGCCCCACCCCGCCATGAGACGTTACTCTGGGAGACACGTCTCGTTCACACACCACACACACACGCGGCGTGTTCGTGAGATCCAACCGGCGGCTCTTGCCTTAATGACACTAGTGCAGCTTTCAAAGACCCCTCTGACGGCAGCCTGAGCGGCTCTCTCCACGTGGCGGGGGCAGCCAGGCTGGGCGGAAAGCGGAGAAAGTGCCAATGGCTGTGTAGAGCCCCCCTCTTCTGCCCCCACCCCCTCTTCCAACCCTTTCCCTTTCCAAGCCTGCATCCTCCTCCTAGACCAAAGCAGAGGAGCCGCTTCACTCCAGAAGGACATCTGCACAGCGCAAGCTTGCACACCTCCCACGGACAGCGTCCCCGGGGGGATCTAACCTGCAGCGAGCAGGGCTGAAAGCCACGCATCGACCGCAGGCATCTCTGGCATCACGTCTCTCCTCCCTGGGAACACTCGGCCACTTCTCTGTGCATTTGTCTGGGGGCACCACAACTCCTTCGGGATCTTTGAGGGGGGAATGCTGGAATGTCCGGACAGTGGGGCCAAGGTGGCCCCCATCCATCATAAAATCTCCTTCTCCATCTTAGACATCCTGGATCCCCAGAAATTTACCAGGAAAAGCAACCCGGCTGCACAGAGCAAGGGCAGCATCTCGCACTCAGGAGAGCAAGAGAAAAGTTTGGGCAGAGTTGAAGTAGAAAAGGATACCGCGAATCAAAGGAGCAGCAGGGATACACTAGAGGCATATGGTAGGAATGAATTAAATCTGCATGCTTATTTTCAAACAAATTGCTAAGAAACAGTCTCCTGTCTCTCAACTGACGGGGGTCCGTTCCAGAAATTGTGTGCGCATTCGAAAACAAACCGGATTGAACCCAACGAGGATTCTGTTTTAGTGTGTTCGGGATTTGGTTAGCTGGGTGTGCAGGAAGATGTCATGTTAACAGGGAACAGAAAGGGTCTGTGTGTTTTTTTAAACCTGATGATTTTATATAT
>ML677335.1:5443144-5477517 GCA_007922305.1 Dermatemys mawii | reverse complement strand
ATAAAATAAAGCTAGTTGACTGGCTTGTTTTGATGCTGACCTATTTGAGCACCTGAATTAGAACGGGAGTAGAGCCAGGACTCCCACAGAACAGCAATCCATTGCTGATGAGCATAAGTCAAAATTGGCTCCTGCAGCCTGTGTCAGCGATGGACACGGAGATATCTATTAACCCCTTCCGCGGAATGGGTCCCAAGGAAGGGCAGGCAAACTGCCGTTAGCAGCTCCTACTGTGGGGACGCGTCACCTTTAAGACGCTGCCGTGGAAAAGTGCTTTCGGAGGAGGGTCATTAGGTGCAGATTTCCTTGAGCCGTGACCCTGCTCGGGTCACCGCTTATACGGCAGCGCCCCCAGGCCTGATGGGAAACCAAAAGTTAGATGCAATTGTTTTCGACGCCAGCTTGTTGGCTGGCCCTGATTGGCACTGGGACAGCCAGGCTGGATAATTGTTCAAACTGTCCCCACAAGAGGATGCCTTTAGCTCCCCGTTGATCGATATCCTATTACTGATTCCTGCATATCTCCTTCCCGCAGCTTGCAGGTACCAACTTCAAACCTCTTTCCCCCTGCCTGATCCTAATATTGTTCGATTAAAACTTACCTTTAATAGATTACATCTATCGATCCGCCCCTCACAAATCTGAAACTCTATTAGCACGGCGGGGGAAGAGCAGATGGAAAGGGGGAGGGGATTTTTGTCTCTTTAAAGGGGCCTTTAATAACTTATTTAATTGGCCCCAGATCCATACCGCCGCACACAAACGAGTTTCGCGCAGCTTGGAGCACACAAAGGGTTTAAACATTAGACGGCCGGGCTTTTCTTAAAGGGCAAATGAGCACTGAACAAAAATCGGATTTTTAAAACAATGTTTTAGGAGGGAGGGAATCCCGGAACTCCCCCCACCCCCAAGTTTCCTCCGGTTTTAAAGGCGGATGGGAAAGTGGCGTCTCCTTACATTGCTCAGTCCGGGGGCGGGGGTGTCTTTTGCAAGATGCGTTTAATAAAGAAACGTGGAGTTGACGTTAGCCGGCAGCAGGCGCCCCGGTGACACAGATGCGTGCGGAGAGCAGCTGGCCGGAGGGGAGCGCGGGCGCAGGTCAGGCTGGATCAGCGGCAGGCGCAGGGATGTGGCAGGGGACGGGCTCGTCCTGTCGCTCTGAGTCTGATCAGCCCGCTTCTTTCCCTTAGATGCCAACTCCGAGGGAGAGAGCCAGGCGGCGTCCGCCCTGGAGGGCTCCGCGTGCGAGCGGGAGGAGCCGGCCTCGGCGCCGGGATCGGACCGGAGCCAGCCCGCAGCAGCCCCTCCGCGCTTGCACGGCTTCCCCGGCTCGCCCGATCCGGAGGAGAGAGACGACCCCGGCTCCCCGCCCGCCTCCAAGCGGCGCCGCGCCGAGCCGAGCTGCGCCAAGCCCCGGCGGGCCCGGACGGCCTTTACGTACGAGCAGCTGGTGGCCCTGGAGAACAAGTTCAGGGCCACCCGCTACCTGTCGGTGTGCGAGCGCCTCAACCTGGCGCTGGCGCTCAGCCTGACCGAGACCCAGGTCAAAATCTGGTTCCAGAACAGACGGACCAAGTGGAAGAAGCAGAACCCGGGGGCGGACGGGGCGGCGCCGCCGGCGACCAGCGCCGCGGCGCCCCGCTGCGGAGCAGGCGGCGGCAGCCCCAGCCCGCCGGGCCCTAGCGCCCTGGCCTTCCAGACTTTCCCCTCCTACCCCTCCGCCAGTGTCCTCTTCCCGGCGGCCGCTCCCCTGCCCCTGGCCGCGGCGCCGTTCCTCGGCCCGGCCTACCTGACCCCCTTCTACTCCCCGCACCTCTAACGAGCCCGCCCGACACGGTCCGGCCTCTCCCGCCCGCGGGGGCCTCCGCACGTGGGTGTGTCCCGCTGTCCCCCCGCCACGTGCGTCCACGACCCCTGCGCTCCCTTCCTGGGGGGAGCTCGGCCCCTTCGCCGGCCCCCGCCTCCGGGAACACCCGCCACAAGAGCGCGGGGGAAACGGACCTCGCCGTTGCCACCTTAGGGCGCGTCCCTCCCGCCCCTTCTCTCCCCTGTCCCCCGGCTGGCAGGAACGGCAGAGGGACGCGCTGTCCCCCCCCTCCAGCCGCCTCGGGCGCAGGGGGACTCGCCGGGCACACGCGCTCTGCCGGTGGCGGCGGGCCGGTGTTCGCTGTCTCTGTGACCGATCGGAGTCTGCAGTCAGGACCGAGGGCCCTGGCCGAGACTGCCCGGCTGCACCGTGGAGTCTGGAAACGGGAGAACTTTAATCAAACGTGCATTGCACTACGCTCAGGTTTGGCATCTTCCCACGGGTTTGAAAGCATCCTTCCCCCGCGTCCTGTACGCCCGATCTCGGTCCCATCGCGACCAATGGGAGTTTTGCCGTTGGCTTCCGTGGGAGCCAGGGTCCGGCTCCTCCCCTTAATCCCTTGAAACTGATGGATTTGTATGAGCAGAGCAGCCGCGCTTCTGTAAAGGCCTATTTGAGTTCAAGTGGGGTTTGTGGCATTTAATTCTTAGATTATACTTCACACTCGCGCTGCGCTCTATCTTTGGATAAACAAAAATAATATACACAGATAAACGACTGATGAAGGTGACCAGACAGCAAATGTGAAAAATCGGGGCAGGAGGTGGGGGATAATAGGAGTCTATATAAGAAAAAGACCCAAAAATCAGGACTGTCCCTATAAAATTTGGACATCCGGTCACTTTACGACTGATAAACGACTGTGACAAACCAAACAGGTGGAACATTCAGATGCAGACATTAAATGGACCAAATAGTTATACATACGTCTATCATTTTATATGGTTTTCCTCATTAGGCGCCAGAGTGCAAGTGGACATTTCTGATGGTTGCATGGTAATTTAAAGTGTAAGAAGTTTATTTTTTTTCTAGTCTTTACCGAAGCATGTTTTCTTCATGGAGAAAAAGTAACCACTGGATTTTATTAGCATATTTGAGATGTAATCATAGGGTAGAAGATGGAAAAGATAACCCTCTTTACATTTACTGTATCTAACACCAATTCTCCCAAGTTTCTCTCCTGACTTTTCCCTTTAAAACATTTCCCTTTGTAATTTGGCTTGGCAGGCATACCTTATAACCTGAAAAATCAGAAACTCTGACACTAATTACTGTTGGTTTTATAGGAATGATGTTGATAAGAACTAAAGATGCCCCAAAGCCCCACTTTTATCTCTGGAGATCAGTTACCTGTTTCAGATGGGTAATATAACTTTATAAAGGGGCCAATTAAAATCAACCTTTAAAATCATATTAAAAATCCTGTCGACTTCACGGGGGCGGCATTGGGCTCAAAAATTGTGTCTGGCATCCCAAGAAATTAATGAAAAGAGTTTGCTAGTGGGAATAGGAAAGTAGTGCTGCTTACTGGTACTTGAAACGTTAATTCTGTACTTGTCAGGCAGGGTGTAGGAAACCTGGCTGACACATGAGGAAGTATCCAATTATTGGTGAAATACCTGCTACCTCTCTATCTTTCATTTCTACTGACTGCAGTGGGCTTTGGATCAGGCCTTAGATCAAAAGAGCTTTTTTTCTGTAATTATTCTTTTAATAACACAGCATTAATGCCAAATGAGGTAGAAAACATATATCAGTGAAAAGTATTACATAATTATTTTTAAAAGGGATTGTTGTGGTAGAAAGTATTTAAAATGCAGAGCTTCCAGGGCAGTGCATTCTTTTCCATAACAGAGGAATCTGATTTTTTTAAAGGATTTGTTAGAGAGGAAAATCGCATTTCATCTTTATCATTACAAGCACCACAATGAAAAAGAATTTTAGCTGGGGGCTTATCCATTCCTGAACTGCCAGGAAGTAATTGGTTCACAAAAATCTGTCTCATGCAGTTTGCACAAATTATTACATGTTGTTCAAGAACATATCTGTTCAGTGTCATGATGCTTAAAGTGCACATTGGCTTTCCAACCAAAAAGATAACTGGTAAATCCTATCTATCTATCTATAGGTGTGTTTGTCTAAATAAAGAAGTTTTAAAAATTGTACTTCGTTTAATTGTTCTTAATAATTCTCAGATGAAATTATTTTTGTTTTGTGGACCTTTTTTCCCCCGGGGTCCAAACCTAAATAATCCCTTGCAACACTACCCTGGCGATGGCCCCAGGGATAATCCTAAAACTCCTTGGTTCCTGAACCATCATTTTCAGTTGTGTAAAACCCATGAACCCTCTAGTGGCCAGACGCAGTTACTGCGTTTATTCTTTTACCAGAAGGTCAGTGGACCAGTCTCCTCTCATGGTACCAACCAATCATAGAACCATAGAACTGGAAGGGACCTCGAAAGGTCATCTAGTCCAGTTCTCTGCACTCATGGCAGGTCTAAGTATTATCTATACCATTCCTGAAAATGCTTCTTCATAAACTGAAGACTGGTAAGAGGTGATGGTAAAGAGGACACCTGTTTTTAAGCAAATCACTTTTGTGACCTGCATAACTTGCAGCTTCCTGGGAAGCAAGTATCTAAAAAACACTCTTACACCCAGGTGTTACGAATAGCTACTTCCCGTGCTTTTGTCAAGCCACTGGGTGGACTAACTAAAATTGATTTTGCAGCTCTTTTCACATAGAACATATTTTTTATAAAACAAATGTTAATGTCTTTTAAACTATCATATCTATAGAGGTATAGATAGGTAAATAGATTAGATGATATATAACTCTTCCATTAGATGGTTTGATTCCTTCAGATAACAGCTACACTACAAATAAACTATGCCAGGTTACAGCAAGGTTACATCTTTAAGGTAAATGGTCTAAATGAGAGGAGGTGGAATCATTATAACTGTCTGACATATTTCCAAAGCTGCTGCTGCTGTCTTTTATGCATGGTGTTAAACAGCAGTCGGTTACTTCATACATTAGGAGGCAGATTGGATTAATGACATATCAGTTAATGTCTAGAGGCTTGAGTTCAAATGACTTGGGTATTAATTAAAAGGAACATGGTGGTCTCAACGTGGTCCTCTAAACGTTATAGTGACATGGCAATGCCACTATCATTAAGGTTTCATTACAAATTCTGTTTAAAGGTCCATCTTTCTAAGTCCTCTAAAATTGATGTGATTAGTCTGATTCCTTTGAAATTTGGTGTGTCTCAGGAGGGTGCAGTATAGGGTTAGTGACCCAAGTTTGGGATCATTTTGAGCTTGGGGTTGCAGAGATATAGGCCCTGAAAGAAATGACCATTTTCCAAAAAATTTCTCAGCAGAGCTAGAGATCTAACTGTTGATGTGAGACAGGCCCAAACGGTCTCCCTCTGTCAGATTTTGTCCAAGGTTGTACATGGCACCCACTAAACCTTTGGGGAACCCACATTCATAGTGGTATTTAAGAAAATGTAACGTTTTATAGTGCTCAAGCCCCAAAAGAAAAAAGCAGCTAAACAGTTTTCATACCCACCATTTTAATGCTTTAAAGCTCAACGTTTGAAAGTGCTGTAAAATCCAAACAGTTACTTGGATTGACTTGAAATTTGGTATCCACATGGGGTATCATTAGTGAATAAAATCTGGGATCATTTGACCAAGAATTTCCCAAATTACAGAACTCCTTTCCCCCAAAACAAACCTGGATTCCTTCTGCTGCCTTGTACTCCTAAACTGAGAGGTATTAATGACTGATGAATCACAGACCTCTTTGAGATTGATGGTTGTGAATTCACCCTTCAATTAACATATCTAAGGAGAAGTTAATCAGAAACCCTCACCTAAGAAAAAAGGAGTTTTGGTTTGGACTGAATGCCTGGAGATTGCTACAGTTTGTGAGTCATGCTGGCAACTTTATTTTGTGGGGGAATGTAAGTCTTTGGAAAAATTAAAGGTGAATACTTCCTGGGAGGGGAGGAGTATTAGTGGGGAGAGGAATAGGGAGACGGGGTTTGGGGCTGCAGTGAGGGGAAGGGGATTATGCAGAGGGACATAAATGAGAATGAGTGGTAGGGGCAGATAGAGAGGTTGGGGCTCAGGTGAAGGAGGCCTGGGGCTTAGGGGCAATGGAGGGGTGGGACGCTAGGAAGGGGGACATTGGGGTGAGCAGCAGGAGGACTGTGGGTGATGAGGGGCAGGGTGCAGGGACAATGGTCAGCCCCACATTTTCCCTTCTCATAAGTGCACCCAGATCTAGAGGGGCTCTTCCGCCTTTAGGAGGGTCTGAAACCTGTTCCCTAGCCCCTTATATGAGCTGGGATAATGGAACCCTTGCCCCTTTTGGGTTGTCTGAGCTCCTATTGTTACCCTCATGTGTGCTGCAGGATCTGGGAGGCCTGTGCCCATCTCCAGTAGCTGGATGCCCTGTCCCTACTCCCATCATATGAGCCAAGTTCTGAAGGAGCTGGGCATGCTCGTTTGGAAGGGTCTGTGGCCCTGTTCGTGCCCCCCATGTGAGCCAAGATCTGGAGCATCCTATCCCTTTGGGTGAGAAGCTGAGAACAGGTATGTTTCATGCATATCACATGCTCTAAAGCACTCAGGGGAGGATGAGAACAGTCACTGAGATGAATGGAGTGGCTCACACATCTCTGAACCATTTTGTCTCAGGTTGTATTTATCTGCTTGGGGTGTTCTCATTCAGTGGAGAACATCACATTGAGATGAGTGGGTCACTTTACACCTTACAGAGCCTCCAGACACTGCAGATGGATGTGCAGAGGAGATCTTTCCTTCCATTTTCTAACTGAATCCTTCCTTTTTCAAGGATCATGCTTCTAAGTGCTCTAAAATTCTACAGCTTGCATGGATTTTCTTGATATTTGCTATGCCTGGCGGGAGTATAGAATATGGTTAGAAAGCCAAATTTGAGGTCATTTGATCTAAGGGTTCCAGAGAAATAATCCATTTTAAAAAAAGTTCCTAGGTTTTTGTTGTTTTGTTTTGTTTTTTTCAGAGAGCCAGAGATCCAACTGTTGCAGTGATGCAGGTCAACATTGTCTCAATAGTCATTTGTTCCCCAAAGTCGTGCACGACACCCACTAAGAATTCTTGGGAGAAACACTGAGAACAGTATTTAACAACATGTTTATTTCTGAGCTTGTGTAGATATGCAGTCTGGAAGGAACACAGTGTGCATGCTGCAATAAAGAAAAGAACGTGAGAGGATTTCTATACAGCCACTTTATGCTTGCCTAGCAAGTTCAAGGAAGTGCTGGAACTAGGAATGATATTCTCCTGGTGAACTCCCTACCACTGACCTTTCCAGTTCGAACCTTGGTACACCTGTGCAATAAAGATTTAATAACTCACGTTGCTTACTGCAAATTATCTCTGTTATAATATGACGTTTTGATTTTATGAGGATGTTTACAGTGAACACAGCAGTATAGTCAGCAGCTGGTCTAACCAAAATTGTTGCCCTGTCGGATGGGGTAGAGCTGGAGACGGAGGACTTTGTGTGGAGGTGAGGTAATGGGGGATGGATTGGCGGGGGGACATCATACGTACAATGGCCTAAATCAGTGGTTTTCAAGCTGTGGGTCATGACCCAGAACTGGGTCACGGAATGGAAGAGACTAGGTCATAGTGGCTCTGGTCAGCACTGCTGACCAGACCATTAAAAGTCTCATCGGCGATGCTGTCCGGCTAAGGCAGTCTAGTCCGTCCCTGTTCCAACACCGTACTGCGCCTCAGGAGTGGCCAGCAGCAGGTCTGGCTCATAAGAGGGTGAGGGGAGGAAGGTATGGAGCTCCGTGCACTGCCCCCAGCCCAAGTTCTGGCAACCCCACCCAGAGCCTGCAGCCCCAGCTCAGAGCACTGATCCCCTCCCACACCTCAACTCCCTGCCACAGCCCAGAGCTCCCTCCCACACCCTGAACTCCTCATTCCTGGCCCCACCCTTCAGCCTTCACACCAACCCTTTGCCCCAGCCCTGAGTCCCTACCAGGCTCCAAACCCCACATTCCCAGCTCCATTGGGTCGCAGGCATCAGCAAACGTCTCCAACTGGGTTGCCAGAAAAAAAGTTTGAAAATCACTGGCCTGAATGATTCTTAAGTCTTAAAAGAAGCAGATTGGTTCAGTAGAAGGGTGGAAAAATATTATTGCGGGATGCTGTCAAGGCAGCTAAGCTGTTACAGCTGCTCAGTGCTTCTGTCCTTGGAGCTCTGGTGTTATCAGCACTAGCAAAGAGTGCAGCCTGCTAATTCAGTGAACCTCGACGTTACTCATAGCAAAAGACCACAGACACTCTACCAGATTTATTACCCTCTAGGCACAGTTCTAATGACTCGCACAGCTTGTACAAGTACATTAACACGAGTGCCCTGTGGAAGGAGCGCCTTAGTGAGCAGCAGGAGTTTCTGCTGTCCCCTTGGCCACAGAAAGGGTTAAGGCAAGATACCCTGATATTTATAGACTGAGACAAACAACTGGGATAAACAACTTACATACCACCTTACATGTTCTGTGACATCTGTTTGTTACCTCCCCTTGTTCCGGATATCTTGGACACAACATCCTTATCAATTGTTCTGTCAAACAATCTTATCTTGTACTAGATTGGGGTGTATCTGTACTAGCCTTCTGGAATGTATTTAGGTAAATATCTAGCGTCCAGTACTTCTTAGGAGTGCCTCTGCTTTAGCACAGGGTGGGCAAACTATGGCCTGCAGGCCACATGCGGCCTATGGGACCATTTTGCTTGGCCCCTGAGCTCCCGGCTGGGGAGGCTCCCCCTGGCTCCTCCCCTGCCTTCCCCCCACCCCCAGAGCCTCAGTGCACTGCATGGACAGCGCTCTGGGGGGCAGGGCTGACCACTCCTGCGGGGAAGCATGTCCAGACACGCTGATCTGAGCAGTATCGTAAGGGGTCTGGGGCTGGGGGGTTGGATCAGGGTCAGGGAGTCCTGAGGGGCAGTTAGGGGACAGGGAGCAGGGGGCGGTTGGATGGGGCAGAGGTTCTTGGTCGGGGGGCGGATAGGGGACAGGGAAGCAGGGGGGTTGAATAGGGAATGGGAGTCCCGGGGGTCTATTAGAGAGTGGTGGGGATTGATAGGGGGCAGGGCAGTCAGGGTACAGGGAGTAGGGGGTGGGATCCTGGGGGAGCTGTTAGGGTGGGGGGTCTCAGGAGGGGGCGATCAGGGGACAAGGAACAGGGGATTTAAGGGTTGGGGTCCCAGACAGGTGGTTGGGGAAGGGGGTCTCTGGAGGAGGTAGTCGGGGACCAGGAGAAGGGGGGCTGGATGGGTTGGAGATTCTGAGGGGGGCAGTCAGGGGGCAGGAAGTAGGAGGAGGTTCCCTACACGGCCCTCCATACAATTCTGCAACCGCGATGTGATCCTTGGGCCAAAAAGTTTTCCCACCCCTGCTTTAGCAACACTAGCAGCAACTTTGCCAAGTTCATGTTCTGGAAAAACTTGTAAGCATCTGCTTTTATAGCCTGACTTTGGTTCACGGCCTTAGATCTTGCAGCAGGCCCTGTACTTTAGGCTTTCTCGCTCTACTACAGTTTCCTGTTAATATAGTTTCTGCCATTGAATTGCCTAGTTTATTTAGTGTAGAATTAAGTTTGCTTTGTATATCGTCCCTTTGTAGAACACTGAGATGAGCAAAACTCGAACTTCTGGAAACCAGGAAATGCGCAATAAAGGCTGCTCATGCAGGGTTAACTCTGCTCTCTGGTAGGCGCATTAATAAGGTGCATTTGGTCATTGTTGAAAGAAGAAAGACTTATGGTTGCATGGACAACTTAATTGTGCACTTTCTGTTTTCAGAGGTTTGAGTTTTGCTCAGTTCAACATTCTGGAAGAGACAACAAACCACCAAGCAACCTTCTTTCTGTGTTAATGTGGGTTTTTTTGCCGTTGAATGATTTATTATATGTATCAAAACAGTCACATGTTTTATTATGTTAGTCACATGTTTTATTATGTTAGAGAGTCTGATCAACAGACTCTCAGGATGACAATAGTAGTGGTGCTGTTGGTCAGCACTAAGGCGTATTAGAATCATGTTGAAAAGCGTACAAAACCTGCCGACACTATGCCTTGCTATTGATAATATGATCCTTTTTCCACTTTAATAAGGCAATATTATGACAACGTGTGTCAGAACAGTACATATTAAAATAAAAGGAATGGTAGGGCACTAGTTTCCTCCTTTGAGTTTTCAGCATTGACATTCATGTGCCTTATTAAGGCACCAGGGTTTGTAAAATATTTTGTCTCTCAGTTTGGCTAAATTACTCTAGTTTCCCAGAAAATCTTATTACTTAATTCTTACATATGCCAATTAGGGAGAGAAAAGCTGACCAAACGACTTCTTCTACCGTTGGTCTTAGCCAGGAAAACACTTAACTTTATAGCAAAGACAGTAGTTCTGGAGTCATAGCTTTAGTGCTACTTTACCAAAAAAAAAAAAAAAAAAAGTCAAACACACCCCCAACTTTATATTAGTTCTTGTGTACCACACAATGTTGAAAGAATGATGAGTAGCAGTGAAGAGCAACATTACTGCAGATTATGCAGCATTGATCACAATCCATCAACTGATGGTCTGGCTAAATGGTACGAAGTGGTCCAGACATTACTCTTTATTTTCTCTTTGTCCATGGGGCAGCTGCCCCTAAGGATGATCTCTTTGACAGTCAGCTCTAGATATGGTAACGTTCCACTTATCAAAGCTGTGATTCCAAACCCAGTGCTGAGAACTAAATTGTTAGCAATTGTTCCATCATTAAAATATTAGATTGTCTGGATTATGTTATTCTCAATATAGACCTTTATCCCTTTTGTAAATGTTCCACTAAGGATCCATTATCTCTAGGACAAGTCATGACCACTAGGAATATGTAGTTTACAATAGTCTCAGACAAAAATTGGCTTTACCCAGAGGTGAACATAAATGTTAGATGTGAACCACAATTGTGTCCCACATGTAAAATACAAAGAACAAATCTCTCTTAAAACAGTTTTAAATGAAAAATGCTCCAGTAAGTATAAGGATATAAGCCTCGATCATTCCCATCACATTGGTCCTTCCCTGACTCCCATAATAATGTCAGCCGTATTCATGCATGAGAAACTGAGAGTTCAGACTGACTGAACAGCAGGTAACTTCTCAGTAGGTCCTGCAAACACACATTCTTGCCTGCACTCACTTCATTCTAATTCTAGAATAACAACATGGAATTTCAAGAATCAGAGGGGTAGCTGTGTTAGTCTGGAATTGCAGAACCTGTGGCACCTTAAAGACTAACTAAAATTTTAGAGCATAAGCTTTCGTGGGTTAATACCCACTTCGTCGGATGCATGCAGTGGAAGTATCCAGGGGCATAAGGTTGATGGATTTCCACTCCATACGGCTAAATGCAGTGCCTTGCATGTTGTCAAGAATCAGAGGGGTAGCCGTGTTAGTCTGGAATTGCAGAACCTGTGGCACCTTAAAAACTAACTAAAATTTTAGAGCATAAGCTTTCGAGGGTTAATACCCACTTCGTCGGATGCATGCAGTGGTGACAGCAGATCAGACCCTGGCCATCTAATCTGGTATTCTCCGGCAGTGGCTGATATCTGATACTTCATAAGAAGACAAACAAAGCACTACAGTGCACTTAACAAATTGTACTGTGCTGTATGGCGGCGAGGGAGCGGGACTGACATGGGGTGAATTTCTTTCCTGACCCACATAGTGAGCATTACGAATCATGAAACTTGTTAACCCTTCTCATAACAGGCATAACTAAAATGTTATTGTTGGTAATACAAACAACCATCCCCTTTTGAAGTTACTCAATTTAACCCTATGACCTACAGAATTATGCTAGAGCTGGTCAGAACAACAGAGTTAAGGATGCATTAGAAGTCTTAGTTTAACTGTAGTTTTATACCTTTATTTTGTAAAAATCTCATACATGTAGCACAGGATCCGATGGCTGGCCCAAGATACAAAAAACAGCCCCAAAAGCCCCAGAATTGTCAGTGGAGTGTATTAACGGAAAGGGAAGTGATAACATATTTTTCATAAACATATTATTACAAACATGAAACTGAAACCTATTTCCTTACTCCAATGGGATGGTTCTTCCTCTAAAAATATCCTATTTGATGGAATACTAAGTAGTAAGTATGATGGGGCAAGGCCAGGTGGCTATAGTAAAGTACTGGGAGACAGATATGTTAGCCACAGGCTAAACAAATCCCTGTGACCAAGATAAGCAAATGGCAGATGCTCAGGTCAGTTAAGACATCTGGGGCCAATTAAGATCTTTCCAGAAGGCAGGGAGGACAGCTAAGTTGATTGGGACACCTGAAGCCAATCAGGGGCTGGCTGAAACTAGTTAAAAGCCTCCCAGTTAGTCAGTGTGTGTGTGTGTGTATGTGTCAGGAGCTGTAAGAGAAAGCCATCTGGTTGGAGAGACTGAGCAGCACAAACCATATTAGGCGCAAGGAAAGAGACCCTGAGATGAGGGTGAAGTAGCTATTGAGGAAGTGGGGGCTGCTGTGGGGAAGTGGCCCAGGTTTCCTGTATGTGTCCTGTGTCTACCATAGCTGATACTATTAAGACCCCTGGGCTGGAGCCCAGAGTAGAGGGCGGGCTTCACCCACCCCCAATTAATTACTGAGACTGGGAGACAACAGAGACTGTGGAAGGGTAGCTTCTCCTCACATCCCTTGCTGGCGTATGATGAAAATGGCTCAGTAGGCTGTGACCCGTGCCTCTAGAGAGGGAAGGGCTATGTAGAGGGTCACAGTGAGCCTCTGAGGCTAGTGAAATCCACCAGGAAATGCAGGACCCCTGGAGACAAAGTCAGAGCTTTATCACACAAGATGTATCCTACCCCTTATATGGGTTTCTGAGTAGAGGCTAGAAAACTGAATTTCAATTTGTGGGGTTTTCTTCCAGTGACCTTATTGGAATATTAAGAGGAACCAATGGATGGCAGAAAAACTGGACAGCTCAAGATCCTTTTATACAAAACTGCAAGGCAGCACAACCACACACAGGCCCAGTAACTCTGCAATACGTCTTGGGCTTCCCTCTCACTTGACAGAACAGCTCCCTCAGAAGAGACATTGCCATTTGGTCCCGGCCAAGGCTTGTTTTAAAAATATCCTACTCATGGTGGGGCAAGTTGTAATTAAATAGGGAGAAGCCTAGCAGTAACTTCTGGGCAGATTTCCACTAGGAACTCTGATCACTCCAAAGGGTGTGTGCTGTGCTGAACATCCTGTGCAGAGTAGCTGATACACGTAAACGATAATGGTGTAGGCTTGGCCAGTGCTTATTTCTCTTGTTAAATGCCCCGCGGGCTCCAGAATAGCTTTCTCTAACTCCATTGACTGCAATTCTGTGATCCTACCCTCACCAGGTATGAATTTGACCCACTCCATCTACCAGATTCCACTGAAGGAGCTGGATAGGAAGTGTTTAGTGCCTCAATGCAAATTACAGTCAGAGAACCCATCTATGATTGATCAATCATTGCAGGGTATAGTAGCGAAGGCTGCAGTGGATTACATCTAACAATCACATTTTGTTTTAGACATTTTTGAAGCAGGTTAACTTCCTTCTGTAAGATGCAGCAACTGAGTGCTTAAAAGGGCTTAGCAACTTTAGGTTATATTAATCAGCTTGCCTATGGACATCTGCTTCTACAGAGCCACATTAATACACAGCTACAAGGTGTGAGCAAAACAGCTCACAGTGCATACACTACTGTGACATTCTATGTCTTGGGGGAGTGTCCTGTAATTCCCATATTCCCCGTTTTCCTATAATCATGATCTTACATATAAAGCATGCCTTGTACGGTATCAGGCGAAAGGTTATGATCTGCTGAAAGTCATTTCTCTATCCATATATGTGTATCATTAATGCACATGAAGTAATGAGAATTGTGTTGTATGGTTGTCACTAAAGCATGCTGTAAATTGGGGAATCAGCCAGATATTATCTCCGCAGAGGAAACAGCAAGGAAAGTAACCAACACCTGGGCGGGGTGTCAAACAACACATTAACAGGCATTGTCCAGCAAGGGAGCTGCAATGCAAAGACTCACCTCCCTGAGGCCACCAGAGGAATTGCTCAATCTTGCTTGGAGAGACTTGGCAATGCCCCCCAGGGATGCCTGGATTTGTGCTCCCCAAGCACATGAACTGAGAGTATAAAACAGACAGAGTGGACACCTACTGGGCCCTTTTCCTGCCCCCACCTAGGCTGCAAGCAGCCAGGATACTGAGAAGACAAGACTCCAACACAGGAGATTGGCCCAGGTTTAAGGAACAAACCTATATATTAAGGACTGCACTATCCAGCGGGGTGAGAAAAAATGCTTAATCTAGTTGCTACCCAGTCTAATAGGGTTGAGAGTTTAGACTACATGCTTATATTTCATTTTATTTTGGTTATCACTCTAACTTGTTATGCTTTGACTTATAATCACTTAAAATTTATCTTTATTGTTAATAAATCTGTTTGTTTGTTCTATCTGAAGCCGTGCATTGGGTTTGAAGTATGTCAGAAACTCTCCATGGGATAACAAGCCTGGTACATATCAATTTTTTTGTTAAATTGACAAACTTATATAAGCTTGCAGTGTCCAGTGGCATAACTGGACACTGCAAGACAGAGGTTGTGTCTGGGACCAGAGATATTGGCTAGTGTCATTCGGTTGCACAAAGGAGCAGCTTACATGTCAGAGGCTGTGTGTGAACAGCCTCTGGCATGGGAATGGGGTTCTCACAGCAGAGCAGGGTAGGGCTGGCTCCCAGAGTCAAGGATTGGAGTGGCCTAGCAGATCACCGGTTCAGATAACACTAGAAGGGAACATCACACTACAATTGCTAAAAAACATTTTTGTGTTTCCCCATTATTAGCTATATGGATGCTATCTTTGGCAATCTGCCAATTTTATAACATGTTCAGAAAAGTGATGAAAATAAAGACACCTGGGTGTTTATCATCAAAGTCCTTACAAATCATAACAGCTGATCTATTAAATGTCTCATCAGTCTGCTAAGAAGTCAGGTCGCCCAGGAATGATTGGGCAATGTTGTTTTAGGCCTATGTATTGGCCAGGAAGGAGATAAAAAATATCTGTTTTTAGCAGCTTTAGAACTAGCAGACATTTGCTAACATTTTTGGTTAGTAAAATCTTCCTAGAGAAAAGTGGACGGTAGAGCTGCAAAATCTTCAGAAGCTGGACAAATTCTTTGTTTCCCACTGCAGAATATGACTGCGTATCAGTTCCAGTCATTTTAAATAGAGCTTTATGGTTCCTCACTGACTTGGGAGCTGCCACATTCCAGAGCCGATTTCTGCCATTACACTCAATACAAATTTTGCTGGGAAGATTTTGATGATTGCAACTGATTTACAGACTGCATGGCACTGGTGTGTTTCAGCTTTTTGGTAGGTGACTTTGTACACCTCTGATTGCTTTACTCATGTGTTTCATTGTGGCTGTCATGATATCTTTACCTATCTATCTATGTACACACACGGTGCTAGTCACCTCGATTATGAGGATGATGTTGACACTCACAGTTTGTACTAAAGGGTCTCAGCATGACTCTATAGGCCATTCTGGGAAGAACAACAGATACTGCCCTGGCTCCTATGGCTATGTCTGCACAAAGATGAAAACCTGTGGCTGGCCTGGGTCAGCTGACTTGGGCTCGTGGGGCTTGGACTCTGGGTTTGAAAAATCCTTGTGTAGATGCTGTGGCTCAGGCTGGAGCCCAAGCCCAAACATCAACACAGCAATTTTTAACTCTGCAGCTCAAGCCTCGCAAGTCGGAGTCCCGCAGCCATGGCACGGATCCTTATCTCTTTGTAGACATACCTTGAGCCAGTATTAACACGCCATCAGCACTTGTTAGTGGTGTCAGGACAGACACAGACTGGGTAGGGCTAAATCTTTGATCACATAATAGAAACCTTTGGAATCATGTTTATCAACAAGGGCCTGTAGTTCATCCGCTTTATGGTCAATCTACATATTTTGCATTTGGTGGAGTTTGCATTGGAGTGTGCTGCAAACTGCCCTCTAGTGGCCTCTTTCAACTCAGAGAGTGGGTCAGTTAAGAGCGTAGCATGTGCTTGTGCTTGACATCAAGAGATCTGATATTTCAAGATCATTGTAATTGAATCAGTCGGAATGACAGTGTTTTGTATATCTGTCCTAGGGTGCACTCACTGCTAGTGGCACCTGCTCCTGGCCATCCTGGGGATTAGCTCTGGCCAGGTATTGTGCCCTCCTCTGGCAGTGTCTCTTCCATCATCCTTTCGCCCTGCAGCCTCCTCTTCATGACTCAGGCCAGGTCACCATGTGGTTCTCTCTTCTGGGAGAACTAAACTGCCCTTGCTGACTTTTCAAAGATAATTGCTAATGGCTAAGATATCTCCTCAGTCAGCTCCTTGAGTATTCCGGGATGCATTTCATCAGGCCTTGGTGATTTGAAGACATCTAACTTGTCTAAGTAATTTTTGACTTGTTCTTTCCCTATTTTAGACTCTGAACCTACCACATTTTCATTGGCATTCACTATGTTAGATGGCCAATCACCACCAATCTTCTTGGTGAAAACTGAAACAAAGATGTCATTAAGTACTGCCATTTCCACAGTTTCTGTTACTGTCTTTCCCCCACATTGAGTAACGAGCCTACTCTATTCTTGGTCTTCCTCTTGCTTCTAATGTATTTGTAGAATGTTTTCTTGTTACCTTTTATATCTGTAGCTAGTTTGATCTCATCTTGTGTCTTGGCTTTTTTAATTTTGTCCCTAACATACTTGTGTTATTTGTTTATATTCATCTTTTGTAATTTGGCCGAGTTATCACTTTTTGTAGGGCTGTTTTTTGAGTTGTAGATCATTGAAGATCTCCTGGTTAAGCCAGGGTGGTCTCTTGCCATACTTCCTGTCTTTCCTACTCAGTGAGATAGTTTGCTCTTGTGCCCTTAATAATGTCTCTGGAAAAACTGCCAACTGTCTTCAATTGTTTTTCCCCTTAGACTTGCTTCCCATAGGATTTTACCTACCAGCTCCCTGAGTCTTCTAAAGTCTGCTTCACTGCTCTAGCATGCTACTCCTCCAGTGGCTGGCAGGAGAACCCAGGCCCACCTCTACTCTAGGTTCCACCTCATGGACCCTCTAGTCAGCAGCCAAGACCTGCACTATTCTACCTTGTTGCTTTCTCCCTGAGCCTTTTCCTACCTTCTTGCCAGCCTCCCAACTCTCTCCTCTCAGGGAGTAACTGTGGACTACTATCTATAATCCTGAACACATCTCTCTCCTCCCAGGGAGTGACTGCAGACTACTTTCTTGCCACCTCTTTCTCTTGTCAGCTACCTAGCTTTATATAGGCCCCTTCTGTTCCTGTACAGCGAGCCTTATGTCTGATTAATCAATCCTTCCTCCTCTAGGAGCCACCTATAGGCCTAATTTACTCTCTCAGGGCCAGTGTGGGGAGTACACCCCAGCACAATCCACAACACAATCCACAACAGCGTAACAGATAATGTCATACAGAGATACTATTCAGTATGTATGTCATCACTGGTCATTAGAAGAGTTTCTAATAGAATAGTTAGCTGCAGTGAAAATTGTTCAGTGACTGTCAGATCTTTTAGCTGGGCAATACACACTTAACTAATTGATTTTTACACATTTTTAGCTGAAAAGAGAAAGAAAGATTGGCGGATAGTCCAACAATCAGCTTTGTTATGTGTGCATCTTGTAGGTCACTCTGTTGGACCAACACATAGTCGATTATATGCCAGTGATGTGAGCGAGGATGCATCCAGATCATTTTGTATCTATTGGTAGATAAGAAGGCAGTGTTTGTAATAACTAGATGGTGCTCAACACATCCTTAGCTGAAGTATGCCATTTCTATTCATCTTGCCATTGCCATGTGTGCCAAGTATGCCACACCTTGCAGAATCACTACTGCCAACATGAGCATTAAAGTTACCTAAAATAATCAACTTGTCTTCATAAAGAGTCAATCAGATTAGGTCATTTAATTCAGAGCAATATTGATTTGTGATTATATGCTTACTCCACTAGCCTAGAAGGGGTTAATGAGGTGAAAAGGAGCCAATTAACCATGTAGGCCACAGCTGGGGGGAATTAGGTAGCCCAAGTAACCCTTGAATGGTGATGGAGCCCAGCTGAGAAGGAACAGGTGGGGCTAGTATAAAGTCAGGAAGCTAGCAACAAAAAGGGGCTTCTTAGAACCTGCAAGGCTGGAAACTGGGACCATGAGGTTCTGTGCTGCTGCTATCTCTACAGTGCCATGGGAGGCTTAGGCTAGGCTACCACAGGCTGGGTATGGCTGGAAGTACCACCCAGTAGGAACCCCTCAAAGCCCACTGACTGGCGGGTACCAGTACTTAAATCAGGAAGCAATGAAAGGGAGCTGTCTGAGTAACAACACAGACTGCCTCTCTGCTCCCAACCCTCTTGCAATTGATCCTAGACTCCAGCTTCCAACTGTGATTTGTCCTCAACTTTGCTGTTCAGTTGCTGTCTGTAACCTGACCCTGATCTCCTGGTAAGCTGACCCTGCCTACCTCCTGAAGCCTGATTCTTGATTTATTCTGTGGCCCATTTTGGACTCTGATATCCTGGTACTTGACTTAGCCTGACTCCTGCTCCTACCACTAGGTCTGACCACCCACATCTTTGTCATGAAAGGCCTGCAGTGAGGGAGCCAGTAGCCGTTCTCCAAACATTAGAGATGGAAGGAGAAAAACCTAGGGAAGAGAGTGTAGGAAAAGGCTCAGGGAAAGGGCAGCAAGATTAAAGACAATGCAGACCTCAGCTGCTGAGTAAAGGGTCCCTGGCCTGGAACCCAGAATACAGGGCAGCCCTGGGTTCCCCTACCAGCCAGTGGGGAAGTGGCACTGTTGGGGCAGTGAATGGGAAGACTACCTGAGACAGCTTGTATGGAAAGACTATGATACCTGGCTGGAGGACCAAGCCACAAAGAGAAAGTACCTTGAATCACAGAGGAAGAGAGGTGGCATGGCATGTGAACAAGCAGCAGAAAGAGGCATCAGACTTGGAAAAAGCTAACCTCCACAGCAGCCAGGAGAGTCACTCTAATGGTGAGTGAACCTCATGACATGCTCCTTACCCTCACCAGAATTAGTCATTGTTGGTGCTTAAGCACTGATCAGTGAAGTGTAATGTCCACCTCTCAGAGGCACTCAAAGCTTCATCAGTCTGTCCTTTTATGGGGAGGCTCTCCCAATGACAGCCAAGATTCTTTTTGATTGCAAAGCTGACTCCTGCACTGTGTGGCTCATTCTGTGAGCATCCCTTCCAGAAGAAAGTGTACTCAGCACCGTCCTCAGGCAGAGGACTGTGTTCAGCAAATTGCATCTTGCTCAGCACCACAATGTCTATACAATCTCTACTCTGTCAAGCTCTTGATCAATGAGAGCAGTCTGCCTGGCAGCACAATCAGTGTGGTTTGAACAATCAAGGAGTGTATGAACATTCTATGTCATAACATTGAGACAAAAGGAAACATTTTTAAAGGCTTGTTTGAATTTCAACCACATGATCAGACACCCTTCAGCTGTGGTAAGATGGTCAGGCTGAGCAATTTTTAGGGCACCTTTTCTAGCTCCCTCCTCAGATTGAATTAGGTGTGCTATCTTTGAATAGAGCAGCTGAGTGGATCAAGATGCTTCCGGACTATTGTGTGACCCAACGCCAAAGTCTTGACCTGCTCATGACTATGACTCCTAGCAATGGCCATGCCTGTCACTTTTGCTGTTCCTCCATCCCTGTGGGACTTCTTGGAGTGTTGAAGGGTGTGTGAGAATTTGTTTAAAATGGATGAGCAGTTGTGCACCAATTTGCACACTCTCTCGGCCTACAAGTAATAAGGTAAACTGAGACATCTAAGGGATGTTTTTAGAAAAATTTGGGCTTGGCTTAGGCAGATGGGAAAATACTATCTGCAGCTATAGCATTACTAACAGGGATAGATGCAATAAAATCACAGATTCGTGGGAATAGAAGGGAGTATGAACACGCTAAAAACCTTGAGTTTCTGCAGTTTCTTACTGGATGCCTGAGTGAGTTTCTTGTTAAAAGTTGCTTTTGCTGGTACATAGAAATTATGAGGTTTTGCTGTTGTTAGGAAAATGGTTTTAGCCTATTAGGGGGTTATGATTTATTGCAGTCATGCTTTAAGTAAAGTAATTAGATAAGGACTCCCATTTTAACGATATAATGAGGGACAGAAGAGAAGCTGGTTGGAACCTAACTCTGGGACAAAGCTGCTAGAACTCTCATATCCTGCATGACCATACTGTGCAGCAGCTGGACACCCAGACAATATGATTCTAACTGGCCACTGGGAGACATCCATCAGCTTTATTGGGAGTGGTGAGCATTGTATGTATTCTGTTGGTTAATTGCTGATAAATAGAAGTTAAGGTTTTACCGTGTGAAGGCTCTTTCACTGGGAAAAGGTCCTATTAATCCATAGAGGGTCATTGCATCCAGAGTGGGAGGAGAGGGCTCTAAATGTATGCGGGTAGTACCACCACATGGAGGAGGTATTGGATTTACCAGTGGCCTATGGCAGCACCACCTCTGCTTGCTAGCATTTTGTAAATTTTAAACCAAATTTTTCTAGGTTTTTTTGCCCCTCAAACACAAAAGAAGTCCTAGGCTGGTTCTACTCTCAGTGCATTTAACTGATAAAAGAGACAAGGAGAGAGGCTGCCAACCTTCCGTGAATGGCTGATTTTTACAGTATGTATCATGCCTCATGACAAATATGATAAAGCTACAGTATGTGATAGAGAAGTGGTTCTCAAACATATTTGATCATGCCACCCTTCTTTGTGTGTGTAGTAATTTATACACCCCTCTTCCTGCCACACAAGTACATACACTTATATTTGTGGTGGGTCACTTGAATCAATTTTGGCTTCTTTGTTTTTCAAACTGAGTTGTTTTTTTTCCCATTGCAGCAGTGAGCCAATGATCCATTGTAATAAGAGCAACAACAAAACTGCAATGTTGGTCCTGTGACGGAGTCAGACCAGAAGGATATAGGAGAGTGTTGGAAGGCAGGTATATCAGCCTTAGGATGTGCAGGTCCTTGTTCCCTGGATAGCCAAACAAAGGCTACTCCAGACCAATCAAGACACCTGGGGCCAATTAAGAACCTTCTAGAAAGGAGTAGAAACAGCTAGCCTAACTGGGACACCTGAAGCCAATCAGGGACTGGCTGAATCCAGATAAAAACCTCCCAGTTAGTCAGGTGGGCTGTGGGTGTCAGGAGCTGTGGAAGGAAGTTATGCTGTTGGTGAGACTGAGAGTTGGACAACATATCATACAGAAGGAAGGAGGCCCTGAGGTAAGGGTGAAGTGGAGTTTGAAGTAGCAGGGACTGCTGTGGGGAAGTAGCCCAGGGAATTGTATTGTGTTTTGTGCCTAAAAGGTCAGCCATCTTAGCTGATACTATGAGGGTCCCTGGGCTGGAGTCCGGAGTAGAGGGCGGGCCCGGGCTCCCCCCTTTTCCATCTTCCATACTGGCCTGTGATGAAGGTAACCCACTAGGTGGTGACTCTTGCCAATTATACTGAGAAAGGGAGGTCACTCTGGGGCCTAGATGAGTTTCTGAGGCCCCTAAATCTGCCAGGAAGCGCAGGACCCACAAGTACAGACTTGGAGCTTTGTCACAGTCCATACTTACAATTAAATGTGTACGCTGCCTTGTAGCAAATGGCTTAACATACAGATGGCAACAACCTTGTATACTCCTATGCAAGCTTAACAGAAATCCATCAAAATGCACAGTGCCAGCTGAGGACCTGATATGTCTGGAGGAATCAGCTTTGCTAGTTATTCATTGCTATGGGTAAAATATGCTCAGTAAGTTTTCCTGCACCTCAAAGCTTCTCATGCCTCTCCACAGTACATTCCGCGCCCACTCCCTACGAGAGGCTATTCCCCAGTTTGCGAACCTCTGTCATAATGTTTAAGCTCTGTTGTATCAGTTCAGAGGGCTCACAGTGATATTCAAGATTTATGCTTTTTTACTAATCAGCCTGTGATAAATCCAGTATTTTCAAAGATGCCAGATCAATGTACAAGTTTGAATACAAATAAAATATTTTGTCTCACCAGTAGATATGCTGTTTCTTGTAGGTTTGGTAATAAAAGTTATTCTGCTGGCATTGTTTTAGAAAAAGAAGTCTTAAAACATTTAAAAACACAAAGAAATATTCTTTGAGTTTGCAAAGAATAAAAATCAAAGAGATAGGTCTGATTTGGGATCTATGAATCCTAAAGCACCTGACATTACAAAATGAATATCGGTCATGTATAAATGCAGTCTAGTCAGCATAGATCAGTTTTATGATTATAGCCTATTGTCTAGAGGCCAATACTTGTGCCAAAGTCTTTAAAACATTCTTTTTTTCTAAAGCAAATATAGGGTTTGTGAAAGGTGTTGGACTGACAACACTTTCTTGACATTTAATCCTTTCCATTTAATTACAGGGAAGGAAGTCAGTTTGAAACACAGAACAATTTTATATATGTGACAGCAAACAACATAATGTAAACTTTAAGTTAGCTGTAGGGATTTATAAAAGAATTAAATGTTTTACTTTAACTACTTGCAAAATTAAATGCCATATTGAATTTGATTTGCAAATGATCATGATTTGACACTGTTAATTTATGACAGCCATTTTTATCTATTGTATAGGTCTGCCATGTGGTAGCTGGGAAATAACTAGGACCCAAATCCACAAAGGTATTTAGGCTCCTAACTTGGCTCTGGGCCTAATCTCCTAGCAAGTGCTCTCTATTTTCTGCAAATCTTGCCTTCCTTTGACAAAACGCCTCTCCACTTACCAATATGTCAATTTGGTTGATTTTTTTTAACATTGAATTTTAACAGAAAGTATATATACAAAAAAAATCTCTTAAAAACGTAGCAAATAGAATTGTAATTATATGCTAATAGCCTGATTTTCAGAGGTACTGAGCATTCAAAGGCACCAAAAAATTCTTTCAATATTTTTTGGGCTTCTTTTGAGATTCCGGGATAACCTAGCACCATTTTTTCATAGTTAAGCACATGATTTTTTATCAGAGGAAGACAACAAGTGGCTAGGTGGTGCAATGGATTAATTTAATAGCCTTTCACCTAGGGGAGTTAAGCTAAAAGTCTGATTTGGGTGAGAAGTTATATACGCTTTCCAATCTTGAATGACAGCAATCCCAAATAGATGATTATTCCCTTCTCCCACAATTTAGCAAGATTAGCAATCTCTGCTCTAGTGATGCCAAGGATTAAAAGAGCAAGGTACTGCAGGTCAGTATCAATGTGTTTTGGTAGCATTGTTTACAAAGCTTGTCTGGACTATCAATACCGCAAGTCCAGTCAAGCAATTTATTCTTATTACATGATTAGGTATATCTATTTTAATCTGAGCTCTGATGGCAGCTACAGAAGATCTCTTGATTAGATTTCAGGGGTCTGGAGAACAGATAAAGAGATCATCTTTTCTGGTCAGTAACTGTCAAGACCAGACTTAATTAAGTGAAGTCATTGGGAGCACAAGGAATGCAGGATTAGGCTCTAAAACCTGGATCCACAAAGGTACTTAGACACCTAACCTCAGATTCAGGTGCCTAAATCCCATTTATAGGTACCACTGCAATCCACAATCTCCCTACTCAGCAATTACAGAACACTAGGCGTTTATACTCATGTGGCACCTAAGTTTTTGCAGTACTAGTTCCCTAGGCACTTAGGTTTCTGCGTCTGGGCACGCATGCTGCTGTCTCACTCAAGGCATGACAATAACTATCTGTAGCCTAAATCCAGAGCAATCCCCACACCAGGGGAAGATAGGCATTCCTCTGCCTAGTTTGCCAGCAGGGGCTAATCTGATGTGCTCACAGGCTGAGCAGATTCCACACAAAATAGCTGGGAGGGGAGGAGGGCGGGAAGAGGAGAAGAAGCTCCCTTATAACCTGAAGCCGCATGGTTAGGGAACTGACTGAGGATATGTGAGACCACCAATTCAAGTCCCTCTTCGGTTTTATGAGGAGATGAGATTTGAGGATGTTTACCACTGGATTATAGAGAGATTCTCAAACTCACACTCTCCCACTGTAGCTCAGTTAACATTTAATTATTCAATCACTTAGCTAAAGTGGAACAATTTCAGTAGGAGAGACTAAGCGAGTCCTAGTTTGCCTCAGATAGTTCCCGTAGTGTAGTTGTTAGGGAATGTACCTGAGAGGTAGCAGATCCTTGTTCACAATCCCTTCTGGGGCACAGAGGTGACTTGAGCGGGTGGTCTCTTACATCCCAGGTGAATGCTCTAATCACTGGGCTAAAAGTTATACTGAAGGGGCACCTCCTCCTCTCCCCCAGCCTGTTTCGTGTGGAATTAGGCAGCCTCTGAGCATAGGCAGGCACACACCTGTCTTGCCGTGGTTCACGGATCAAGCAAAGACACCTGTCTCCCCAGTCTGGATCTAGGTGCTAATCTCTGTGAGAAGGGCAGGATTTAGCATTTGGTATAGCTGTGAAACAGTGGTCCCTTGGCAAAGGGTCCCCTGTTCTTTGCAAAAACTCTCACTTCAGACCTAACAAACTCACTATACTAAGTACAGATCTTACATGTTACTTATTATGGATTAATATCCTGTCAGGTATCTACAAGAGGCTCATAACTTGTCAAGATTCATAATCGTTGTTCGTTCTATATAAGGGTTGTATTTAAGGAATAATATATTTATACTGAAAGTATGCTTTATGGACTTTGAGTAGAAATTAGTCCCTAGGAGATAATGTGTTTGGTGATGGCCCACTCAGGCAAGGAGAAATTGTAACACTGCCCTGTGTGGGCAGTAATGCAATGCAAGGCTCAGTTGTGCAGTACTAAGACTTTGAAAGGGAAACTAGCAGAGGCAATGCCACACAAACAGTCAAAGCCACTTAAAGATAAAAAACTTTACAACAAGACAAGGGTTCACCTTATCGGTGAACAGAAGTAAAAGGCTGTTTTCAGTATAACATGGAGAACAAAATGCCCTCTGTACCCATTCACTGCGGAAAACCCCTTGTGGAGCAAGGGTGCGTTTCATGAACGTTTGAAATCTGGTACCTGAGAAACCAGCTAGTTTTGTAACAGATTGAACTTTGAGGGAAAATCTACTGTTAGACAGGAGAGGTAACTATTGAAAAGTGGCTACTCGGGTTCACATTTTATGATTTTGTTTTGTATTATAACTATTTTTTCCACCACTTTCTCTTGTTTTTAGTTAAATCTTTATTCTTTCTAAAATAAACCTATTTTGTTTTATTATAAGTGCTCACAGTTCCTGTGTGGTTTACAGGAGCGATAGTGTAAGGTAAAATTGGCAAACTGGGGTACACTGCATCTTAGGGAGCAACAGATCTGGAATTTCTATAAGTAGCCAGTGTCAGGTACCTAGACGTTGGGCATCATGACGCTCAGAGTTGCAACACTTAAGTTCCAGTATGGATCCAGGCCTAAATGCTTTTCTGTGGAGGAAAGGTCACAAGTGGGAGAACTGACAATCTGCAACTCTAATGATTTCATTTGCATCCGCTGTAATTTATTCTGGGCATAAGTTTCAATTATTATTATTATTATTCATTCTTTTGTCAGCAGGTGCTATTTATCAGAGTCCTTGGAATACTCAGGAATTTCCAGACCAATTTCTTATGTAACGGGAAGTTAATTCCACACCAGCTTTTAAAGACTCTGTGGTATTTATATGGTATGTTCACAAATTCTGTTGTAGGTCTGGGAATTCAAGAGAACTGAAAACATATTACTGTTGTGAGGATGATCATCTATCAATTTCCGCATCAACATGTAGATAGAGATATAGGCTGCTAATCTGTCTAATTTTTCTATTTATATCAGCAAAGAAATATGATCCCACACAGAGAAAGCTAGCATAAAAAAGTTGCTGTTTTTTTTGCTTACACGTATCTCACCTCTAGAATTCACTCTTGCTGGAAAATAGCTAAACCAAACCTCTGTACATGTAGAATTGTAGACATTAGAGAGGGAAAATAACATCCTAAATATATCTTTCAGCCCAGTTCCTTTCCAATGAAGAATTATTCCCTTCAGATTTTCTAGTGCTAAATACTGCCTGGTTTTAAATGCTCCAATTGTTGAGACTTCTACCACTTCCAGAGGGAATCTATTCAACTGCCTAATCAGGAAGTTTTACAAATATTCAGCCTAAATGTTCCTTTTTTTAACTTCATCACACTACTCTTAATTATACCTCAAAATACACTCTTAAATATTTCCTTTCTATTATTGGTGTTGACACCTCTGATAAATGAAGGGGGTGGGGGTAGCTCCCTTTTATGAACACCCTGCCAGTTAACTATAAAGTTCCTTTGGGTGATTGTTCTTTGCTTGCTTTACCTGTAAAGGGTTAAAAACTTTTCCTGGCTAGGTATAAGAAAGGGAGTGGACACCTGACCAAAAGAGCCAATGGGAGGGCTAAATCTTTTTTAAAATGGGGGGAAAAAACCTTCCCTTTTTCTGTTGTTGTCAGGAGAGAGGGGACAGAGCAGGAGAGGGCTGGAGCTATGCTGTAAAAAGCTTTAAAACCAGGTATGAAAAAGCATTAAATCATACCTCAACCTTTCTTATCTAAAAGCCCAAATATGTAAGTAATCAAGGAATGTCTAGGAAGATGCAATTATGATTATTTCTTTCATTTCTTATTGGCTTGTGGGTTCCTCTGTGCTAACCCCAGATGTTTTTGTTTTGCTTGTAACCTTTAAGCTGAACTTCAAGAGAGCTATCTTGATGCTTAATTTTTGTAATTGTTTCTTTTAGGATCTAGCAAAAAGTCTAAGTTCCAAAGGTTTTTCCTTTCTTTTTGGGTTTAATAAAATTGACCTTTTTAGAGAACAGGATTGGATTTTTGTGTCCCTAAAAGGTTTGTGCATATATTGTTTAATTAGTTGTTGGCAATGGCTGATTTCCTTTGGGTTTTTTTTCTCAGCTTTTCCTGGGAAGGGAGGCGAAATGGCTTGAGGGTTCCCCCACTGGAGAGAATTCCCAAGTGTTCCTTCACGGGTTCTCAAAAGCAGGGCAGGTTTGCACTTGGGTGGTGGCAGCATCTACTCATCCAAGGTCAAAAAAGAAAAAAAAAAAGCTGTAACCTTGGGAGTTTAATATCAGCCTGGAGTGGCCAGTATTAATTTTTAAAATCCTTGTGGGCCCCCACCTTCTGCACTCAAAGTGCAAAAGTGTGGAATCAGCCTAAACAACACCATTTCAGTATTGGTAAATTTATGTCTGCTCTTACTTATAACTGAGCCAGACAATACATATTCAGCTTTTTTAATCTTTCTTGGTAAATATGAACTTTTTGTTGCTCTTCTCTGAACTCTCTCCAGTTTGCCAATATGTCTCTGGTAATGTGCTGCCCAGAAGGGAATATGATATTCTGGGTGGGTCATACCAGAAACTTACAGAGAGGACCTCTTCTGTCTTTGGCTTATAAACTAAAATTATCTATAAATAAAAGAAATTTAACAGTACAGTTTAAAATGCTTATTACTCCACATTTCACATTAGTCACCCTGCAATGGAGAATTATATGTATATCAAAGAATAAATAACTAAGGAATAGGAATAAAATGACTACTCTCTTCTCATTTATGATAGATTCAGGAATCAGGCATCAATAAAGCAGGAATGGAAAACTTTTAAGATAAGCTCAGGCTTTCAGCAATGATGTTAAGAATTCAATTATCCACTATATGATCTAATAATGATGCTAGAGCAAGAGTACTCAATTATTTTTTGTCATGGTCCAAATTTCTTGGTCAAGGTATAGTCAAGATCCAGACTCCAGAGAAATATTTTTCACACTGCAATAACAATAATGATAATAATAAGTCAATAAAAAGATTTTGCGGTCTGTTTCAAAGCATCTGGCAGTCTGGATTTGACCCATGATTTGACTATTGACTACCCCTGTGCTAGAGAGACATACTGATACAATATCTCAAAAATCTTTGAAAAGCAAGCAGCCTCAAACTAATTGAGGGGTAAATATTAACTAAAGTTTGGGCTTTATCTTGTAATGTAGTTTGTACTAAGATATATCTACTCCAAGGGTCAGTCACTTCAACTAGAATTTCTAACATGTCATCCATCACAAATGTTGCCAGACAGCAAAGATTCTGGGAGATCTGTTCTGTGCTCTGCAAAAAGTAATTTGGAGAAGGTTTAAGAATTTCTATTTGAATTTTATAGAGGAAACCTCCTGCCTGAATTACAGCTTGTACCCATTACAGCTTGTAGTCATTACAAGCCATTACAGCTTGTAGTCATTGTTGCCATTACAGCTTGTAGCCTCGGTGATGCTGCAGCAAAGCATGTGTGTATATATTGTCTTGCAGAAGTCTTAGAAAGTGGAACCCTCATTTCAATTAATAATGGGAATAATTGTGCAAAGTCAATGGAAGGCAATTTGCCTGATTCTGTAACCCTTTTGCACCCAAAGCTCCCACTAACATAAAGAGGATTTTGGAATGTTCAAGGTGTGTAGGATTAGACTTTAATTTGTGGAACATCTCAAAACAGAAAGCCTTGAGATTTATCAATCTATGTATTTATATCTCGTTCATTACTGTAAAATCAGAGCACCAGAAAGTACCTAATCTTTCAGGAACTGTAAACATTTAAATAAAATTATATTTATTTGAAATTTGAGATTGTGATTCCTTTATACTGGGTTTGACCCTGCCCTAGTGAAATCAATGAGAGGTTTGCTGTTGACTTCAGTGAGGGCTGGATCAGACTTAGGGTGACCAGATGCCCCAATTTTATATGGAGAGTCCCAATTTTGGGGTCTTTTTCTTATATAAGTTCCTATTACTCCCACCTCCTACCCCCTGTCCCGATTTTTCACACTTGCTATCTGGTCACCCTAATCAGACCAGTTACATAGTACCTTATTCTATGGCTAGGTCCCATAGGCGTGCGCAGCACATTTCATTAGGGTGTGCACCCAGGGAGCCCCACCCTAGCTCTGCCCCTGTCCTGCCCCATCTACTGCCTCTCACTTACCGCCCCCTGACTGCCCCCCTCAAAACCTCTAACCCCCTGCTCCTTGTCCCCTGACTGCCCCCTCCTGGGACCCCACCCCCTATCTAAGCCTCCCTGCTTCTTGTCCTCTGACTGCCCCCTCCTGGGACCCCACCCCCTATCTAAGACTCCCTGCTTCTTGTCCACTGACTGCCCGCTCCTGAGACTCCCTCCTACCCTCACTGCCCCCCTAGGATCCTACCCCCTACCTGTCCACTGACTGCCCCAACCCTTATCCACCCCCGCCCTCTAATAGAGCCCCGGGACTCCCACGCCCCATCCAAACCCCCTGCTCCCTGACCATCCCCTCCAGAGACCCATCTGCCCCAATCACCACCCCGGCACTCCTCCTCCAACCCATCCTGATCCTTTTCCCCTGACTGCCCCCACCCCTTATTCAACCCCTCGGTCCCCTAACCATGAGGCTCCAAGTCCTAGCAGCGTTTGGCTCAGTGTGGATCCAGACATGCTGCCCTGCGAGAATACACAGCCCCGCCCCCTCAGAGCGCTGCCCTTGCAGCAGCGTGGCTCCAGGGAGAGTGGGGAACGTGTCTGGCTCGGCACAAAGCCAAACATGCTGCCCCGTGGGAGTGCGCCGCCCCTCTCCCCCCGAGCTCTGCCCTGCATTAGGGTGTGCCTGGGCACACCCTGTGCGCACACCTATTCTAGTTCCATTGAAGTCAGTGGAACTGTTTGTGGAGCAGGATACTAATAAATGTGAGTCTGGGTATCCCAACCTGGTCCAATGTAAATTAAATTTAAATGTGGTCTGTAACGGAGTTGGAGACAATTCTTGATAGTGTTTCTTTTTTTGGACAATTAGTTAACCATGTAAAGTAGACTGAGCTTGTGAAGTCTTAAAGCCTTAGGAGATTGTGTCAAAGTCCGTGGTTGAAATTGTTTTGCAGTGGCTCTGTATTTATGTGTTGATACAACTACTACTAGTGCAGCCTAATACTGCAGTGTTTCCATATTCCTAATGCCCAATGGCTTCAGCAAGCATTATTCCGCCAGAGAGGTTGCATGACTAACTTGTTCCCTCATACAGCTTTATAACAGGGGTCAGCAACCTTTCAGGAGTGGTGTCCGAGTCTTCATTTATTCACTCTAATTTAAGGTTTCGCGTGTCAGTAATACATTTTAACGTTCTTAGAAGGTCTCTTTCTATAAATCTTTAATATATAACTAAACTATTGTTGCATGTAAAGTAAATAAGGTTTTAAAAATGTTTAAGAAGCTTCTTTTAAAATTAAATTAAAATGCAGAGCCTCCAGATCGGTGGCCAGGACCGGGGCAGTGTGAGTGCCGCTGAAAATCAGCTTGTGCTGCCTTCGGCATATGTGCCATAGATTGCTTAACCCTGCTTTATAATCTACTTATATATCAAATTATATTTCCTTGATAAACAAAATGTATGTAATAGCTCTCTCTGTTTCCAAGTAGCTCAGGATCATCTTCCTTTTCATGGGGGAAATTATTGTAAAATATGAAAATCTCATGTCCCGAAAAACCTCATGTCAAGCAATATAAACTTGATTTGCACTTGCCAATTTTCTTATGGAGCCTTTGTTAACTAAAATAGTGTAAATTAAACTTCACTTGTTTATTAAATCTGGGAAAATTACTGATGTGTAACTGACAGTCACTATTTCAGGATGTAAAGTAATTTATCTGACACTTCATGCCCAAACTTTCAAAGTTAAGACATAGTGGTGCACATGGGGAAGAAAAGGCAACTAGATATTTTCTGTGCTTTGATTATAAATGAAAAAAAAAAGAGGAGGGGGGGAGGGAATGAATTACATTCCATAGATCCCAAATGAAACTTTGGTTGTGGCTACATGTAGATAATTTCAGAGGCCCTCTCTCCCAGATATTAAACAACTAGACTCCAAATGTGAATTATTTTCTGCTTGTAGTCCTTTGATTTTAGTTCTGAAAAAAGTTCATATCCTTTTAAAAATATGTTTAGTACACAATCTTCTGTACGTTCTATAGTATATTTGTATTTGAGCATGTGAGCAAAAGAATGACTTGTTTTCTTATCTCAGGATCTATTGACACTGTGAAAAATTAAAAATAAAGACCCTCCTCCTCTTTTCCCATTCTGACATAGCTGCTTTTTGTGGCAAAACACTTACGTATGAACTATTTAGGCCTGCAGTCTTAACACTGGCAAACACCCATTGTCTTCATGGAGTTTTGCTTGTATATGGATTTCTCTGCAGGCAGACTCATAGTGTTAATTACCAGGTCCATGATAAGGGATAGTTTGAGTTAGTCCAAGATTCAGGCCATAAATTACGGCTGTTTTGGGTTGGTTTTTTTTCGCGTACCTTTGTTTTTTAAATTTATACTTTCTTCATGTAACAGAATACACGGTACTTGTTCTTTTGTGCCATTTCTATTCCTGTTAATATTTTTCCACTCCTCTGAAAAATGCACACAAATCAGTCTAAAGCAATTAGAAATGCCCTTCAGAAGCACTGGTTTTAAAGGCTGGTGCAAGACTGATGTTGCTTAAGTTAAATAAGAGTCTCATTCTTTAAAATCTGGGTAGAATGTAGCATTCAATATCTTAGTTGTGTGAGTTGGATGCAGTTCCAGCCAGGATAAAGGCATACTTAGTGTGACACTAATAAACTGATAAGATAACGTATCTAATGAGGCAATAAAATGCCAAAGGTCTAAATATCAGGTCCAATTTTGCAGGTGCTGATTTCAATGGGAGTTTGCTTATGCAAGGATTGCAAGATCTGGTGCAAGCTTATACCAGGGCTGAATTTGAGCTGTTAAATGTAAACAATTGTCCTACAGGGTAGATGTGACATTGCTTATTTTTAGGTCATTTCATTTATGTGTGAGAACCACCTCAGAACATAGGTTTTACCAGAAAGAAACTGGTTTCGTTGCTCCTTGAAACATAAGTACTTTAAGAACGATGGTAGGAATTTTACTTAGAATAGTATTGCTGCTTATCTGTCACCTGATGTGGTTGTGAAACATACACTGCAGTTTAGTGCTAAGAGCCCAATCTTGCAGCACTAAGAACCCTTAATTCCCGTTTCTTTCAGTGGCAGATGAGGGCATTCTCCGTTTTGAAGCATCAGGCCATAAAGAGACAAAGAAATATAGCAGAACTGATCTCAGATTTATGTTTATTAATTAAGAGCATTGTCTCTTGTGATGCACTCCCACTCATTCCACAGAATGCTGACTGTCCATAGGGAAGATGTTTCTCTGATGGTATTGTTCTGTAAATTTATAAGCAGTGCTGCTCTCTCTCTGACTGCCAAGGTTTGAGTAATGAAGTAAGAGGCTATGACAAGATTCAGAAATGTTTTCAAAGGCAGGAAGATATGCAAATTCTCTACACTGTCAATCTCATATAATTTGTTTTCTCTGTGGGAAAAAATGTACTGCTCTCCAGCATCAACAGACTTGTCAAGGACAGTTTAAGAGCAAAAACAAGAGGCCCCAATAAAAGATCACTGTTTAGACTGTTTTTCTGATAACAACGGGAAGATAAAAGTAATTACTCTCAATAGTTTCCCAATCTGTCTTTCTGTTCAGAATAAGATTGGCATATTTATCAAGTTTACCTCACAGTTCACTAGTGAATTTCAAACTTTTTCTGGGTAAAAAATGCTATCTAAAATGAAATTTAACATGGTGAAGCACCAGGGTCATAGAAGGTCAGTGGCTAGTTATACCTTCCTTCCCACCAGTGCTTTCCTGCCATGCCCCAGCTGAGAGTTTGATAAGGGAGAATCTCTCTCAACTGTCCCTTGTTATGAGGATGTCACTCATTTTAGTTCCAAAATTACCTACTTTCCATACTTATCTGGTATCCCTTCCCTTTATTGCTGAAAATTTACATCAGAAATAAAAATCATGGGACTGAGGTTATAGCAAGAGTTATTTACACCAAAAGAGTTCTCTCACAGTTTTCTGCCTGAATACATTTGTGTCACTCATTTTGGTTTTTATCACATGTTTGGGCCTTGACAGGTTGAGAGATATGAGATCCAGTACTGGGAGTGACATTGGCACCTACCTTATTTTCTGACCCTTAACACCTGCCATAGGTAGCCAACTCCCCTACATATATTCCTCTTACATAGAGGAGGTGTGACCACTTCAAGAACCAAAGATAATCTATTCCTTTTCTGACAACCCCTCCCACACCAAAGAGGTGACGCATGGTCAGATGACATTTTTGAGAGCCTCCGATTACAATTTTGGCAGCACATCATTTATTTTCATTATCTAAAATAGAAGTATCCCCATTAGTCAAGATTCTTTACTAAAACACTACAAGATTTATTTTCACCAAGGGTCCATTTGTTCTGGCTCAGTTATGTCTCAACACAGGAGTATGTGAGTAGAATAGTGGTGGTGGCGGCAAAATTGGCTTTTCACCAATTTGGCATCTCTCCATGTTCTGAGGGTATCCAGGATCCACCCCAGCCCCAGGCATAAGTTATAGCCTTACAATCTTACACTTGGCTGTCCATTGTGCCTGGGTACTATTACAACAGAAAAGAGTAGTCAGAGTTCAGTGGTGCTTTGTTTCATCACCCCACCCCTTTCTCAGCATATCCTTTATGCTGGATGGTGGGGCATAGAGCCTCACAGTCTCCACCTTGGCTCCTCTTTATGCCAGTCGTTCCTGCTAGTGGACAAGGTCTGGAAGATGGCATGTCATCACACTCTAGAAAACAAAGTCTGTTTCATCCCCCGTGGTAGTACCAACAGTATAGGGAGTGTTCAAGGGAGTCTCTCTGGCTCAGCCTCTCCTTGTCTGACCTAGCAATGGACGCATCCTTCAGGAAGGCCTTTTGCTGGCCCAATTCCATAATAGAAGGAATAATCTATCAGTCAGTGCGGAGGAAGGTTTTACAGTCAATACATTCTGCATATAAACATACCACAATTCACATGATCGAAAGGGATCAATAGCAAACTTACTGAACCACTGGGGATAGAGGGGCGGGAGTAAGGCCCAGGGAGAAGAGGAGAGCTGGAGAGAGAGAGAGGGGCAGGAGAATAAGGCCCAGGGAGATGGTGGGGAGCTGGAGAAGGGACAGGAGTAAGGCCCAGGGAGAAGAGGAGAGCTGGGAAGAGAGGAGAGCTGGGGAGAGAGGGGCGGGAGTAAGGCCCAGGGTAAAGGTGGGGAGTTGGAGAGAGAGGGGTGGGAGTAGGGCCCCGGGGGAGCTGGGGAGAGAGGGGCGGGAG
>ML677335.1:5216450-5438144 GCA_007922305.1 Dermatemys mawii | reverse complement strand
AGGGCGGACTGCTAGTAGCCAATGGACTCTGGGCATGGACGAGAGGGCGGTTTGGTCGGGCTGTGATTGGCTACGGGTGGCAGAGGTAGCCAAATGGGCGTGTCGCTGGCGGAGCTCGCCCCTAGCGGCGGTATGACGTGACCGGGTCTAGAGCGGTGACAGTTGCCGTCTGTGAAGCCTCCGCCTCTTTCTCTTGGGCTCCGGGCGGAGACGCAGCATCGCGCCGGTACTCGGGGGTGAGTGCGGGGCGGGGGGCTCCCGCCGGTGGGCCCGGCGCAGCGACGTGTCCCGACCCGCAGGGGACGGGCCGCTGCCTTCTCCCGTCTGCCGGGGGCCGAGCCCGGCGGCCGGTGACAGCGGCGGCCCCACAGCAGCCCCCCGCGGACGCACGGGCCTGGCTCTGCCCCGGCTGGAGCGAGTCCCGGCAGAGGCAGGTGGGGCCGGGCCAGGGCTGCGGTGCGCGCTGCACGCACATCCGGCTCCCCCGGGGCTGGCCGCGTGCCACGAGTCTGGGCTTGTCTGGGGACCGCGGTGGCCGCCCTGGTCCCAGGGCACAGGCGGTGCGACAGCCCCTTGTCAGCCCTTCCCGGGAACCTGACCCCCACCTAGGGCCAGGGGTTCAACCTCCTCAAGCGCCCCGGCCCCTTTCGGGCACTTGGGGCAGGTCTCCTTGGAAGCCACTCAGGGGGATGCAGGTTCCTCAGACCCTTAATGCCCTGAAATCTTTACCGCAGGGCGGGGCCCCTTCTGCGTGTTGTTCCCCTACTTCCCCCATCCGCCTTTCTCTCCTGCTTCCCTGTTCTGCTAAGTTCTTCCCCTCCACATTGTCCCCAGCAGCAAGTCCTAGGTCACCCCGACCCCTCAGCTTCAGGCTCCCCTTCATCCCTAGTCTAGCTGCTAAAATGGTCAGCACTTCAGTAGTTAATATGGATATTGAAGTGTCATCACTAGGTTTTAGCATTAATATCCCAATGAGATTAATAGGGGAGGGAAATTTTGCCCCAATGAGTCATCCTCTCCTGCTGAGTCAGACAGCACTCCATCAGTTACATTTGGGAGACTTTCCTCTTAACAATGAGGGCTCTACACTTAATTTCCAAAATGAAAGCCTATATTCTGCATAGTCTGAATCTATTCTATAAATACATCAAATGGGCCATGTATTAGACATTCTGGGCTAGCGGAAACTGAATGAAGGGAAGAATACTTCCACTGTATATTGTTTCCAGCAGCAAGTCCTAGTTCGCACCGTCCCCTTGTGCCTTAAAGCCAACCAGTCTGATCTGTGTAGTTTGAGTCTTTAGAGACTAAAAAGATTTCACTGATTTCTCTGTGTTATATAAAGTCTCATGTAAAGACATAGACTTACAACTTGGGATGATTTTTTGTTGCTTTGGTAAGGGGCAGTGAACAGTAGTTCAGTTTGTATGTGAGGACTGAAATGGCATTGCTCATGAGCATTCTTTGTAACTGGGTGAAGTTCTTTAAATGTTTTCTGCAGTCCGCCTTTCATCCTCATCCAGGAACTGCTCTCTGTCCTCTTCATCAAATGCTTTTGCTGAAGCCTTGAGCCCAGGCAACCTCAAGCTGGGATTCTCTGAGCCCCAGTTGGAGTGTGGGGAGGGTGTGTGTGGGGGGAAGAGATGGAAGACGTGGCTGGGAGCAGAAGCTCTGAGCCCAGGCTGGAGCGGCAGAGGAGGTGATCAAATTTCACAGGGGAGGGCTGATTTCGTGGTCTGTGACACATTTTTCACGGCCGTGATATTGGGAGGGCCCTAATAATGCCGAACGGCAGCTTTCTAATAGATGGCTTGTACAGCTTAAATTCCCTACTTATCTTTAGTTAAGGCTTGCCCATTCTTGGTATTTTATTGAAATAGCCATTCTGGAAATGTTCCAAATGGAGCTGTGCTCCTAGTAGCACTGGCTACGCTACTAGGGAGGTGTGTTGAGGGGCCTGGCTGTCATGGACCAGTCAGATTTGAGTAGCTAAACCAGATGTAATTTTGACTGATGCAACTGAGCTGCATTTCAGTCATCTCTTTGCCCTTTCTATCTAAAATCTCTTTGTATGATGTATGTGTTTTGAAAAGCTAACACAAAAAGCTAATATTTAACAGCAGGGGCAATGGCTGGTAAGATGCCTAGAATTGAGAAATTCCAGCGTCTCTTATTTGAAAAGAAAAATATTGATTCTTTTTAAAGAGCTAAACATATAGCATCAGTTTTTTTGAACAATAAATAGGACTTATAATTGGGGCTTTGAGAGTTCATGGCTGGAATTTGCTGCAAAATGCATCTCTTGTTTTTAAATTGTGCTGCAGGATCTAAGCTTATGTTAGTAGGGTTTATGAAAACTTTTTGCAAATATGAACAAGACTGTAGACTAAAACTTGTTTTTGAGTCTACAGACAGCATGAAACTCTGAAATGTGAACTGCCTGCATTTGTGTCCACTATTACCATCTGTCACTTGACTAGCTTTGACAATATGCTTTTTCTGTTGTATAGCACAACCCCTCTCCCACACTGTCCTTACCCTAGAGATCTCCCTCGATTTCACTGACAAATCCAAAGATGGGGGCTGCTTTACTGTTTTTTCTCTCTACTCTCTTCCCGCTGCCCAGTGAAGGGGTAACCCTGAAATCTAATGAGGATTAACATATCAGCTATTTCCCCAAATAATTTAAAATTTAGTTTATTCATCTTTATTGGAGGTAGTGCCAGGTAGCGAGAGGGCTAGTTGATCTGGTAAAGAACAAGGAATTCAAGCCTCGCAGTGTCATTTCTTTCCCTGTTCAATAGAAAATAATAAAACAGATGTAGCCCTTTCACAGTGCAAAGACTCAATTTCCTTACATTTTTTACCCCATCTTCCACATATCTCCAAAGCCCAAACTGTCCCCTACTCAGATGCCAAAATATCTTTTGTCTCCTGTGACATTTACTGCAGTGCAGTTGTGTTATGTGAAAGATCAAAAATCTTGGGACAGAGCAAAACTGAATTCAGTAGCAAAACACAAGATAAATTGTTTTGTTTTTCATGTTTGTTAAAAAGCAAAAATCCATAATTTCTCGGAAGCTGCTGTAGAATTTCTAGTCTGTTGCTTTGGAATGGCACAGAAACCAGCATCCCATGTTCCAGAGTTTTTAGGTCCCCGTTGCTGTAGAATACATTGAAAGTACAGTCATAACTTTTGTTAATTGGATCGCTCTTCTGAGTTAGTTAGAACCTTTTTTTGTGTTTGAGTCCTTGTTCATTGGCAACTGAGTTAGACCCCAGTGAAATTAATGGGGCAGTTCATACCTTATAACTATTGGCGCTCTGCAAACTCAAGCAGTTTCTGATTTGTAATATCCTATAAAAATATCAAATGTAAAAGGAAGACTGTTTCTCAGCAGGTTTGTTACACAATGGAAGTTATTTTTTAAAAATTTTAATTGTTCTTAAACTTTAATTCTGATTAAATTTTCTTCTAATGAAGAAGCTGAAAGCTTCAAATAGAAATCTGTTAAACGGGAGGGCTCCATTGTGTAACTTTTAAAAAATGTATTGGCTATTTTATAGTTACCTGTAACTTGAACATGAAATGTGACTCTTATACCAGTTTTACTGACCTAAACTAATGATGAGTTTTTATTCTATCCAGCAATACTATGTAGTATTAGAAGAATCTTGGTCTCCTATAGTTGCAATAGTGTAACTGAAATTTGTAAGTGCTGGTTCTCTTCAACTCTTGAGAAAAAGCTTTAGAAAACTAGACTCTGTTAAACTTTATTGCAAAATAGAAATCTGAAAGAACTAATTGGACATTGCTGAGGCAGCCATCATAGAATTTAAGTAGGTAAGTTCTTAAACTTCTTTGGCTTGCATAGTGTCCACATACCTTAAATTATCCTATGCATTTAATTTCTGTTATTTGCAGGAGGCTGTAGTTGTGCCTCAGAACTGAATAGTGAGCCCCTATATTTTCCCCACACCATCCTATTTTTTCTCTTAATTGTTCTCCCCCTGGTTCGTGTGTGGAAAAATCTACACAAAGTGAATCTAGGAATATTCAGCTGTACCCTTTGTCAGATGTTTTACAGAATTTGAATGAAAAAGTAATACTATGCTACTCTCCTGTTTGAAATTATACAATCGTGTTCTCTGAAAACACAGAGAATCTGTCCACTCCGAAAGCATGGAAAACACAGAAAATGTTCTGGAAACTTCTGTAAAACTGGTTGTATAAGTGAACTCTGCCCTGATATTATCCTTTGATGCTAGCATTACAAGGTTCATGTTTTAACATGGATTAATTGTTCTTTTAGAAAGTTCATTCTGTTTTGTATAAACATGTTCATTATCTGTCACAGTGTCACTTTCCACCTCTTTAATCTTCGCTTCAGAAAAAATAATTGTGCTATTAAGATGGAAAATTCCCGACAAAGCTGTCAAAGGAGTGTGAACAGCTTGCATTTTTAAACAAATTCTGTTTTAGGAGAGGCGGCTTGTGCTCTCAGAGTAGTCTTATTTTGCCATTTAATTTTTGTCCTGAAGATCTGATCTCTTCTTCAGGTCTCCAAGCAACTCTTATCTCTAACTTTTGTGTTTAGGAAATTATTTGAGTTTAGGTGGGCTTCTCTATTGCACAATTAGAGACAATATCTCTGAAGTCATGGGTTTACTGGAGAGTTCTAAGAATGTAAGACAAACATTCATATCCAGCTGCATCTATTCAGTATTTAATTATTCAAGTAACTGTATCAGAAATTCTGTAGTGAAGTCCTTTAATGAGTCTGCTTTTCATCTTAGCCATTGATTTTTGTCTGCTAAATGAAGTAAAGAGTTCCATTTGTACTTCTTACAGGATGTAATTTTAAAAATCTGTATCCTTTATTCATAGGCAGACAAACTTCACATGATGAAAGTACAGGACAATTTATATGGAAGCACACATTTCACTTCCAAAACTCAGACTCACCTAAACTTTGTGTAGAACTGTTTAGCCCCTGTCAAACTTGGTAGTACGATCATCTAAGCATTGGGTCAGAACTTCTGTATTGTTTTATTTAATTTCTTACCTTGTGTTATATAGTATTTTATCTTATTAAATTCAGTTTATTAATACAATAAAAATACTACTGTTTATTGCTTTGTCATGAACATGGAAATAAAACGATTCATAATTTCTCTGAAGCTGCTGCAGAATTTCTAGTCTGTTGCTTTGGAATGGCACAGAAATCTGGGTCCCATGCTCCAGAGTTTAGGTCCAGGTTGCTGCAGAGTACATTGAAAGAGGAGTTGCAGCTTTTGTGCATAGATATGAACTTAATCATAGATGTTAATGTTATGTAGACCACTGAAATATAGTAAATGAAAGCAAGAAACCTGTTTTAACAAGCATTTGATGTGGGTACTGCATTCCTTGCTACATAGTATAAACTTTTAGTCGAATTGCAAAAGAGTTATAAATTCTATAATCTTGGTGGAATAGGCACTTGAATCCCTGCAAGGATTTTATCCAAAAGTAGAGTATGTTAGTTCTAAGTGTCAATTTTCTCTTTTCAGATCTGTAACAATATACCTGAAGTCAAGAATGTTTTCCAAACTAGCGCACTCACAAACCTTTGCTGTTCTGCGTCGTGGTGTTCATGCGTCAGTGAGTGCTTCTACATCAGTTGCAACCAAAAAAAACATCCAGGGAACTCAGTCCTCTGAGTACATATTTGAACGTGAAGCTAAATATGGTGCACACAACTATCATCCCCTACCTGTTGCTTTAGAAAAAGGAAGAGGTATTGTATCTTGATTTGCCTTTATGCTTCACAGGAAAGCATGATGCTTCAAAACTTTTTAGGAAATGTTCAGGATTTTAAAAACTTGAAGGTTGGCACATAATTTGATTGCATTTGAGACAGCTTTATTGGAAGAATATCTCAAACTGTTCAGGTTGCTGGCTGCAAGCAGGTTGCAGGTAAGCAAGGAACAGACCTTGCTCTAGGGTGCTTAGGGAGATGTGTCCTAGAGGGAAGCCCAGAGGTGGGTGATGGAATCATAGAAACCATTGCTGTGGGTGCGGGTTCCATTGACTCTGTAGCTGGAGGCAAACCCAACTGAGGAAGGGAGGGGTTTGTAGTGTCTGCCAGTGAAAGAATTATTCAGGCTTTTAGCTGTGAGCTCTTTACAGCTGAATAGAGGATAGATCCCACTCTAGCAGGCAGAAGTGTGTGCCTTAGACAGGGGCCCAGAGGACGAAGCTGAAAAGGAGTTAGGGGTACAAGAATGTCTCCTCACTGATTACATGGGATGGGAGTTGGGGTTGCCCATGACAGAAACGCTGGGGCAGCTTCTGTATAGCTAGGCACCCAACCTGTGGCTCAGGTTTTAAGAAGGAACTGTGTAACTGATCTCCCAGAGGGGAGCAGTCACATAACTGACCTCTTGGGGATGGTGAGGGGATGACAGAGAATACCCCAATCCAGGTCCCACTTTTGCAAAATGCTGTTCCTGATGCACTTGTGGAAACTAACTCTGTCCCTTTAAGACAGGATGAGAATCCTACTAAAGACTTGAGTGTCAGTGAAAATGATAATGACATCCCTCCTCCCGAGAAAGGGGAGGAGGAAGCAATTTCCTGGTTGGCAGCAAGTAGCTGCTGGAAGAGCACAGCCCTTTAGAAAAGGAGGGTGGGGAAAGTCCCAGCGCTGGGAGTGAAAAATCATCAGAGAACCATAGGATGGGGGTGGATTTGTAATACCTTAGAGTAGATCCAGCTAATCACATCAGTCTCTTTTCTCTTACCATGAGTGCTTTGAATATATAATATTGAAACAAAATATGGTACTGAATAAGGAAACTAAACAAACCAACTCCAGTAAATAAAGTCACTGTACTTAAAAAGCATCGAAAAATAGAACGAATCTTGTCAGCTTACATGTACTTTAAAACAAACAAACAAATCAATAACCTTTTATACATATCCTGGGTTGATCAAGTGTCACTTGGCACGTGGTGGAATCACTCATCTTTTCTGTATGGTTCCAATAATTCCTAAAAAGGTTTGAAATGGTTCTGTGTCAAAGATATGTGCAACAGAATCAATTTGTGTTTGAAGGGGGTGTTTTTAATTGGGTTGTGATGTGTGGAAGAGCAGAAACTGCTGGGAAGATGTTGCATGGACATTTTTCTTCACCTTTAAGAAACAGAATTTGCAGCAACTTCTCACCTTCAATCATCTTATCCATGCACACAGTTTCAATTTAACAGTGAATATGATGAAGCATGTTAGATCCATATAATAGTGTTTGTATACTAGTCTCATTTGTAAAATCAACAACACTATTAAAATTATCCATCTCTTTAACCTTGTTTCAAGGTCTTCCGACATTGATTTTCTCTGGTTAACAGGCTCAAAAGTGTAATTTATCCACAGTATTTAACTGTTGTTCCACAAAGAAGATGTGGTGGTCAGTTTGCTTACCCATGCCTAACACGTTTCGACATGGGGGAGTGAGAGATATGAGTACTCTTGTGATCTTATCTAGCTTCATGGAGCAACAGCTCCACTATGGAAGTGCTTCTGCACTTGAGTACTGTGTGGGGCATTGGTTATGTGCTGCAGTCAGACATCCATTATGTGGCCTGTGGAGATATTGACTTCCAGACAAGGAGCTTGTATGGCAGACCCCTCATGAATTCACAGTTTAAGGAATTGCCAGAATACCATATATACCAGACCCCAGGTCATTTTGTTTTGTAACTGTAGCTTGTACTGTTCTTGTTCAGATATGGCCTCATTTTTTCTCATGTACTCATCTAACCTAAACTTTTTCTAGGCATTTATATGTGGGATGTAGAAGGCAGAAAATATTTTGATTTCTTGAGTGCTTACAGTGCTGTGAATCAAGGTCACTGTCATCCAAAGATTGTGGAAGCTCTGAAATCTCAAGCTGAGAAACTGACCCTTACCTCTAGGGCATTCTACAATGATGTACTTGGTGAATATGAAGAGTATATCACCAAAATGTTCAACTACAGCAAAGTTCTTCCAATGAACACAGGTAAAGTACTCTCCTCTCATCTCTGTTTTACCCCCTACATGTATGAGAATTCCTTTATAAAGGACCAAAAATTACAAGTGGTCAAGTTGCACATATGTGGCTCTTTGTTTTAGGTGTGGAAGCTGGAGAAACTGCCTGTAAACTGGCTCGCAAATGGGCATACACCGTGAAGGGAATTCCAAAATACAAAGCAAAAATTATTTTTGCAGGTACGTGAAGTTAACATCTTAAGAGCTTTTTCTTCGGGGGAGAAGAGAAGATTCCCCATCATAATAGGAACCCCAAGCATAGGCTAAAACATTTATAGTCTTCTAGGGTCTGATGATTCTGTCACAATATCTTTAATGTCTCAATCTCTCCCTTTCACTGTATTAGTTTGTAGTGGCAGCCTTTACCCCTGAATGCCCCAGGCAGCTCAGTGTAGTGCCAAGTGAACCTGAGATGCCTCATTCCCCCTTATGGTGCCTGTCAGAGGTAGGCTGAGATCTTGAACCCTTCAGAGGGCCAGCTACCCTCTGACATGGGTCAAGTGTAGTTTGTTGTGAAATAGATTAAACTTTAATATCTTAAATCTAGCTCAGATCCCAACTGATTATCAAGAATTTTTAAAAGATTCATGTAATTTAGATAACAAATATTCTCCTAATAGAAGTACTTCTAAAAGCAGGATTGAAAATTAATTCTTCCTTGCCTTTCATTCAGAGTTCAGGATACTGTTTGCTTGGCAAAAGTTGATACTTCATGTATTAACAAGACAATGAATATAGTTCCCTGTTTTGTTGTTAGGTGCTTGTGATGTGATGTCATCTCTTGCAGGGACAAAACTACTATGAACTCAGGTCTGGAAGGTAGACAGTCTTCAGTTTTACTTTCCATATTATAGAAGATATATATTCAGTATATGTCTGTAATAAAATGAAAGCTTTTTTAAAACACCTTTTTAATTACTTCTCTAAAATCGGCTGCATGGCTGTTAGCAATTTTCACTGGGAGGCAATCTGCCTCTTATGAGGCTACATCACAATGCCTGGATACCACTGCTGATGTGTTAAAATGCAAACCACATTTGCTGTCCTCACCCTCTCCAAAGCTTACCTGTCATCTTCATGCAGTTCCCAACAAGTTAGAGGTTTCTGAAATGGCTGCTAAACCCAGAGTTCTGTACGGCAGTATAGTAATCTCAGCAGTTGGGATGATCACACTTCTATATAAGGCTTTCATACCAGAGGTGGCAGGAGTTGCCATTTCTGAGATAAAACTGCATTGTAGTTTTGATTATGTAGTGAATATAATAGGGACCTTGAGTTAATATTGGGAGCTGGAATTTCCTGATGTTACCTTCTAATGCATAATGCATTCTGTAAGCCGAAAGGGACAAGTTACTTGTGATTGAGAAAAGTGCATACATAACTTAAAAAATTCTTGTTTCTGTATAGCTATAATTACTGAACTTTGGCTTCCTTTGGTTACAGAATGCTGTTTTAAAAGTACTGAAATGTCAAGCAGTGATTTTGTTATATAAATCTTTTAGTTTTCAAATTAATTTCTACTACTGCAGCTCTCAAGATTACTTCTGGCACTTGGTGTACATAGTGCTTAAACCATAAATCTTTGAATCATTAGTAGAGATGGGTGAAATTTTTTGCACAACTTTTTTTGGTGAAAAATGCATATTCAGTGACACAAACATTTTGCAAGGTTATGTCAATTTCATCAAATTGTTTCAGTTGAAAAACCCTTTTAAAAAAAATCCAGTAAAAATCAAAACATTTTGTTCTGACATTTTGTCAACAACTTTCCATTGCAGAATTTCCTTTAATTTTGTTTAACCCCCTCTTCAAAAATCACAGAAAATGCTTAAAATCTAAACAAAACATTTTATTTTGTTTGAAGGAAACATTTTATTCGACCCAAAACAAACATTTTTTTTATTTTTTCAGAATTGCCAGGGAACCGAAAAACCGGTTATTCGCGCAGCTCTAATCAGTAGTTATGCTTTTGTAGCCTAATTGAATGCAAGTAAGTTTATAAATGCTGTTTAAAGTCTGGAGTTGAGTAATACATTGTCCTCTGAAGAGACAGATGCCAGAGGGCATGGAAGTTGTAAATAATTGCTTTTTTTCATATATTTTTAATTTACAGTATTTAAATAGTGCAGTTTAACAAGTACTTTCCCATCATAAGGGATGTATTCTACCTGTATGGTTCCCCATCACCATAATATCTAAGTATCTGCAAATGATTTAAAATAGAAATAATCCTCTTTGTGAGAAGTAAGTTTTGTGGAGGGATTGTAGAGATGATGTCCAGCTAGCCAGCACCAGTCCTGTTGAGGGTTTTGAACACTATCGCAGAATACTTAAGGTGGATTTTGTACTGAAGAGGAGACATGAGAGCAGAACACTAGGGTAATATGATGTTAGTAGACAAAATGTGGTCGGTTGTACCAATTCAAGCTTTTTTTTTTTTTTTTTTTTTTTTTTGGTCTAGTGCTTAGATCCTAGATGAGTGAGTTGTAGTAACACAGGTTACAGATCATGTATGTGTGGCTCACTATAGTAACATGGCTGCTGTAACAGCACAGGGGCACTGTAACAATCCAGGAGGTCTTCAGCAGTTGGGTATTGCTGCAGTGCAGGAGTGGTTCTGGCCAGGCCCCTTATGTTGGGGACCAGAAGGAAGGCTGTCTAGAGCTGGCTTTGAGATCTACAGCACCGGGGGAATTTCCCTCATGATCCTCAGCTGGCTAGATTCGCTGATTTTTAAGGCCTCTCTGCACCAGGAAATTATCCCAAAGAGTGGATTAATTTTTGTCACTTTTTTTTAAATTATGATTTAAGTCAGCAAGGAGGAAACCTTGATTTAAATAATCTATTTTAATCTTGTTTCGTATTTGTATTTTTTATTTATTTTCATAAAGAAATGTTCAGTCTCTTTTGTTGGTATAACTATTAAAACGTTGATTTGCAGCCAGGTATACTCTTCACAGTAGATTTGGTACTACTTTTTGGTAACCAGAAGGATACATTATATCTATACACTTATTTAAGCAATTATATATTTTAACATACATCCTCATTAATTTTTATAAGCAGGGGTTGCATTCTAAAATTGTGAATGAAGCACTTCTTATTTACAAGTTGATTTTTTTTTTTAACACAGAACTTGTGTCAAACTTCATTGAATGGAAATTAGAAATCAACTAATGTATAACACCAGCATTTTTTTTATTTGTTAAATAAAACTACCTAAATGTGCTAGGTGCATTGGAAAAAGAGGTTTATAAAAACATCTTGAAAACTGTTTTATTAAACAAAAGAAACATTATCCATAGTTAGTGAATTGACATACTGTTTCTGATCACTCTGGGCGAAATAGGTTAGGTTTCTAACTCCTGTTGAAATTAATGGGAGTTAGTTTCCTTACCTGCTTTGGTGCTTTTTGAAAATCCAACAAGACTAGGCACTGAAGTGCCTAATTACCTTTGTAAATGTTACCCCATGTCCTTCTGGTTCTTAGAATTAATAGATCTCCTCCTCTCCCACCTGATTTTGATTTATAAATTGGAAGAGGAAATCAAGCTTGCTTTCTTTTTCAGCTCCCAATTAGTTTCTTAACTTTGAATGAATTAGCACAAAATATTCTGTTTGCCCTGCTTAACTAAATTGAAACCACAAGTAATTATGGCAAAAGCTGTTCTGCACAACAGAAAATGTGAAGTGCTTACGTTTGTAAAAATGTAAATGCCAGCGTTTGTTCCTTTGTAAAGACTGATGATAATGTACTTAATGCACTATGTGGTATTTATAAAGCTTGAGTTCACCTCAAAAGTTAAACAATGTTTCCCTCCAATTCTTATCTAATTTAGAAAGCAGCACCCTTTAAATCATTAAAATTTGAGGGCTCATTAATTCTGCATTCATTATATAATATGTGAAACTGATAGATTCTAGTAAGTTTAGGCCTTCCTATAAGTTGCTATGATTTAAACAGGTTTATTTTTAAAAGAAAAATACAAAAATCTGAGTTTGAAAAAATGGATTAATATTTACTTTATCTGTACTGGCACAATAAGACTGGAGAACTTGGCTCCACATATTAATTCTTTACCTGTGTTACTGAACACCTTTATTATTAAAATGTATTAACAAATTTGACTTACTTTTCACTAATTAATTTGTCCTGTATTCCTCTTAACTTGGGCAGTGAAACTGTACTAATATTTCACTTCTGTTTATAGTCCATTTAGTCAGTTTAACTGGTCTCTTTCTTTGCTGCCATGTTAAAGGATACCATCCACTTAAAAACTGGTCTTTTATCTGCTAGTTACTTGTAACAGCTCAGTTTGATAACAAGTTTTTAACCTTTTCCAGTTTGTTTTGTTCACTTGCCAGGACTTAGCATAATAATTTTTCTCCTGAATAGTCTGTTTTCTCCTGTGGTTTTGGTGGTGCTGTGACTTGGTTTTTTGGTGGGGGAGGGAGGTTTTTTGTTTCTGGTGCCTTTCATGTAGCAATGGGAAGAAAAATAGTGTGTTTGTAAACTCATAAATTAGAAAGGACCTCAGATATTAAACTATTCATTTAAAAAAATCAACCAGCTTGAAGTCTGGTTGCTGCCCCATCACCAATACTGACTGCTGGCTGACTGGTGTATTTTACATGATTCTAACCATCTCATAGCTGACAGAATTATTATATGTTTTCAGCTAAGTGCTACAGTTGAATGCCTCTACAAGTGTTCAATATCTGTTTTTTCCTCTCCTTCTAGCTGGGAACTTCTGGGGTAGAACAATGTCTGCTATCTCTAGCTCTACAGATCCAAGTAGTTATGATGGGTTTGGACCATTTATGCCAGGTTTTGAAGTAATTCCGTATAATGACCTTCCAGGGCTTGAGGTATTTCACAATATCTTCTTCAATATCATCATTTCTGCTTGTAGGTATAGTAAATACTGACGCAAAGAAAGTGAACATGGTTTATTCTTGGAACAAATGTTTGACTACAAAATATGACTTATGCTTCTTTAGTTTTTTTGCAGTTTTCAATTTAGAACCCAAAGGGAGAGTTCTACTACCTGCAGGAGATTTCACAATAGTAAAGTGCCCTGGACATGAGTGAAGAATACCATGTACATCTGTGACTGCAGAAGGAATTTGGATAGGCAGAATAAATACAAAAATTGAAACTTCAGTGTTAGTCCCAATACCCTGACCTACTTTTCTGACAAATGGCTTTTCAGTGGCCAAATGTTTAGGCCGGACATTTGATTGTAAGTCACTTCCAATAGTATAATGTCCCCTAAAACCATGCTGAGGTGTGTTTTTACTTGCCTAACTGAAGTGCCAGTACCGGTTCTTGTAACCGTCTGGTTTTCTTGGGAGGTTTCCCATCAAGGTACTGGCCAGGCTTGGCCCTGCATAGTTTGAGAGCTGACATAATCTAAAAACTCAACCCATGGTTGTTAGCCCAAATAAATAAGTGCATCTTAGTGCTAATAGGATGCTGGATTAGTAGCCTTGGAGACTGAAGGCTTCAACTCAGCCATAACATAAGTAAACTCAGTGCAGTGCAAGCTTTACCCTATGCCTTTCTCATATACTTTGGCTGTGATCTGGAGACAATGCTTATGGGGTGAGAGGTTAGTTCAGTCTCTGTGCCAAAAAAGATGCCAGTGATTTGGAAAGGAGGTGGAGGTTGGTGTAGTAGACATGTTTGTTTCTTAAGAACTTGACTGATACTACACACGTAATTGTTACAGAAACAAAGGTTTTTCAGTATTTTTAGTTGCTTTGAGGATAAGATTATTCAAAATTGGATCAGACTATCAACCTTCAGTCAACTTCGTTAAGGTTCTGGATGTGCTTTGAGCTGTGGTCTCTAACTTAGACCCATACTTATTTTGTCTAATGATAAACATACATTGGTTGTGTTATTAATGGGAGGCTCTGACTATCTCTTTCTGGGTGGCTGAGGTGAAAGCATCTCATACTGGCAATTTTTGGGTCTTTGCTTAAGAAAACTTCTCCTAATGCTGACAAATCTTGCCAGTTCTAACCTTGTCTCTACCCATATGGGGGAAAGTTTGAGAAAGCTGTAGCAAACCCTTCTATGAATGCTTAGTCTCTGAGTTTCCTCAAACTTTTAAGGCTTGAATGTGTGTTGATATGTCTGCAGACCCTGCTATGGAATGATAAAACTGTACTTGATGGCTCCATTCTTGTGAGGAGATCCAGGAGCTACTGTTGTTCAATTGCTTTTCTCTCTCAAGAGTTGTCACAAGAAGTTAACCAAGTTAATACATTTAACTGATTTGATAAGCCATTTGTCTGGGTGCCCAGTTTGTTAAGGCTTCTGATCTATGCATGCAAACAGACAAATTTTTCGAGGCACATGGTGATGTATGCTTAGGTATTGGAGAATGAAATCTAACCTTTAATCCTTCTTGCCAATAAATGTTAAAATACATTGTTAATGTGACCCAACATGCTTATTTAAGGTAGAAATTTGGGGTTAGATTTAGATTCTGTTACAGGGATTCATCTATTTCCATGATTAAACTTCAGTAAATGGGTTTTTTCCTCCTTCCAATCCACATGTCCTTCACAGCGTGCACTTCAGGATCCAAATGTAGCCGCTTTCATGGTTGAACCAATTCAAGGTGAAGCAGGTGTGATTGTCCCTGAAGAAGGTTATCTACCAGGAGTGCGAGAGCTCTGCACAAAATACAATGTAAGTAATTCATTTTAGCTAAGTACTTTAAAATACATCCTGCCAACACTGAGTATTTACCAGAATCTTGGCATGTGATGCCCTTGCAAATAATTGATTCATTTAAGTCAGTGGAATGTTGAGGCCGTGGTGTATTATTAAACCATTTGTTTTCTTACAGTATAAATGAGGAGACTAACTACAGTGCATTTTTCAGATCCTTCATCACAAGCCATTACAGTATTTTGGAACAGTAGTAAATATTTAGTTCTTTTGTTTCTCAGTCTTACGTTATCTAATTATTAACTTATTAAATTTCACAGTGATGGGAATCAAATTTGCAGGCTAGATCTAACGTGTCTAGGTGAAATTAAGTGTGTCATGGTATCAACAGTAGTCAAGATGAAGTGTAAAGCATTTGGGTTTGTCCTTATTAATTCTGTGCCTAGAGAAATATAACTGCTGTTGAGGAATAATGCTAGCCAGCCAAAAGCCGTGTTTAATCTCTTGGTGCCAGAGGCGTACCTCCTAATTCTCCATGCAATGGACAGGTTTCAAATAACCCAACTGACAAAGTTCACTGGGCGCTGGTGCAAGGGACTCATGACTGCATCCAACCCCAGATCTGCACTGCGTATAAACACAATGGGCCAGGCTAATCACTGGTGTAAGTGGATGCACTCTCTCAAAGTAGTGGAATTGTCTGTTTATCCCCTCAGTGAATTGAGACAACTGCTGCCAATGCAGGTCCTGCCATCCAAATAACATCATTTGGGATCAGGGTGCATGTGGAATTCTGGTTTCCTCCAGAAGCTCCTAAGGGTGTGCACAAAATTGATGCATAGCTAGTACTACTGTAGGTCCCTGTAAAGCACTTAATTAGCATTAATATCCCATATGCCTCTGTTAGTGTCTTCCACGTGACACTGATTGTCTTATGGTCCCTGTTCAACTATTTTGTATGAAAATCCAAACAATGCATCCTCTTCATAGTGGAGTATTTGCTTCATAATCCCTCTCTTTTTTAGAGTAAGGACAAATATAATACCAGCAGTTAGATTTTCATGCATAATGCACAATTATCTTCATCTCCAGACATAGTCAATGCTTCTCTCTCCTTAGGCTGTTGTTGTCTTCCTCCTTCTCTGTGGGCATTTTCCATGCAGCAGTGTGATCATGGATTGCATCTTAGGATAAAGTAATTTAAGATGGTAGTGTTTGTAATCTATTTTATTACAAGACCAATAGACCTATTACCTAGGGCTGTCAAAAGTGCTCAGCATTAGCCTGCTTCTGCTCCCATTGCAGTCACTGAATTGGCTTCAGTGGGTGTAGAGTTAGATCAGTGATGAGAGCTTTTGAAAATAGAACTTCAGGTGTTATAACAATGTGGAATGTGCTAAACAGAGAACAGAATTCTTGTCTGCCCCAAAGAAGTCTTAATATAAAAATTACCATATAGTACATCGAGCAGTCATTACAGTCACTGTGTCATGGAAACAATGGGTTTTCAGGAGTTTTGCAGAGGCAAAAGAAGGGTGCTTGGTGTAGGTTAGTTGGCAGATATTTCAGGTACTTGAGGTGACTGCTATGTTGTGTGTTAACTTTCTGAAAGATCATTGTATCTAAATCATAATTCGATATCTGAATAAACTGTCATTCATTGTTAAATTTTTGTGAAGGTTCTGTTTATTGCTGATGAAATACAAACTGGCTTAGCTAGAACTGGGAAAATGCTGGCTGTTGACCATGAAAATGTGAGACCTGACCTGGTGCTCCTTGGAAAGGCCCTTTCTGGTGGCTTATATCCTGTAAGTAGTGCAAAACTCTTTCAATTCAAACAAACCGCTCCTATTGGAGAGACTATATTTTCACAAACTAAATGTAAAATTGGTCTGATGTGTGGCATTCTTGGGGAAGGTGATGTTATTTCTATATGTACTGCTTCCAGAATTATGAGGTAATCTGAACCAGGTACCTTAATTTGCTAGAAATACAGATTAAATTTATGAAATACACGATTTGTGAGTTGCTTGTCCAACTGTTAGTATAGAAAGCACTATATATTAATGATTAGACTAATGGTATGCCTGCCATTTGCTATCATCTTCCAAGCCAACCACTGAGACTCGTTCTTTGGAGGATTGATTTCCAAATTACTATGAACTACCTTTGTTCTTACGATGGTGATTTAAGGTATTGTGGTTCTCACATTCAAAGTACTGTACTATGTCACTTGTGTCTCGTTGAATGTTATCCTAACAAGCGGGAACAATTGTAACTCTAAATGGTAAGGGCAGGATTCCAGTCTGTGTCAGAGTACTGGTCATTCTATGCTCCTGTTCATATAGAGCTATTTCATTGCTGTTTCTCTGCTGTGCTGGATGAACTTTGAAAGCTGAAGAAAATTCTCTCACACACATTAAAATGGCTCTATTAAAGATTTGTTTCTGAATGAGCATTAGTCTTGATCTTGTTTCATTTGTCTAGAATGCCCATGTTAATTGGCTTAAATGTCTCTAACGTAATGAAATTCCTGGTGAGAAGGAAAACTACAACCAGTAATTAAGCATAACTGCTGACTGCAGTTCTGTCTGAGCTGTTAATCAGAATACTGAATATTAAAATTCCCCCAAAATACTAAACAATGCAAAATGCTTCTCATATCTATTAAGACATTATACAGTACCAGTGTAATTAAGTTGGTTATACTTAGGGTTGGCAGAATTTGTTTTCTATTTTTTTTTGTATAATTTCAATGTTTATTTTTAAGCTTTTTTCAGTTTTTTGTCTTTATTTTTAAATTTTCACAGTTGCAGGAAATTGAGGGATTAGACAATTTTATTTAATGACAGTAGACATTGATTACAAAGCTTTAACTTTCTGAACTATTAAAAAACAAATTGCCAACATTGTGTCAAAATATAGAATCATAGAATATCAGGGTTGGAAGGAATCTCAGGAGGTCATCTAGTCCAAACCCTTGCTCAAAGCAGGAGCAATTCCTAACTAAATCATCCAACATATTTTTGCCCCAGCTCCCTAAATGGCCCCCTCAGGGATTGAGCTCACAATCCTGGGTTTAGCAGGCCAATGCTCAAACCACTGAGCTATCCCTCTCTCCAAAGTAAATATATAGAAAGTAAATATCCTTAAATCAAACTCTGAGTTCTCAAGCTGAGTTCTTTCTTTGCCTAGCTGTATATTTCTATTATCACTGAAAATAATGTTTCATCAGTTTGTGTATGTATGGTGAAATCAATGTTTACTGACATTTACTGATATAAATCTAATCCTTCCAAGCTTAGTTATATTGTGCCATGACTGCTAGACAGCCTCTCCTTCTATACAGATCTGTGGATGTGGAATCTATTCAGGAATGTAGATGTTTGTAACAAACTACGCAGAATGAAAACTACTAATTTCTAGGTATTGAAGAGAGTCTGGTCTAAGAGTAATATTATTTTGATCATTACATCTATGCAAATGAATTGGTGGACATTCCCAATTTTTAGGTATCAGCAGTACTATGTGATGATGAAATTATGCTGACCATTAAGCCAGGTGAACATGGATCTACGTATGGAGGAAATCCATTAGCCTGCCGTGTGGCCATGGCAGCACTTGAGGTATGTAGGTTCTAGCTAAGGTTTTGAAATTCCAGGAACAACACTAAATTTGATATGGTTAGACGGAAAATTGCTTATGTTTCAATGATACACTTTAACAAAAGTTGATGTGTATAAACAATGGAGAATAAATGACTTCAAAATTTTATTAAATAAACAGCATTTCTAGTGGTGCTGTCCATTTGAATTCTAGGTTTAGATAGGAATGGAAAACTGATGGTAGCTTATTATAATTTGTATATATTGACTATTACAAAACACATTCCTGAAACAACTGCTAGAAACTTATCCACTACTTTCTATTAATTTTATTGTTTTTAAAATTCTTAAATATTCTAATATAAAAAAGTTGGGGATTATACCACTTTACCTATCAGCTTTGTCTAGTGGAAGACCAAATATTTTAATGGCATTATTTGGAGTTAATAAAATAACATTCTCCAGTGCCATTTTTAATTAAAAAAGCTTCTGAATTTTGTCATTTTATTATAGTGTGCAGAAGGATGTTAGTCTATTATAGTTAGTTTACTCAAACATCTGTGATGTCACAGTTCGAAACAGATGCTGTTAAAATATCATGTCAAGGAATCCATGTTTTAATAAATTATTTAATGTAAGTTTCCCACCAAATTATGAAGCTTTTTTTTTTTAAAGTATTGTCTTAATGTACAGATTCAAGCAAATTCGTGGATTAATAGATTGTGTCTTCGAAGAATGTCCACCTGCTTGTGTGTAGTTTTTTTTAAAAAAGTGAAAGTAACAAGCAAAAGAAGGCAGAGTTTAGATAAAAAATTCAGAGCAAGTTATAGCTTGTCAGCATGAAGTATTAAGGACTCCTAATATACAGTAATCAGCTTGGATGGTCAGCCTCCACCATAATTTTTCTAGCAGGGTTTTTTTGTACCCCAACACTAAGTGCTGTACTGAGTAATATATTTCATTTTTATACATAACAGTATCAGTATTCCACCTTAGCAGAGAGACTAAAACAACCAAAAAGCTCTTCAGTTATCTTCAGCTTCAACTTCTTTTTAGGTGATTGAAGAAGAAAGCTTAAGTAAAAATGCAGAAGCAATGGGCAACCTGCTAAGAAGTGAGCTCATGAAGACTCCATCAGACATTGTGACCTGTGTAAGAGGAAAAGGATTACTAAATGCTATTGTTATCCGTGAAACTAAAGGTAAGAAAACTCTCAACCAGTTGTAAAGCCACAGTGAGTGACAAGTTTTTAACTTGACTTGCAGATATTGCATGAAATGGAGGATGAGTTAATTACAGCACCTTGGGTTTCAAATAACAGCTAACTCATCTTACTCTCCAGTGGCAGTGTGTCCACACAACTGTATATTTCTGACAAGAGATACTTTTCCTTTTCAGTGTGTGTAATTTTAAGCAGAAAAAGCTGGTTAGTTTATGTCACATCAATCCACTTTAAATTCCCACAGACATGACAAATGCTAAACTATCAAACCAGTGCTGGCAACAGACATCACACATCTTTATCATTGTCAATAAACACCCTCCCAGCTAATTGCCCAAACAAAACTGGATGGAACAGATAGAGATGTCTTTTGTACTGTGCCCTGAAAGTCAGTCCCAGCCACGCAAAGCGAGGGAATAGCTTGTAGAGTTGAAGGCACTTTATTAGCATGCATTGCTGCTGTATTCCCAGGTTGTCAGTCCTGGAATAAAGAAGTAAGTGTCACAAATGAATCCAATGAGGCGTTGGGAAGGGAAGAGATGACCCTGAGAAAAATCCATATCCAGGGACTAACATCTTGAGTTGTACCTGAAAGTGGCTTAAAAGCCTGTGCAGAATACAGAGTAGTGCTGTCGTAGACTGTCATTCATTTTTTCTGTTGATTCTGGTCCTGTTGCTTTCTGTGCTAAAGTGCTGCAGTTACCATGGCAGTTTTAAGACATTATGCGCTGATTTAGGTATAGCATATGCATCTTATTTGTAACCTCTGTTCAGCCTTCCTCTTCTCTCTTTCTCCACTTTGTTTATATTTAGATTTTAGCATCAGGACACCTAAAAACGACAGTGATTGGGAAGGAGAGAAGGGTGTAGATGGATAGTAATCTCGTCAGAGCAAGGGATATGTGTTTTGTAGAGGACAGAACTTTTGGATGCTTCATCCCTGTCTGTCTTATATCTTGCCAATATAGTCCAGAATAAATTGTATCTGATTTCTGTGTCAAGTTCTCAGCAGCAAAATAGCAGAAAACCGGTGCCTGAGATGAAATATGGATATGCCAGTGGCCCATGAGTGCATTGCTAACATTTACCTGAGAAGTAGCTCATAAGTGGCCACTCCATTTAAAATAAAGAACACTGCATATGTAATTTAATTACTGCCAGACAGCAAAGAGGCTGCAGTCTGGTACCACACACTACAGATTAACATGGTGACACTTAATATGCTGTAGCATAACTTTTCTTTTTTGGCTTTAGACTATGATGCCTGGAAAGTGTGTCTGCGGCTTCGTGATAATGGACTTCTCGCCAAACCCACACATGGTGACATCATCAGGCTGGCACCCCCACTTGTGATCAAGGAGGATGAAATCAGAGAGTGCATTGAAATCATTCATAAAACCATACTGTCTTTCTGAAGACCTGTTGTTTCAGCACATCACTTTGGGTCAATTAGCAGATGCATTGAAAGCTGTGCTATGAAGACCCCACTTTCAAAGCAAACATCCACTCCTGTATGTTTTAAAGGACTTACACTTCTAAAACTTAGTTCTGTTTAGGTATTTAAATTATAAGGGATCAGAAGAAGGTAAATCATGACTCTGAAGTTTCCAGTCTCTTGTGAGTATTTGCAGATGAAGAGGTGAAGCTATATTCAACCAATTATGTAGTGTATGCTTTAAGCGAAATGTCTTGACAGGAGACTGTGTGTAAACATCTGTTAAATTTCAGAAGGTCTTAGCCAAAATTTAATGTATAATTTACATGTTTTAATAATAAAATTACCCTTTCGTGTAACTGCACAAAGTTTGGCATTTTATCTCACTTGGTGCTGTACATGTAGGGCTGAATCTCTTGTTGTGGACACTAATGGTTGTCACACCAAGAAATCTTGGCTCCCATCCTCAAAGTATCAAGAATGGCACAATTTTTCTGTTCTTCTTTTGCAATTATAAAAAGGCATTTAACCGTAAAGGTTTGATAAACTGGATGGTCTACTGGTAAATGTATCAAGGACCAGCTTATACTCTGTATGTAAAATCTCTTGAATGTATGACAATAATAGACATTGATCTCAGTGTTCTGTTTTACAGATTGTGAAACCAATCAGTGTACAGATCTCGGTTTGCTATTCTAAAACTGTTATCCTTCTATAATTTGATGTTTATTTACATCTTGTTTTAAGAAATGTCCATGTTCAGTTAAAACTGTCAATGCATTAAAAAAGCTTAACTTGAACCTTTACAAGAGTTTTTCTTAGTAGCTATGGCCAAGTGACTCCTTCATATTAATAATCTGTTTGCAGCCACCTTAACATTGGAGGTTTCTGCTTTCCTTCAGGACTTTCCCAAAAGGCAGGAAGGGCTAGAAGGAATTGCTGGCTATAGTATTAAATATGCACATGCGATGGTCACTGCTAATGTTTCACTTGGATACTCCTTGGTCCTGGTTAATCTGTGTCTTTTCTTTGAGTGCTTGTTCATGTCAATTCCAATCAGGTGTGTGTGCACCGCGTGCATGACAGTTGGAAGATTTTTCCCGTACCAGTATCGATAGGGTCTGTCTAGGCGACCCCTGGAGTTGCGCCTTCATGGCACTCAATATAGGGCCCTGCCGACACAACCTCGCCTCAGTTCCTTCTTACTGCCGATGATGGCTAGCTGGAACTTCTCTTGCTCTTGCTTTTGCAACTGCCTTTACCACTGACAGTGGGACACTGCTAAAGTTAGATTATTAGTTACTAGTAGTTTCTGTTGCGGGGGTTCCGCTCCCCTCCGTTTTGTTCCCCAACATGGGGGCATGCCTTGGTTTCTGGGGCTCAATTGTGTGAAGTCTGCAGGAAATTGATGCTGAAGAGTGACCCACCCACTTCTTGTTTGAGGTGCATTAGCAAGAGTCACCAAAAAGACACATGCCGCATTTGCAAGCGGTTTTGGCTGAGAACCCTTAAGAATCGCTATCAGAGACTCAGAACTCTCCTGGAGGCAGTCCCCCGTCCGCAGACCGATCCCAGGTAGGTGTAGTCCGTGCTGAGTGCTGCCTCTTCTGCTCGCAGCCCACCAGCACCAAGAAAGGAGGCTAAGGACTCCCATCACTGACATGGCGATGAACATAAGACTTCTGGTAGACTGGCAAGCTCGCCTCTATGCCACTCATACTGGATTACCTTCTCTATCAAGCAGCAGGGGCTGTCTATGCTGTCAATAAAGGTTCACTTGGCTGCCACCTCTGTCTTCCATCTAGGCGCAGAGGGCCTGTCATTCAACCCTATGGTCAGTCATTTCGTCAAAGGTCTTGACAAGCTATACCCCCAAGTCAGACAGCTGGTCCCAGCTTGGGACCTCAACCTGGTCCTTTCCAGACTGATAGGGCTGCCTTTTGAATCACTGGAGACATGCTCCTTGCTCTACCTCTCGTACAAGATGGCATTTCTGATGGCAATAACTTCAGCCAGGAGTATGTCTGAGCTCAAGGCCCTAACATGATAACCTCCTTATATCGTGTTCTATAAAGACAAAGTTCAGCTCAGGCCTCACCCGGCTTTACCTCCTAAAGGTTGTCTCCTAATTTCACATCAACCAGGACATCTTCCACCCAGTGTTCTGTCCTAAGCTGCATTCGAGCGGTAGGGAGCATTGGCTTCACTTGCTGGATGTCCACAGAACATTAGCCTTCTACATCAAGAGAATAAAGCCATTCCAAAGGTCCATCCAACTATTCATGGCTGTGGCAGACACAATGAAAGGTCTTCCAGTCTCCCCTCAGCAGGTTTGGTCATGGATCACACCCTGCACCGAGAGTGCTACAACCTGGCAGGGGATCCTGCCCCTCCGATCACTGTGCACTCCAACAGGATGCAAGCCTCTTCACTCGCATTCCTGGCACAGGAATGGAAATATGAAGAGCAGGGACTTGGTCCTCCATACCCACTTTCACCGCACATTATGCAACCACCCAGCAGGTCAGAGACGACATGGCCTTTAGTAGAGCTGTACACCAATTGGGGGACAACTCCGACCTACCTCTAGCAGTATCGGTGGGGTCGACCAGGGCACTCCTGGCGTCATGTCTTTATGGCACCAAATGTAGAGCCCTGCCAACCCGATCCCCTCTCAGTTCCTTCTTGCTGGGTAGGTGAAAGCAGGACATCAGATTCCTATAAATCTTTTGTGTGTTTGTTGGTGTCAGATGTTAATTTTATTAAAATTAAGCCTACTGATCTCAAGTCTGATCCTAGAGCCTAGCACAGGAATTTGCCTCCTCCATGCATCTCATTCACTTAGTAATGATAGCAGGTCATAACAAAACAAGGCAGTATGTGTTATGTTTGTTACTAAGCTAGTGCTATAAACCTATTTGGCAGGACATCCACATAATTTTGGGAACAAGGAAAGCAAACTAACCCCATCTCAGTTCCTTTTATTTAAAGGGTAGATCTGGTCAAGATGCAGGAGAGCCTCCCATGCAGAGGATACATTCCATTCATCATCAGTAAAAGACTGGGGAGGGAGCAACAGCTGGGATGACACTAGGAAATATCAAAATTACTTCTCTCCCCACTGCTTAAAGGGGTAAAGTCATAATACAGTTAGACTCTCATCTATTCTGTGTGTGTGTGCACAGCCGCATTGGGGTCTGATTTTTTTCCCTTGGTAAAATTGTCCTCTCTCTGCGTCTCTTGTTCCTCCTTTAACAGGCATAGCTGTAGTCTCTCCAGTTTATGGATATAAATAAATAATATGGGATATTCTTTTTAAAATACCAAAAAAAAAAAAAAATGCAAACCAACCAAAAAAACCTCCTGTTTCATTTTCCAGAATCTTATGTTTAGACATTTTCTTCAAGATGGTTCTTCTACAAAAATAGTAGTAGACAACTAACCTGTTTCTTTATCTCTCCCTTCCATAAATTCAATGTCTGAGCATTTATGCTCCCTTGACATATTCCTGAAGCATACTAAGCCTCTGGCATAGGCTACTCTGCCACACAACATCTTGAACATGTTAGAAGTGACTATGGTGGACCAAACCCTCTTATTTGTATTTCAACAGCAAAGTTATTGGCTTTGATGTTTACTTCAGTTAAGGAAAAAAAATCTCCCTTCATTCCCTGTCTCTTTCAACTTTCCATCAGCAGATGGAGCCAAAAGCTCAGCTTTATGCTGAAAGTGAAGTCATGGGTGTAGAATTTGTGGAACTTGTTCCTGTTTGGTGCTTGCTTCTGATCTTTGGTAGAGCAGGGAAAAGCCACACAAATGCCACTGCATCTCTGTGGGCTATGCAGGCAGTGTGACTTAGTGTATGATGGGGTAGTGAAGCTTTGTATAGATGGGGGTGTGCGTGTGTGTGGAAAGGAGACTAATTTAGCTAAATTCTAATTACCACTGTTTTACAAATTTGTTCATTTAAAAAGTAGACTCTAAAAAGTGCAAAGAAAATTAATTTAAGAGCTCTCACCATAAACTCATAAGGGCATTTTGGGTTTTCTTATTGCATCCTAACTTTATAGGTATAGGAAATTTTTAAAAAAACAACAATAAAATCAACCAATCAATCCCTCCAGCAAGGCGGAATTATTCACCAGCATGTTTTCCTCCCATAAAGGATTCCCATCCCCTATTACTACAAAATACCATATGATTCATACCTGTCAACATGTGAAGGGAAAGCTCTGGAGAAAAGTATGGCTACTGCTGTAACACCAACAGATCCTGGTTGTTAGCAGGTGGGATTGAATCTGGGACCTCTGGATTTTAATGCATAAACTAAAAGCCATATTGTGCCTAGTTAAGGCTGTAGAGGAGGCTCATTCCTCTCTTTTTAGGTGGTCTTGTTACAGTAGGTGGGACAGGACACCACACCCTGGAGGTGTGTGGGTTACACTACACCTTTTAATAACGTGGAAATATAGGAACCGTGGGATCTTTTTGTAAGATGAAGAGGGTAAAATTACAAATATTTTGTTCAAAAGAGTGGGACTGGCACTCCTAAATTGGGACAGTTAACTTGTGGGTCTGTAATCGCTGTGTCTGTTTATTACAGAGCATATGCATCTGTGTGACTGTCCAGTCCAGTGTGATCTACTGGAAAATAGCTTTTACTATGTAAAAAGGGATGTTTTACTCAATGTACGCTCATTCTAAGCAGGGAATGCAGAGGAGGAGCTAACGATACCAGCAATGTTCTGCCGTTAAGAACTCCTAGACATAAGTCACTTGTGTTTTAACAGAAACGTGGCAAAACTACTGAGGCATTACTCTGCACCTGGGGTCTCAGCATCTGTGCCAGATGCTAGACAATAATTGCTTTTATTATTTTCTTTCCTCTACTGCAAAGCACTGTGGGAGCTGGACAGCTATTAAGCCCTGCTCCAAAGGGAGTTTAGACACACTGAGCTAGATGGGGTCAAGGAAGGATTGCTTGAGGTTGGGTTGCTTCTTGAAAATGCTCCTTTGTTTTTCTTTCAAATACTTGTAAACAAGCTTTTTATTTCATACTTTAGTCAGCTGGTGTTCTCATCTAATAGCCTATCATGCTGACTAACATAGACCAGATAATACTGGCCTGTAGTGAATTCTGCTGATGTGTATGGAAAATCCCTCTTCTTGTTCCCCTTCCCTAACCTTTTGTCTATGTGCATAAAGGTAAGGCTCACACTGAGGGTACTTTGGGACAGGGCCTCTGCCATCTGGAAAATGCCCAGCACATTCGTGCTACTATCATAAATAAGACTGCAGCTTACTCCTATTCACCTTGCTCATACAAGGAGTCCCATTAATTTTCCAAGGTTTAGGCTACTTAACACTCCTCAAGAATATGAACCCTAAAGATAACACAGTACCCAGTAGTGTAATTTAACCATGTTCAAACTTTCACCTCTTTTCTAGTATCCTACAAATCACGGGACTAGTCTAAAGTTAACTCATTTACTCAAAAGGAATAAAGATCCTAAATGAAAGGTGTAAAGAAAAGTGCAAATAAAATTTAGTTTGAAATAATTTGGAGTAAAAGGATGTATGTAAAATTAGGGTAGTTCTAACATACATCACTGCTACTAGAGGTGGGGAATACAAATATACAAGATGGAAAACACTTTAGGAAATTGAGAGCATCCATCTGCTATATTTCTCTAGAGTAGGCACTGAGACGGGGCTTGCTTGGATGCGGAGAGAAACAGGAATTGGCCTCACAGTAGTATCTGTGATTAGCATTATGTATATAGAAATAATCTCTGGAGGAAACAATAATCTAAATAGCCTATCCAACCTGGGTAGGCTCAGATAGTGCAATATCATTATCTCCATTTTCCATAACGTATACTCCAGCAATATCGTAGCCCATAGTTGGCCAGTATAAGCAGCAACAGTTAGTTTTGCAGCATTTTAGAAGTGACCAGCCTCACTGAGGATACTGCAAAGTTTGTTTCGTATTTGTAGAGTGCTTAGAGCTCTTAGCATGAGATACACTTTCATAGTGCTTTGCACTATTTCTAAATATATTTATGGTAACTTTGTTGAATGATATCACGTTGGTTGGGGATATTATTTCTTTGCTTCGCTCAATGGATTATAGGTAGCAGGGTCTGTTTTCTAGCAGTCCCTCAGAGTTTTTCTTTTGTCTTGTCCCCAGGTAGCAATCAGAGAGTAGCTGGTTTGCACAGACATTAAATATGAAGTACTTGATATTTCAAAAGTTTTTGTTTTTTAAAAATGTGATGATTATCAGTTTCCCCCCCCCGCAAAGGGCATTGTTTTCCACACTGATGGAAGCATAATATCTGAGGGAATCATAAAGACTTCAGCTAGTATCTTGAGCTCTGATCAGACAAATATTTTGTCCAGAGATAACATGTTATAAAGTTTACCCAATCTGATTATAACTGAGCATCCATCCTTTGAACACAGTCTTAAGTAACAAAGATAAAATATGTTCCACAGGGATCTTATGTATTTTGACAGCCCACATGGATGTAGGATGAGGATTTTGTATTTATTTGTATATTCATGTGAAGTGTAATCTAGATGCAAACCCCCTCAACTTTACATGTTGTGTGTCAAATGTGACACGTCATAAACAAAGCTAAATAGCGGGCAGAAAATCAGTGGCCATATTGTGTTACAAATGGATAAATTCATAACTATTATGATGGAAGTTGCACCTCATTGGTTGGTGTGATGCATTCGCTTCACTCGGGCTAAGTTTAAGAGCTGTTTACCTACTTTTTTGGAATTAACAGAGCCGATGCATTAGAGGAGCCACTTCCCAAAACACAGAGCAGGCCTCATGCAAGACTAGTCAGAAATTGAGCTATGTGTGCAGAGGGGTTTTGTTAGATGTTGTTTGATGGAGCTGTATCTGATTGTTAGTAGAAGCAGGAAGAGACATGCATCCAAAACCCAAGCAGACAGCAATATAAAGCACTGCTAACTGCTCTGAGAGAGAGAGAGAGAGAGAGAGAGAGAAGAGTTTTTTAGACAGAGTGATGGTTTGCTTAGAACTGTGAGCAAAGAAATGGTTTCCTGCTAGTTGATTCCTGCTGTGTTCAGGGCAATGGAATTTTACATTCTTTGTAAATAAATGGGATCGAATCAACCAAATACTTGACATCAAGTTCTCCTCCTAAGAGAAAGAACCCACAAGATCCCAAGTATTACCTTGCTGCTTTGGGCAAAAGGGGTAGCTATATGTTGCACTTCAACATCAATTTCCACTCAAAAAGCCCAAAGCACTTGCAAGTATTAATGACTTTTAGCCTTGTGTATGAGATTGGGAAGTATTAATTATTCCCATTTTACAGCTTGGGAATTGAGGCCTAGGGAAATTAAGTGACTTGCTGAAGGTTACAGACAAAGTCTGTGTCAGAGACAGGTCAGCACTTTGCAGCAAAAAAACTTCAAGTCCAGACTGCAAAGAGAGACTGCAGAGCTGCAATTCATTTGCAAATTTGACACAATCAATTTGGGACTGAAAAGAGATTTTGAATGGCTAGCTAACTACAAAAGCAGCTTCTCTTCTCTCGCTATTCACACCTCCAGTTCAGCTGCTAGAGGAACACCCACCCTCCCTGATTAGAGATAACAAGCTGGTTCAGCCTGATTGGACTAACCTTGTTATCTCCCACCTGGTTCTTGCCTACCTATTTATACCTGCCCCTGGATACTTCCACTGCATGCATCCGACGAAGTGGGTATTAGCCCACGAAAGCTCATGCTCTAAAAAAATTTTAGTTAGTCTTTAAGGTGCCACAGGACTTTTTGTCACAAGAGACAGGAATGGAACTTAGATCTCCTGCCACCTCTGCCTTAACACAGGGGCATCCAAAAAGAAGGCTGGGCTTGGGGTTAGGACTCTGGTTTAAGACTCCTGAGATTTGGGCTCAACACCCAGCTCTGGTGCAAGCTTTCTAGCTAACTTTTGGCAAGATGTTTAGTCTCTCTCTGGCTCAGTGTCCCATCTGTAAACTGGGGCTAATGATACTTCCTTTCTCTCTGCACTCTGCCTGTCATATCTAATTAGACTGGAAGCTCTTTGGGTCATGAACTGTCTTGTACTATGGATATGTTCAGTGCCTGGCACAATGGGGACTCAATCTCATTTACGGCCTCTAATAGAAATAATCACGTAAACAGTGCCAGCGTGAATAGGATTGAAATCTGTTTTTATTGCCATGGTATTAAAACGAAGTCTTCAAAGGAGAATAGTCAGACAAAGTAAAGGACCAATCAAACAGTGCTGTGAACACATTCTTCTCCATTGGCTTCGATAGCATTGTGTCCTGCTACAGCAGGGTTGACTTCATCCCAGAGGGAGGTCAAATCTGACCATGAACCAGAGCTATATAACTAGGTGATTTTGTACTGGCTGAACTGCTTGCAGTAAATGTCACACAATCTGAGGAGAGGCAGAGGAATGGGGTCTTGCTGATACACTTCCTGATGTCTTATACTCACATCTGCAGGGAACTGCTCCTTCCTATCAAGGTTAGTCACTTTTAGGCACTGTGAGAAAATGACTGATATTTGCATGCTAGTGGGGCTGTGAACAAAGCAAAGGTTTGAGCACTTAACTCTGAAGTTAACCTTCAAAAGCACAAAAATAAAAACAAGATTAAAACCATCCCAGGCAGACATTCATTCCGGTGCAGTTATTCAATTTCCAGGGGTGATATCTGCATTATGAAAGACATTAGACCAGTGGTGGGCAACGGCGGTCCATGGGCTGCATGTGGCCCATCAGGGTAATCTGACTGCAGGCTGGGAGACGTTTTGTTGACATTGACTATTCGCAGGCATGGACCCCACAGCTCGCAGTGGCTGCAGTCAATGTCAGCAAAATGTCTCATGGCCTGCAATCAGATTACCCTTATGGGCCGCATACTTGCCTACCAGTGCATTAGGCTGATGCAGATAGTGACCTTCCCAAGTACCAGTGCTTCTTGCTAGACAAGGAGATAATGTAAAAACGTCATTCTAAAAGCATTTTCCTGCATGTCCTTGTCTGAACATGAACTGAAACTATTTTATCAGTGACAGGTTTAAGAATAGCAGCCGTGTTAGTCTGTATCCGTAAATAAAATGAGGAATACTTGTAGCACCTTTGAGACTAGCCAGTTTATTTCAGCATAATCTTTCATGGGCTATAGCCTACTTCATCGGATACATAGAATGGAACAGAAGTAAGATGCATTTATACACACAGAAAGCAAAAAAAGTTGTAAATTACTGTACCCATTCTAAGAGGCTGTTTAATTTGGATGGGCCATTATCAGCAGGAGAAAAAAAACCTTTTGTAGTGAAAACTTAATGGATCTATGTCTAACAGTTGATAAGAATCTGTAAAAGAGACTTAACTAGGAAAATGCATTCAATTAGTGTAATGACAAAGACACTCATAGTCACTGTTTAACCCTTGGTTGACAGTGTCCAATTTGTAAATTAATTCCAGTTCCTCAGTTTCTTTTTATTAGTGTGATTACTAACTGGCTCCTTCCAAGATGATTATTGTCAGTAATAATTCCTTTTTACATCTGCAGGTATGAGTCATAGAGATGCATAGTCATTTGTTAAGTATGCCAAGCAATTTTAGTTACCTAGGAATTGCCTCTGTTGCATAGGCAGGATGCATTTTGTTTGTGTTTGGTTCATCAGGCAGTTTGTCAGCACAGGCTCTCTCTTTTTTTCTCAACAGTCAATACTCTTTGCGGTTGGCAGGTTAGCCATGGCCTACCCAGTTTTGAATCAGAGGCATTACAGTTTTTCCTTACTGGTATAAATTGGCTCTGAACGTTCCTTTCTGTGTCAGTTTCACCTGGCCACTTCCTGATAGCACCAGCATCCACAGTGTCTAATTGTACCTGCTGGGTTAGTGATTGTAGTGAGGATGTCTGTCCTGAAAAATTATAGGAGTCAAGCTGGTGGCAGATGGCACATCTAACAGATCAACTCGTGCATGGACAAATTTCAATTTACAAGCCACAACCCTGATTCCAAACCCTCTTGTTTTTACATTCAGATACCTTACTAAGGATCCTATTCTATGCCAGTCACTGTCATGAGTGGTTGCATAACAGACCCTTTTATAGGGGTGATGGTGACAGATATTTTGGTGGTACCATATTTTGAGCCCAAGAATGAGCTTTGGTCTGCCAGCACCACCATATTGCATTCTGTGCTCGTTTGCAGAGAGTTCAGTGTTATGAAGAAGTAGGAGCATGGGGACTAGCAAAGGATGGGGAAAGGATACAGCTGTCAGTACAGATGCTCTCTGTAGACTACACGGTACTAGCAAAAGGCAGGGACATGGTATAGGCTGAGGAGTGGAACTGGGACTAGGGCTGTGGGGATGCGGGGAGGGGTTGGAGGAAAAAACCCTCAAGTGTAAGTCATGGAAAATATAACATTTCTTAAGAACCACCCAAATTGATGTTAATTTGTGGTCTAAACCTGTGACCCTTCATGGGGGTGGAGAGTCAGTGTGGGATTGGGGTATGCGGTGGGATGCTCTACTACATTTGCATCTTGCCCCAAGATCAAGCCCTTACTGAAATATTACGAATCCAGAGACAAAGTAGACAAATGACAAATGCTTTTAATTAGCGACTAAATTCATCTGATTTTAATTCAGGATACATGAGTCTGAGCAAGAATGTTTTGGCTTCATCCAGGACATTGCAGACTATTGCGTGGTAATGGGCCAAATTAATAGCATTCATAATAATAAATAACAAGATTCTGGCACTCAAATTCTGCAGCCTCGGAATTGTACCATTGCCTGGGCCCTGTCTCTCTCACAATAAGAAACCCCGTGCTGATAATAGATGGAACTTTACCTTTAGTTGCACCATGCAATCCCAGTGAAATTATTTTGTGATGGTTACAGGCGTGACTGAGGTCAGAATTTGGCCCCAGTGTTGAAATCCCAGCGAGGAATGGAGGTATAAAATTACCAGCCTTACCAATACATCATGTTATTTACATTTGAGGATCCCAGCCTAAAGAAAATGAAGCAGCCTAAAGCCTGGACATATTTTGGGACAGACCTTACTTCCCCTTTGCCACTGCCTCCTCATCCTCGCTGTGTTCATCAGCACTTTGCGTCTGGCATGGCCGCTGAGATTTCAATTACATATTGATAAAATAACCTGGGAGACATTTGTTTGCATATGTGGGATGCTGTCTGCAGCCCAGCTGCCCATGAAACACTGAGGAACACAGCCTCAAGGTGAATGAGATCCAGAGAGACAAGCAGGGCATTAAACAAAACTCACGTGACTGACCTGTTGCCACACGCAACAGTCCTTTGCTTTCTGTTTCTCTTTGGAGAGCTAAATCGATGCCGTTACACATTAATGCATTAAAATGAATCCTGAAAGTGGTCAGCATCTCCCTGAAGCAATATGAAATGGAGTGGATGTGGCAGAGTGGAGACTCGGAGAAGAATCAATTGGATCAGTTGACTAAAGAGCAAACAATAAACCGCAGAGGAAAAAACCTCTGGAACTCTGTGCGATTAAGGAACATAGGAATGTGCAAACAGACAAATGCTTCATCCAGGATCAGAGGCACATAGTGGCCGAATGAAACCCTCCCTGCTGGATCATCTTGTTACTCCAGAGATGATCCAATCTCTCACATATCACTTCATATCTCTCTGATAACATCTAAGTAGGGCCTGATCCGAAGTCATTAGGACTATTCACAAGCCAAAGTAAACACATGTTTAAGTGCTCTGCTGGCGCGGAAGCAGAATGCTTGGCACTTTACAGGATCAATCCCCTTAATACACAAGGAATGCCATTGATTTCTCGAGGCTCCATGCTTTGGAGGATGCGTGCAGACTTGCAAATACTTGGCTAAACACTTTAGCCTCCAGTGCTACTAGACAAGGCAGTTATAAATCTCCTGGCCTAACCCCTCTTCCAGTAGGTTGGAGACCATAGGGCCAGCCAGGTCAGTTAGAATAATGGCAGGTTCGGTGAAGGCTTTCAAAAGATAACACCTTGAACAAATCAGAAAACAAGGCAAAAACACCCTGTTGATTAGATTGTTAGCTCTTCAGAGCAGGGATTTTCTCTGTCCTATTTGTGTACAGCACTCAGCACAGCGGGGTCCTGATTCCAGCCAGGGCCTTTGAATGCCACTCTCATATAAGTATTCAGTAAGAATAATAGGAAAGGGCAACAGTGCTCATGGAACAGAAGAGCTTCAAAACTTCACAAGCCATTTTGGGAGAGTGGCAAGACTAGCTGGCGCACAGAAACCTTTTTCCTGTCATTGAAAGCAGGGGGAGCGTTCCAGGTTAATTCAAAAAGAGGACATGACAGCATGTTTTTTAGTTCAGAGGAAGCGAATCAAAGTGCTAAGTTGACATAAGTGGCCATTCTCTTTATAGTATACTGGAGATAATTTGTATTAGAAATTCTCTCTCTTTGTTTTTCACTTTTCATTGGATTTTTTTCTTCTCTGCCCCATCTCTGCTCCTACTTTACAGTTTCTCTTAAGCACAACGTGCATCAAATAACGTCCAAGTTACAGTCCAGCTTTTGACCCCACAGTTTTGAGAGAGTTAGTTATTAAGCAAAATAAATTTGCCAATCCTGACTCCTAGAAGTCATTCATAGTTCTCTTACACTGTTCTTTACAGAGGCATTGGCGGAGGTGTTGGGATATATTTAAGAGATGATGTTGAAGAAAAATGACGGTAACTGAAGACAAGTTTGCTACTTCAGTCCTGCTAGTGAAAGCTTTTACATTAAGGAGACAGATTAATCATTGAAAGAGTATGAAGAATATTAGCAGATTAGGATCGTGGTTCATTTGCTAATTACCTAACTCTAAACAAGCAATTAACATTAAAAACACATTACACTAACATGGATGTTCTTCAGTCCATATTGCTCTATCCCCCAACCACCATCTTACACTTATCGCTGTAAGACAGTAATTCAAACATCTGTTCACAAAAGCATATCTCAGCATATTAAAGCATTTCTCTTCATTTGCACATAAACTGGTGGATTTGCATAGAGATGGGGGAAAAAGAAAGCAATCTAACATTATAACTGTGGCTTACATGGGCACATAAATTTAAATTAAAATCCAAAATTAGATGCTGGTTAGAGTTCAAATCAGATTCCTCAGGTGGGAAAACTTTCTCCACTCAAACAGATTTTTCTCTCACATTGACTTCCCAAAATAGCAATATGTGTTTTTTTTCTGCCAGAGGTCAGCAGGACCCAGAAGAATTGATTGGAACATCTGAAATGGAAAGTCATATTTCTTGGACACCAAACCTTGTCTTTTACCTACATACGCCAAAAATCGGGAAGAACTAAATTCCTCTGGTTCTTATATATTTAATGGACCAACTGGTGTATATCAGCACAGATGCAAATCAACTGAGTAATGTTGATTTACATCAGCAGAAAATATGGCCCAATCTTTCTTGCTGCTGCTAACTTCATTTTCTCCTCTTGCTTCTGTTTAAAACCCACCTTCTGTAATGTGGCTGTTCAGGATACAGCTGCATCCTGAGCTGTTTTTACTCTAAACTAATCATCTTAAGCCATCACCAGACATCTGGGGGATGGAACCAAAACTCCAGAACTAACCACTTGAAACTTTACAATCTTTGGTCCAGACTACACAGCTGGTTGATAGTACCTAATGTGAGTCAAACCAATAGTCTGAATTCAAGCACCTTAAACTTCAGGTACATTTGGACCAAAGAACAAACTAACTAACAACAGCAACATCCTCATTTTCTCTTTATCTCAGACTTCAAACTCCAGAAAGCCAGGTGCAGTGAGTTGGCTCAGATTCATCTCTGGTGTATCTATATTAAAGTCAGTGGAGTCAGGAATTAATTTGGTTCATTAAGTCTTGTCAAAAAATTGCCCAGGACCACACACCGTGGAAGTATTGCAAACAATCTCAGGGTCTAGATGCTGAAGAAGTGTACAGTCCTTGTGTCAGATGATAGAGCAAGGAGTGACAGAGCGGAGTGCATGACCACTGGGTGAAACTCACCCCGATAGATAAGCCCAAGGCCACCGACATCCCAGTTAAATCCTCAAGGACTTCAGTAGCCTATAAGCCTCTGCCCAGAGGTGAGTTTTGCCCAGGAAGAGAAGTATAGAGGAAAGGGCAAGGGGAGAAGGAAATGGTAAGGCTTCCAAGTGGCAAGAGTCCATAGTTTAAGTCCCACAACATCCAGGTTATCACAAAAGGAGTAACAAACCCTGTTAGAAAGAACTACTCAGGCAGGTCCAGACTTTGTTACAACACTCAGTACGGCTAGCTACACTGAACCACTCTGTGTGTGTGTCTAGATTATGGGGCTGAACCTGAACCCAGACTTGTATGGCACAGACTCATCATTGTGCTGGAGCAGGTGCAGGGCCCTGAATGGAGAAGAGGCAGCTGGTGCCTCCCAATCTCAAGGACCACCTGTATGGGAGAGTGAACTAGTTTAGCCCCCAGTGCAGACTAGAGCGGCCTGGAGGATGTCCCTGAACTGTGCTTCTGTTGCAATGGGCCATTTCAGGGGTCCAGAACAAAACAGAACAAAACAGGTGTGAACAAAACAAGAGTGCCCTGGCTGCCATAACCTGCCTACCCTTGCTTCACTCAAGACCCACCCTCATATAGCCCCTGATGCCTTTATGCCAGTGGTGGGCAACCTGTGGCCCAGGGGCTGCACGTGGCCCAACAGGATAATCTGTTGATGGGCTGCCAGACAGTTTGTTTACATTTGCATGGCCGCCCACATTCTCCCAGTGGCTACGGTTTGCCATTTGTGGCCAATAGTTGCCCACCACTGCTCTATCTCCCCTGTGCTGCCAGTACAGGAACCGAGGGAGGATGGGACTCGAGTGGAGGCAGTCCACAGCTGGCTGAGTTGCTCTCCAGGATTCCAAAGCTTATTGAAAATTGACATTAATGGTCCAGCAAGCTTCCCAGCCAGCTCTTTTAAAACTCTTAGATTCAAGTTATCTGAATCTGCTGATTTTAAATGATCTAACTTTAATAGTTGCTGTTTAACATCCTCTTGAGATACGAGTGGAATGGAAAGAGTGTTATCATATGATATGACTACATCATCTGTTTTTCCCCAAATACAGAAATGAAATATTTATTGAATACTTCTGCCTTTTTTGCATTACTATTGATCATTCTATCAATTCCCCAGGATAATGGACCAGTACCATTGTTAGGATTCTTTTTGTTCCTAATGTACTTAAAAAAAATTCCTTTCCTTTTTAGCATACTCAGAGAAGAGTCCCCAGTCAGCAAGCCAGAATCTTTAGTCAGGTTCTATAAATATTAACCTGATCTTGAATAAGTAATAAGAATATACAGTGTAATATGATAATGTTTTATTTTAACTTTGCTTTAATGAAAAGTTTAAAAAAACACACACAAAAAATCCAAAACAAAATAATACCTCTTCTTAATGTCCTTAACTCTGCTGGCCACAGATTTCTCCTTGAGTCCCTTTGCTTCCCTTGTCAGTTTTGTACAATTCCTAGTAATGAATATAAATCAGAAGCTATCAATGTCCCCCTTTCTCTCATTTGTTATAAATTGTTCTTTTATTTTTATTAGCTGCCTTCACTTTCCCTCTAAACCAGATATTTTAAACCAATATGGCCTTCTTCCACAATTGTGGCTTTTTGGGGCATCTGGTAAAGTGTTCTCAAACAATTCCCAATTATCATTCACATTTTTCTGATTAAATTCTTCCTGCTAGCTGAGTTGGCTCTTAATTGTTTGCAGCTTTGTGAAACTGGCTTCTGTAAAACACTAAGTAGCTATATTGCTGGACTGGACTTTATTCTGTTTGCACATTATAAATGTGATCGACATTTCAATCACTTCTTACAAGTTACCATTAATTTTTAGTTTGGGATCAGTTCTTTATTTGTCAAGACAAGGTCTAATATAGAACTCCCCTGTGTTGGATGCAATACTTTTTGAGTTAGGAAATTGTCATCTATAATACATCAACCATGCATTTTTAACCTTAACTCTGAATATCTTGCCTTTCATCATTTGATGCCAGAGGCCTAATATTAACTTATCATAGTTTTTGTGTGTTTGTATACCCTATAAATAACAATAGATAGGCCCATAGTGAATACATGACTGAATTTACTCTCAGGGTTCTGCTGTTGTTCATAAATCACGCTAGCCAGACACTGTTTATGATAATGAAGAGAGTCCCTAAAGTAGATTATAGCCTTGTCTAAAATACAGGACTGTCTGTGATCTCAGATGTATTGGACAAGGAAGACAACAGTTAGCTTGCAGGGAGTTAGGAAATAATAAAGCAGGTCACAATGATAAAGCCAAAGTTATATTGCTGGAAATAGGAAGAGAGATTTAATCATAAGAAAAGGTAATAAAATAACATCTAAATCTGACAAAAGAGCAATAGTGGGTGGAAATCTCTAAATGTCTTTTTCAGAGCATCCCCCATTTATTCTGTTCTGAAGATAACTTTTTATGGCAAACAAGGACGATCCAATTCTTGTGATTTCTGGCAAGTTCAGCTATGGAGGGGAATAAGCTTATTTTATTTGCTATATTGTTTTGTTTCCTTTTTACTCAGACATCTTTGCTGTTTTAGCACAGTCTTGTGTTGGCAAATAGAACCTTGCACGTCTAGATTCAGGAGTGCTAGAACAATTTGTAGAGTGGAGGTGCTGAGAGCCATTGAACCATACTGCAAACCCTGGATATAATGGAAACCACTTCAAGGCAGTGGGTGCGGCAGCACCCCTAGTGCCTGCACCTATGCCTAGATTGCCCATTCACACGCAGCCTAGGGTGCAAGCAAATGATAGTTATTACTGTGACAAAGTAGGGTTTTTCTGTCTGTCTGAATTGTGGAATTAGGAAATTGTATAATGAAATGATGTCATGGAAAGTGTATAGGCATGTGGATCCACGCAAGTTATCAGGGTTGTGTCATGTTGCTGCCAGGCCAGAGTCAATGGTGAGTAATTAGCAGTTGGTGATTGTTTATTCAAAGTAAAATACCTTGGGACAATAGGTTTGCTCTATCTGGGAGAGGACACTTCCTCCTCCTATGTGAAAGGAATGGGGATGTGGACATAGTGGAAAGTTAGCAGGAGGAGAACAAAGGAAGCAGGTGAAACCAGGAGAAGCCTATAAAGGGGGAGGGGAGAGAAATGGGGACAAGAGTAGACAGGCCACCTGTCCTATATTAAACCAGACAGTCCTGCTTTTCTAGGGTTTTGTCCCGCATCCATTAGTCAGATAAAACCAGACACCATTTTGAAGAGCGTGCCATTCCGCCGCCATGTAGGGTGACTTTGCAAGCACCAGTTTTCCAAGGTCATGCTGGCAGGGGCAGGTCCTCACTGTTCCTAGAAGTACTGGAATGTCCAGTATTCTGGGAATGCATGAGAGGACACCCTAAGGCAAGAGCCATCTTGCAAGAGAGTAAGATGAAGGAGGCTGCTGCAGGGGCAGGGTAAGTAATGGGGTGAGAACACAGATGATCTCCCAAGAGAAGGGTGAGCTAGTGAGGGACATTGTGCTTGGCATGTTTAATTGCTGTGTATAATCTATTCTGTCCTGTGCTTTTCTAAAGCTTTTCTGTGCTTAAATATAAGAGCATAAAGATGCTATTGGGCAACCGGTGTGTGTGTGTTGACTACTTCATAACTACTTTGTGCACCCGAGAGAGTGAAACTAAACTAGAAGCTGCACAACTGTTGGGTGGAGTTCTGGGAGAGAGGCGTGTTGAAGTACTGGGGAGTCAGAAGAATCTGGGCTGTGCCCAGAGAGGCTAGGTCGTTGGACAGTAGGTTACAACACTAGGAAGGGTGTGTGTGTGGAGGCAGAATCACAGAAGTGTAGGACACAAGGGGTCTCAAGATGTCACCAAGTCCAGTCCCCAGCACTCAAGGTAGGACTAAGTAATAACTAGACCATTCCTGACAAGTGTTTGTCTGACTTGTTCTTAAAAACTTCTAGTGACAGAGATTCCATAACCCCCATAGGCAATTTGTTCCAGCATTTAACTACCCTGATAGTTAGGCCATGGTTACACTGGCACTTTATAGCGCTATAAAGCCCCCACGAGCGCTATAACCTACTCTCCGTCCACACTGGCAAGGCACTAATAGCGCTATAACCGCGGAGTTATAGCGCTATTATTAATCCACCTCCTCATGGGGAATAAGGGCTGTAGCGCACCTGCTGTAGCGCTACAGGAAGAATGTGGACACCCACTGCGTATTAATTGGCCTCCAGCCTGTCCCATAATTCCCGTTCGAGCCACTTTGGTCATCACTTGCAAACTCTTTTGTCCTGTCCTCAGGTGACCACACGTCAGACCCGCCCTTTAAAGTTCCAGGGAAATTTGAAAATCCCCTTCCTGTTTGCTCCAGCCAAGCGTGGCGTGGTCTCAGGGAATCCTTGCAGGTGATCATTCTCATTGATCTGATTGATTGCGTGGCGTGGTCTCAGGGAATCGTTGCAGGTGATCATTCTGATTGATCATCATGACTCCACGTGCCATGCCTCCTCGCAATAGGCGATCCCCAGCATGGAGCAATAGTGAGGTGCTGGACCTCATCAGCTGTTGGGGGGAAGAGGCTGTTCAGTCTCAGCTGCGGTCTAGCCGCAGGAATTTTGACACCTATGGGCAGATATCACGGGCCTTGGCAGAAAGAGGCCATGAGCGGGACACTCTGCAGTGCCGTGTTAAGGTAAAGGAGCTTAGGAATGCGTATTGCAAAGCCTGCGAGGCAAATGGCCGCTCAGGGGCAGCCCCGGTGACTTGCAGATTTTATAAGGAGCTGCACGCGATACTTGGTGGTGATCCCACGGTCACTCCATCGACCACCACGGACACTTCCCAGCCCACCAGTGAAGGCGGGGGTGAGGAGGAGGACGAAGAGCAGGAGGATGAAGAAGAGGAGGAGGATGAGGACGAGGCAGCAGCGATCCAGGGCACGGAGGAGTCCCTGGACGCATGCAGCCAGGAGCTCTTCTCAACCCAGGAGGGCAGCCAGCCACAGCGTCCGGCGGTTGCAGGGGCCAGCTCAGCAGCGGATTGCGGAGGTAAAGCTGCTTTTCTATGGGGAAGGCTGGCAGCTTGGGGTGGAAAGGGATGAGGGGGGCATTCCACCTGGAGCTCTGTTCAAGCCAGGAGGAGGGCGGCCAGCCACAGAGTCCGGCGGTTGCAGGGGCCAGCTCAGCAGTGCATTGCGGTGGTAAAGCTGCTTTTCTATGGGGAAGGCAGGCAGCTTGGGGTGGAAGGGGATGCTTGCATGCTTGCCTACATGTGGAATAGTGCATTGATGTAGTCTATCACATCGTGGTAGTCATCATCAGTAATCTCTTCAAAGGTCTCAATAAGAGCGCTTGCAATGAGCCTGCGCAGGTTTCCCGGGAGAGCCAGCGTGGTCCCCGTCCCGGTCACGGTCACTAGTCCCTGCCACTGTGCTACAATGGGTGGGGGGAGCATTGCTGCACATAGGCACGCTGCATATGGCCCTGGGCGGAAGCCGCATCTTAATAAAATCCCTTCCCTTTGCTCCTCAGTGACTCGAAGCAACGAGATATCTTCCAGGACAAACACCTACGGAGAATGTTGGAACAGTGTTCAGAGTAGGGCTCCTGCCACTTACCGGCACTCCCCACCCCCTCCCCCGCCACAGCTTTTCAGGGCAGGGAAAAAATCCTTCCCCCTGCCTGCTGCTCACACTGTGGCTCCTGCCACTTACCGGCACTCCCCATCCTCTCCCCCGCCACAGCTTTTCAGGGCAGGGAAAAAATCATTTCCCTTGCCTCTGGAGTCCACTCACCATGGCAGGGGCTCCGTTGCTGTATCTGTGCTCTCTGCGGGACAGGCAAACGGGGAATGCAGGGGAATGATAGGCATGTCTGCTCTTTACAAGGGAACCACTGTGCAATGTATCTTTTTATTTTAGAAGGGTCGTCCTTCACCCCTTCGCCATCGCTCTTATCAACAGCTGAGAGGCTCAGGCGACTGAGGAAGCGGCCACGAAGGAGCAAAGAGGATCTTGTACAGCAAGTAATGCAACAGGCTGTCACGGAGAATCGAGTTGCACAGAGGTGGAGGGAGAATGAGAGCAAGTTGAGGGAGAAGGCGCGGAAGGAGAACGCGATTCACCGCCGGGAAAGCACCGACAAGCTGCTCTCATTACTGCAGCTTCAATTGCAGACTATGCAGTGGCTTGTCACCCTTCAGGAGGAGAAGCTCCGCACCCACCACCCCAATTATCGTTTGCCCCAACTCCCTTCCCCTTCTTTGCCTCTGTACCCTCCAGGCCACTATCATCAGCCAAATGGTTATCACCATCCACAGCTGCCTCCAACCCCTCTGTCTTCACCAAACAACCCCCAGACCCCAGACCATTATCCACTGCAGTCTACCCCTAATAACATGCCTTACTGGCCACCGCAAATGGGGTTCGGGGGACATGGCCACTGTGAGGGCACTGGAGACTCAGAGACCCGGACATACTCCGATCTCTGACTGACCCCACGACACCCCCATTGCACCTCCCCTGCCTTCCCCCTCACATGCATCACAATATTTTCTTTCAGCAACCGAAGTACCTGTTCAATAAATGAATTGTCTTCTTAATAAATGGGTTTTTTTTATTAAATGTACATACATTATTACAGGCTACAGAAAAGCAAATGCCTGTTCCTGTTAAAAGAATGCTCCCTCCCTCCCTCCCTCCATCTGCACCTCACTTTAGAACTGGCTTTCAGCCTCAAAATGCTCCCTCAAGGCTTCCCTGATCCTAACAGCCTCGCGCTGGTCCCCTCCATGAACCCTGCTCTCTGGCTGGGCATATGTGGCCTCCAGGCGTTGAACCTCCGAGGACCATGCCTGAGTGAAGCCTTCGCCCTTCCGCTCACAAAGATTATGTAGGGCACAGCATGCGGAAATAACCGCGGAGATACTACCCTCGGCCAAGTCTAGGCTCCCATAAAGACAGCGCCAGCGCGCCTTGAGACGCCCAAAAGCACACTCCACAGTCATTCGACAACGGCTAAGCCTGTAGTTGAACCTTTCCTGACTGCTGTCCAGGCTCCCTGTGTACGGTTTCATGAGCCAGGGCATTAAAGGGTAAGCAGGGTCACCAAGAATCACTATGGGCATTTCCACTTCCCCCACGGGGATCCTCTGGTCTGGGAAAAAAGTCCCGGCTTGCAGCTTCATGAACAGGCCGGTGTTGCGGAAGATGCGTGCGTCATGCACCTTTCCAGACCAGCCAGCGTTAATGTCAGTAAAACGCCCACGGTGATCCACAAGCGCCTGGAGAACCATGGAGAAGTACCCCTTTCGGTTAACGTACTCCTCAGCTAGGTGGGCGGGCGCCAGAATTGGTATATGGGTCCCATCTATCGCCCCTCCACAGTTAGGGAAACCCATTTCTTCAAAGCCAGCCACGATGTCATGCACGTTATCCAGAGTCACGATTTTTCGTAGCAGGATGCGATTAATGGCCTTGCACACTTGCATCAGCACAACTCCAACGGTCGACTTTCCAACCCCAAACTGGTTGGCCACCGATCGGTAGCTGTCTGGGGTAGCCAGCTTCCAGATCGCGATAGCCACCCGCTTCTCCACCGGGAGGGCAGCTCTCAGTCTGGTGTCCTTGCGCCGCAGGGCAGGGGCGAGTTCAGCACACAGTCCCATGAAAGTGGCTTTTCTCATTCGAAAGTTTTGCAGCCACTGCTCGTCGTCCCAGACTTGCATGACGATGCGATCCCACCACTCTGTGCTCGTTTCCCGTGCCCAGAAGCGGCGTTCAACAGCCGTGAGCATGTCCGTTAATGAGACAAGAAGCTGTGTGTCGAATGCATTCACCGCTTCGATCTCGTCTTCAGAATCATCACTGTCATCCTGCATGTCAAGGAATAACTCCACTGCACACAGAGATGTGCTGGCGACAGTCGTCAGCATGTCCCTCAGCAGTTCTGGATTCATTGCAGCACTCGACAATGGAAGACAGAGCGTGCCTTGCTGAAACCCTTGAAAGATGGCGCCGGAGGTGGAAGGAAACACAGGGATTGCTGGGATATGCCAAAAAGCATCATGGGTAGTTGAAACAGGATATAGAATGCCCCGCAAGTGACGCCCCCCCCTACCACAAGCCATTGCGCCAGATCAGGAAGAGGTGTACTGTGGGATACATGCCCTAATGCGCTGCTCTTGATGCCGTATTAAGTGCCGCAAATGTGGCCATGCTATAGCGCTGGAGCATCTCAGTGTGGACATACAATAGCGCTATTATTATTGCTGTATAAGGCGAGCGCTATAAGCAATAGCGCTATAATTTTGTAAGTGTAACCATACCCTTAGAAAGTTTTTCCTAATGTCCTACCTAAACCTCCCATGCTGCATATATGGAAATAGGCCCATTTGGAAATGGCCTATATGGCATGCAAACTGCTACTCAAGCACTTGCTACTTAAGTTTACCTTCAATGGGTGTGGGAACAGACAGTTTCCAAAGAAACATTAGGAGTAAGAATGCCAGGATATTTAAGGGAAGCTTAATATCTTCAGTACTGGTGAACTGAAGAACTTCAAATTCTGTGACTATAATTGCAGACTAGGTAGCTGACCTAGATAGAAGGGAAAGTCTCTGTGTGTTTCCTGTTGGGTCCTGTAGAGGCACAGTAGATTCCACTATAAAATATTTGCACAGTTTCCCAATTTTTATTCCTCTTTTTTCTTTTTGGAGATTCTTTTAATAGTTGAATACAAGGGTGATTCTGGATTTATTAAATTGTGGCTTTTATAGTTTGTGGACTTAGGTGCTTTGTGGACTTAGACATTTTGGTTAAGCTTGTATCTAACTGGCACTAATTCTTTTGCTCCCTTATCTGTTCCTTGAAGATCTGGGTTTTTATGTTTTCTTCCTTCTGTATCAACAAGTATCTGAGGTGTCTTGGGTATTTCAAGTAAATCTTCATAATTCCTCTGCTACTGCTGATGGGATATTTTGAGAAAATAAAGTTGTGGCTCTACTCTCAGCACACTCTTGACCATTCCCTTATGAGCTTCTATTTCAGTCACTACTGTCTCCTTTTCTTTGGCCTACTGGAATTTCTTTCTGCTGCTGCAAGATGTTATCCTCATTTATGACTTCACTATGTGACCAATGTTGTCCCTCTTTATTTAGAACCATGCCTATAAAATGGTTTAATTCAATTGATGGAAAATTGGGAGGGTTCTATTCCTCCCTTCTAAATTCTGCTAATTTTAACATTCCTGGCATATGTGCCTCACTCATAAAATTCATATTCAAAATATCACTTGCAGGTGCTGTAGACCTGTTTATGTGTTAAAAGTAGCCATTGTTTGCAGTTTGTTATCTGAGTGATATGCCACTTGGAGATTGAGTTTTTGCAGTAAGAGCATCTAATATTGGGTTCTGGGCACTGTTCCCTCTAAGCTGTGCGTGTGTGCATGCACACACAGATCCTAAACCCTTAGCACATGGCAAAACACCGCGTGCACAAAAATTTGCATAGAAGCACACACATTTGCACAGAAGAAATTTTTTGAGCACATGGCTTGTCAAAAATTAGAAGGAACATTGGTTCTGGGCTGGGCTAGATACAAAGATTTCCTAAAACAAACTTAAAAAAGATTGTGCTCTGTTTTTCTCATGTATCTTTTCTCTCTTCTTGCGATGGAACGAAAGACAGCCAAACAATTGTCATAAGTATGTTTTATCCTGTCTTTGTTAGATATCATAGAAACAGTGAAATACAGTGTTTTCCTTTGCTGCAGAAGGCAGCTCTATGCTCACTGCAACTGGATTAATAAAATAATTAAATCTTATTTTAAAGGTGATGGAAATGGTGATCAGTGTTTTTATGCCTGATTATATCTGTCTTCCCAGTGCCAGACATTATATTGTCCATAATTTTCCTTAAAGAAATATTGACCACAGATATCTTTGGTATTAATTTTGCCAGTTTGCCATCATGCACAAATCTCTCTAGATCTATTTAAAACTTGGGAGCGGGCATTTCAGCTATAGCTTTTATTTGATCTTGGCTGTTCTCTCTCACTGCAAAACTTACGTAATCCTCAGTCATTATGTTTTCTAGTTCAAAAAATTTAACTTCACAATCATTAAATATTCAAAGATATGTATAATTACTTTTTGAAATACTTTGGGAGTAGGACTAATATCAAATATCATTCATTTAAATCTATAATATCCAAATGTATTAAAAGTCACTGTCTGAGAGGATGATTCATCTGACTTTACCTGCCAAAATACATATCCTACATCTAATACCAAAAGTATTTTTGCTTTTGAGAGCTTAGTTATCATGCTAATGAATTTAATCAGATAATATTCATATGTAGTTGAATGGCTTTATTCACATAGATCAATGCATATCCAGACTTTATTTGGGTTTTCAACTACAAACCTAGAATAAACAGTCTGTAGCTTGTTCTATAATTTCAATAACTTCCCACTTCTGTGGTTTATCTAATTAATTTTACTTCATTTGTTAAGGGATATTGGTGGCTAGATCACTTACTGATTTGTCTGTTTACTAAATTTGTCTATTTTAAGGGTATTAATTTTCCAAACAACCTTGGAATACATCTGAGAATTCTCTTAGAATGTTTCCTTTGCTCTCTGTATGTGATTCTATGATATTTACAGCAAATAGATGACTTAGGGAGAATTTTTAGTCCTAAGACGTGCATTTACAGACGTACAATTGGAAAATTGTTAAGTTGTAATAATTTCTTGCCCTTTATTTACCTCACAGTAGATGGGTTTCTATCTACATCTTATGGCTTCATTCTTTGAGGTAGGCTTGGCATATCAGATGTGACGTGTGCCAGTTTTGTCATGTCTGGGATATTCAGTTCCAGCAGCATTGATTTAAGATATAGACTTTTATAGTAGGATAAAATTGAAAAAGGGTAATAAGAAAAACCCCTGTATATTACTTATTTTCTGCACTTTGTCGTTTGCATGAAATCTTTGTATTACTCATGAGACATGGTAGCATTCAGCTGGCAAAACAAAACAAAAAGACTATTTTCATTTCATAGTCTGTTCTTTCCTAATGAGAGGCTCCTTCTAAGACCTTGACATAGTGCTAACACAGGTTGCATGAGGAATTATAATGTGATGCAAAACAGATAAGATGTACATGATGATACAACCCTCAAATCAGTCATGTATCTAGCCCAAACTAAATGTCTCTAAAATGTTGTAGTCTTGAGATTCTGAGTGCACTTCAGTCTCCCTAATGCTGCTGCATCCCCTAAGCTCTCCACCAGGATGTCCAATTTTTAGCTATCAGGGTATTTTTTACTGTAACGATGCAATGACTCAAAACTGGTGTGGCGCCTTCTGCTGGCTGTCTGGGAATTAGCTCTTTTTCCAGCTCAGAGCACTCTCTGCAGGCCAGTGGCTCATCTGCCTCAGGACCCCCATATCCATCCCAGACCCCGGTGTCCCTTTGCCTGGGGGGTTGCCCCCTGGCAATACTCTCACACTCTGGGTTTCCCCTCCCAAGGAACCCTCAACCTCCTAATCCCACCTTGCCTCAGTGGCTACTGCCAGTCATCATCTAGCCCTATTCACTGCGGCAGACTGCAATTTGTAATGGCCACTCATCATTGGCAAGGGGGGTAGGACCTGCTGCTCCGGCAACCCCCAGAACCTAATTTAGGCCTTGCTCAAATCCTGCAGCCCCGGGGGTTGCCACACTGGAGCTCCCCAGCTTCTCTTGCCTTTCCCCAGCACTGCCTGTCCTAGGTACCCTCAACTCCCAGGTCCTCCCTCCACAGCCAGAGAGCGACTCCTCAGCTCCTGGCCCCCAGCCCTCTGATAAGGGCAGCTAGGCCCTGATTGAGCTGACCACAGCTGTGGCTAGCCATACCCTCAGCTGCTTTCATTCAGCTTCCCCCAGCTGTTTTCACTCCTTCCTAGCTGCAGCCCTCTGCAGGGCTGCTTTTATCCCCTGTTCTGTGGGAGTGGGGCAGCCACCCCACTACAATTACAGCCCCCCAGGGGTACTCATTAAGCCCTATTTTCTTTTGTATCTCAGAATTCCAGGTTTCTCTCCCCTCTCACCCATGATTAAAAAGGATATGAATTACTAGGGAAAGTTAGGAGCCCACAGGAATAATGGAAATCCACAGAAAGTATTAGCAAACTTTGCAGGGATTTCTCCACACCCCTTTGGACTTTCATCAAGGGATTTTGCTCTGGATTTCTGTTGTAGCTGGCACAGCTCAGTTCCAGACATTTTATAGGACACAGAGTGGAAAGATATTCCAGAATTATTAATTATGTTATGAAACTGAACTGTCTTTCCTGCTTGACCAAATTATATCTAACAATAAACCCTAGGATCCCATCTCACTTAGTCAAATAAATGAACTCATGCTCAGTATTTTAGACTAACTCCTGTTCTAATATTCTAATTCCTACAACCCTTTAAAACGTAGAGCTTTGAGCTTTCTAAACCAAATTTGCATCAAATATGATTAAAGCATTTGTTCCCCTAGACAAGGCTAAGTTCACGGGAAGGCTTTAAAACAAGTTATTTTTGAGTTTTTCAAACACAGAAAAATGATCACTAGAATGAAGTGATGAAAACCATTGAGCCAGATTCTCTGGTCTTGATGATCTGTGTATGGCACCTGCCTTGAGTGGGGGAGAAAAGAGAGCTTAAAACACTTCTATGGCTTCCTCTCCACAAAACACTTGCATGAAATAAGAGGCAGGAGGAGAATTTTAAGACCAGAGAGTTTTATAAGCACCTGAAAATTAGGTCTTATGATGAAAATATCTTGTCACTTAAACTCTAGTGTCATGGGTGTTTGTAAGAAAAACCTTTCTACCCTGGCAATATGTAATATTATTACTAAACATCTCTTCTTAGGTCAGAGTTGGGGGCAGCCTCACCACTGAGTCCATGTCCCGGGAGGGGGGGGGGGTGAGGGGGGAGGGGCTGCAGAGTGATCTCCCACCTCTGTGCAGCCAGTGACCTGTGCTCCCCAATGCCACGCTGGAGCCTCCATGTTTATTTGACAAATAAAATTTGCAGAATTTTAAAATACTTGGTGCAGAATTTTTATTTTTTTGGCACAGAATTTTTAATTTTTTGGTGCAGAATGCCCTCAGGAGTAAAATTGGACACCCGTGAAGAGATATTCACTATGATAAGTGCATAATAAAATGTCATTCATTTGTTTTGCCAAATATCAGAAAAGTTATAAAAATCATTAACTATGTCAGTGCAAATAGTTTTTTTGGAAATGATTGAAATCCTGGTTTTATTAGGAGTTTTATTCCATACTTTTTTATGATACATTTATATATTCTGGAATCACAATTTCAAAATATGAATCTTCCTGAATATTGACCTATTGGGCCCAATCTTGCTTCAATTAATTATTCACATTCCCATTGACTTCAGTGGGGTTTGCACTGGTGTATTTGAGAAAAGAACTGGATACTTTTGTGTTTATCTCTATTCTGTGGCCAGTTCTACACACAAAACAGCTGTCTCCTTGTAAACAATTGATTTCTCAGAGAACCTACAAACACTAGGCTGGGTTTTCTGCCCAATCCTACTCCCAAACACAGGTTAGATTAGTCAAGGGGCTGCTCTAATTTATGCATTCTCCAAGAAACCATATGCCATCTGGATTGCCAGAGCACACTGCACTCAAGCCTCTCCCTGATGCACATGGACTCTGAGGGAAGGGAGGCACTGACTGATATAAGGATATCCCCAGCAGGAAGTTTGCACCCAGTCACTATTCCCTTTGCACCAAGGGAAAAGAGCAGGGCAGAGGATCTACATAAATGGTAGTTTGTCTAAACACACACGCTCCGTGAAGGGTTGACTCTGGTTATTCAAATAAAAGTGAAACGTAAAATTAGGACTAAGTATAGATCTGCCCTAAATTTCCACCCTAAACTTGACTATTCCTAGCGTTTCCATTAGGGCTGCCAAGCGATTAAAAAAATTAATCTCAATTAATTACATTGTTCAATAATAGAATACCATATATTTAATTATTTTTGGATGTTTTCTACATTTTCAAATGTATTGATTTCAATTACAACACAGAATACAAAGTGTACACTGCTCACTTTATATTTATTTTTCTTGCAAGTGTTTGCTCTGTAAAAAACCCAAAGGAAACAGTATTTTTCAATTCACCTAATGCAAGTACTGCCATGAAATCTCTTTGTTATGAAAGTTGAACTTAGAAATGTAGAATTATGTACAAAAAATGCATTCAAAAATAAAACAGTGTAAAATTTTAGGGCCTGTGAGTCCATTCAGTTCTACTTCTTGTGCAGTCACTCACTCAGACAAACAAGTTTGTTTACATTTGCAGGAGATAATGCTGCCCACTTCCTGGTTACAATGTCATCTGAAAGTGAGAACAGGCACTCTCATGGTACTGTTGTAGCTGGCATCACAAGATATTTACATGCCAAATGTGCTAAAGATTCATATGTTCCTTCATACTTTAGCCACCATTCCAGGGGACATGCTTCCATGCTGATGACAGGTTCTGATTAATAACAATCCAAAGCAGTGCAGACTGACGCATGTTAATTTTCATTACCTGAGTCTGATGCCACCAGTGGAAGGTTGATTTTCTTTTTTGGTGGTTCCAGTTCTGTAGTTTTCACATCAGAGTGTTGCTTTTTTAAGACTTCTGAAAGTGTGCTCCCTACCTCATCCCTCTCAGATTTTGGAAGGCAGTTCAGGTTCTTAAACCTTGGGTCCAGTGCTGCAGCTATCTTTAGAAATGTCACATTGGTACCTTCTTTGTGTTTTGTGAAATCTGCAGTAAAAGTGTTCTTAAAATGAACAGCGTGTGCTGGGTCATCATCCAAGACTGCTATAACATGAAATATATGGCAGAATGTGGGTAAAACAGAGCAAGGGACATACAATTCTCATCCAAGGAGTTCAGTCACAAATTTTATTAATAAATTATTTTTTTAGTGAGCATCATCAGCATGGAAGTATGTCCTCTGGAAAGTTGGCCAAAGCATGAAGGGGCGTACGAATATTTAGCATATATGGCAAGTAAATACCTTGCAAGGCCAGCTACAAAAGTGTCATGCCAAATGTGTGTTCTGACTTTCTGGGGATATTGTAAATAAGAAGAGTGCAGCATTATCTCCCCTAAACGTAAACAAACTTGTTTGTCTTAGCGATTGGCTGAACAAGAAGTAGGACTGAGTGGACTTGTAGGCTCTGAGGTTTTACATTTTTTTGGTTTTCGAGTGCAGTTATATAACAAAAAGACTACATTTGCAAGTTGCACTTTCATGACAAAAAGATTGCACAACAGTATTTTTATGGGTGAATTGAAAAATACAATTTCTTTTTTTTTACAGTGCAAAAGTTTGTAATAAAAATAATACACACTTTGATTTCCATTACAACATAGAATACTATATATGAAAATGTAAAAAACATGGAAAATAATTAATAAATTTCAATTGGTATTCTATTGTTTAACAAAGCGATTAAAACTACAATTAATTGCGATTAATTTTTAAAATCACATTACTTTTTTGAGTTAATCGAGTGAGTTAACTGCGATTAATTGACAGCCCTAATTTCCATATAAAAAAACCTCTCTGTTCTAGTTCCCTCAACCAAAGAGTCATCCCAGCCTCCTTTAATGAGCCACATTTAAACCCAAACACAGCAAAGCCCAAACAGTATCTTGCTGCAGAGTTCTAACTGCTAACAAGTCAGCCCCTCATGTCCCATTTAATTGATGGATTTAATAGAATAATAAATAACAATAATTCTCACAATTATTAATAGGCAAGGTCACAGTTTTTGGATTGACTAGCTTTATGGCTGTGAAGTTTTCCCTAGCTAGTACATATAACAGCCCAACTGTTATTAGCGTTGGATAGCCATTTCGCAGAATGCTCAATAAGCTTACAAAGCAAATAAAACAAATTGATGTTTTCAAGTAAAAAACTCTCCTCTCCAAAGATAGGAAGTCAATTATATTTATGTAGCAGCAAGGCAATCTTAAGATATTATGATTAAAGTGGTGCATTAATTACAATTTGCAATTAGTTGGTTTTGCAATTTCCAGTGAAACATATAGAAACCATTTTAATAAAAAGATATTTTATTAAAGAGAGTGGGCAGAATTAATATGGCTTGCATGGAACCAAATGCATATAAAACCAAACATATACTAGACAGAGAAGACTGAATTACATGTTGACATACCACTGCATTTCCAAAGGATCATTAAAAATTAGCAAGGTCTTTGTTAGTTATACTTAAATATTCATCGTAGGCTGTTCTGTACTTGGTAATGTTGTGGTAGAGTGATGCATAATTGAGCTTCATTTGTGTCCCCCTGGGATTATCTCCATTAGTTTTTAATAGAGACAGAGTTAGTTCATGAGTGTTATTTTACATGTATTTTCCATTTGTTAACAGTCCTGCCATTTGAGAGTGTATTAATTCTAAACATTTCATAATAATTCCATGCTGCTTCTTATACAAAAAAATATGGTGTAACTATTCAAAAATAATACAGTGGAACTCACAGTAGTGCTTGTGAACATAAGAACCGCCATACTGGGTCAGACCAAAGATCCATCTAACCCAGTTTTCTGTCTTCCAACAATGGCCAATCCAGGTACTTGATCCAGCACCAGCCATTAGTAGTGACTTGTTTATATAATCAGCTGATCTGAGAGGACATGAGCCTCACGGTCTAATCTTGTGCCATCAGAACCGCTATATTTTTATTAATATTTATGAACTTTTTAAACTCTTTAATGTGACAAAATGTATATCAGTTAACAAAAAAATTATGTCCTTTTCCAAATCACATCTCTTTTTTGCTTATATTTGCAGCTCTAAAGCGAGTGTCACATTTTGGTCCAATAGGGATGTGCATAAAAACAAGTTGCAAAACTTATAAAATGCCAAAAAATTAACAAGTGTTTAACTTTGAGACCCTCTTTGAGCTTGAGGCCCAGGCCAAATGGCCCGCCTGGCCTTCCCTCTGGTTGGCCCTGCTAGTAAGAGAACAACTTAAGACTAAATAGAGAAGACAGACAAAAGGGGAAACAGACATGAACAGCTTTACTCAAGATCACACAGCAGGTTCATGGCAGACCCAGGGCTAGAACCGAGGTCTCCATGCTAGGTCCCTATTCACTGGATCATGCTGTCACCCTTAATTTTCTATCTTGGATACCAAAGGGTTAATACCTAAACTGAAACTATAAACATTACACATTATCTCATTGTTCAGGCTATTCTTTCAAAGAGGAAACACGTTAACCCCAGATGATTGTGATTGACAGTACTGCTCAAGAGCTTTCATTAAACTTAGTTTACAGTGGTTTTTGAAATGCAACTCTTTGTTTATCTTGCAATTCTAGTGTTATTACCCAAACAGTCTTTGATCATTCCCATCATCCTTCAAATTATTACAGAATTATCTTGTTAAAATAAATATATTTTCTTGTTCCAAAGTTTATTACTGTTAAATCAACAAGTAATTAAGTATATTATCCTTGCAATTTGCAAGTATATCTCCTAGCAATTTGTCCTTTGGCACTGGCACTTTTCCACTGTCCTATAACTAAGGGTACGTCCTCACTACCGTGGGCAGCGGTCGATGTTTTAGTGATTGATTTCTCATGTCTTGTGAGGACGCGAGAAATCGATTGCTAGCGCTGGCCCCGTCGACTCTGGAACTCCAGCTCCCCCAGAGGAGTAAGCTGGAGTCGACAGGGGAGCGTGCCGCCGACTGCCGTTGCCGTGAGGACGGGAGGTAAGTCGGCTGCAGATATGCCAACTTCAGCTACGTGATTCAACTATTTGTAGGAGTCTGGTTAAGTCTGGAAATAACAGATGTATTCTCTAGGCACCACTCTCCTATATTATTCTAAATGGGTACCAAATGTTTTTGTTGTTTAGAATGATTATAATTTTTTCTTACCATAACTCTGGTTTTCATGTGCTCCAGCCTTCTGCCTGCTCTGGGATGACCTTGAACATTACTCTTATTAATGTGAAGAATTCTGAACTGATTTCAATAAGGGCTACACAGACTAGAAATCAGTGCAGAATCAGGCCTAATGTATCTAATTTTGCACATATTTGAACATGTAGGAGTTAGTGTGCCAAGAATCTTATCCTGGATGGGATCCTTCTTCCATGGTTCCCTAATGTCTAACACCCTTTCTTTCCCTCATGTCTTAAGACGCTGTTTCAATCACTGCTCATTGATTTCATAGGTCATATCCTCAATTGGTGTAAATTGTCTTAACACCAAATAGAGAAACGTCAATTTCCCCAAACAGAGAATCTGGAATTGGGTATTTCTGTTTTCCTTGTAATTTTAGAAAATTTCTCTCTTAAAATGTGTGACCATTTAACAAACAGCAGAAGCCAACTAAACCTTTGTGATATCAGCTTCTTGTAATGGGGAATGTTGCCAGCTGAGCAGGCCAATTTGCATCCTTTTTCCCAACCATGGAGGCTTCTCTTATTATGGGCCAGATTGTGCATAAACAGCACTGCCAAAACAGTTTTCAGCACTGTACAAAATTTTAAAACATTCCTTTCATTTGAAGGAGTTAAAAATAATAAATCAACCTCTCTCCCACATCCAGATTATGAGATTATCTTAAAAACAAGGCTGTTTACATTTACAGAAAAAAAAACCCCCTCTTGCCTTCAGTTTGTGTGTGTGAGACCATCAAAGCTTAATGCACTTGGAAATATGCAGTCCCTCCCCACTGGCTGCTTGGTTGGGGACTGCACTTATCCTCTGCCAACAGCCAGGATGGGAAGATGCTATTTTAACCCTCTCCATCCCCCCTGAGAGTTACTGCCCCTCTTCCCATCCCCATGATCCATCCTCCCAGATTATCTTAACCTCCTGACCACATCTCCCCATTCCTGCTTGCTCAAGATCTCCTTTCTTCCTACATTCCCCTCACATTCTCCTTCCTTCCCTCCATCAGTCTCTTTCCCCTCATTTTTCCAATCCATTCAAATTCTTATACCCACACCCAACACCATGGTAATTTTCCCTAGTCTCCCTGCTTCCTCCCCATCTTCCCATCTTCCCTTTCCCCTCAACATTGCTTGCCTCACAGACCTCTTCACATTTCTTTACACCCTCCCTAATTACCACTCCTCACTACTACACCAAACACAGTATGGCTTATACCCTTTATCTTCCACCTGTCTTCCTAACAGATTGTCCCTTGTCAACTGTGACAACCTTTTATTTACTTTAAACCACCTAATTCATTATTGTCCTTCTGGTGATTACCTTACCTGTCTCTAGCACCACAGAACATTGTTTTCTGTTAATCATAGTTTGGATTTGTTCAGCATTTCACTGGCCTCTTTCCAATTAATTTTTTCCTTATCAAATTTTAGATATATTTTGGGGAAAGGTGGCAGGCATTCAAAGAGTAGGGCCTGTGCTCAACATGGTAAACACAAATAGAGAACAAGGATAAGGGAAGAGATACAGGCCCCAGTCCCAGGTTACTTGTACTCTTTTTCTCTCATTTTATGTTTTCAATCTTGGCAAAACATTTCAAGATAGAGTATACTACATAAAAGCACTGATGCACGCAGGCAACTTTAATATACATGATTTACTCGGAGTATGATCATAAGTCCCAGTGACCTTGGCAGCTCTTCACAGCCCGTATTTTCCACACAGAAGAATTATCTTTGAAAATTCCTCCAATGCACTAGGCCTGAATTCTCGCCAGCACCACCTGATCCATCTCTTTTCTTGTTTTACTTATTCTCCTCCCCACCCCCTATCATATCTATTGTGACTACTGGAAGAAAAATCCCCCTCAGCATTCCCTTCCAAGTTCCACTGGGCTGTTCTTTGAGTTTCCCTATGCCCCTTGCAGTAGGCCAGCTTAACACTAAGGTAGAGGATCTTATAACACATCAAAACCTTTTAAATCTTTAAGACTCTAGGGTCATGGACCAGCTTACAGTATTTATGGCTGTCTTCTAGTATTAGGTCTATTACTTGTTTGTGGCAGAGGGATTAATTATCCCTATTTTGGCATGTGACGATCCAGGATATTCCATTGTCCCAAGAGATGAATGGACATCCAAAGAGAAGTGGTCTACTCAGGCACAGTGGCGTTAGAACTCACTTGGGGACAGACTGTGAGTTGGACCAGGCTTCTGGGCTGCTGAATAAAAGGAAGTAGGACCCCCACCATCATGCTCTTACACTCCTACCTGGGCTACTCACCCCTTGGGTCTAACTGTGAAACATGTTCTTACCATTAACCCCAAAGCAAGAGGCCAGAGAAGGGTAGTAGGCAGAACCTTGTCTACATCACTTGCTGGGCAGTACAGTGGAGTCCATGATGAGGTGTCTTAATTTGCTGTTGGTATATGCCAAAAGAAAATTACTACTCCCAGGGAGGAAGCAAGGGAGGAAGTATGACTCTGAGGGTGTAGGGAGGGGAGATGTAAAGTAAAAATCTAGCCTTAGATTTGCAGACCAAAATTAGGAAATTTCCAAGAATGACTCAATTTTGAATTCCAGATTGGAGATACTGTACATTTGTAAATGAAGTGTAGATGGGTGTAACCATGAGTCAGTACAAAGTGCAAGATCTTAAATGTACAACAAAACAGCAAAAAAAAAAAATCAATCTGTTGGAGTAAAAATAAATTAAACTTTATCTTTAGAAACAGAAGGACAGATAAAGGGCCAACTTGTCATCCACCAAAGCTTTTCCCAAGGTGCTCTCTGGAACACTGAGCAACTTCAGTTGACCTAGACACTCAGGATGACAAACTGCAATGACATCACTACGTAGTTAGCAGGCTTTGTCATGCCACTTGGGAATTCCTCATTGTCATCCTGAAGCGAGTCATGCTGCCCAGATAATGCAACAGCATAGACTTGACTTAAAGAATAAAAGTACATAGAGGTACCAAAAAAATAAATTGCTCATCTGCCTTTAGCACTGGGCTCTTCCTCCTTTACTCGTGTCAAGCATAGCTTACTCCACAAATAGCAGATTTAGATCCACAGAATTTATGATATATCTGATAAAATCTTTAATGGCTCATTTCAATATCAAAGCAAGAGTTGTCATTAATGTATGTTAAGATATCCTGATACTGGGTTCTCAATAGTTTATATGACCTGCATTTATATTCTCCACAACACAGATGGTTCTGTGGAATTAGATTTGAGCAAATTATCCAAACTATTTTCCTCAGTGTACATTTGATTAAATACACTGAACTCTCTTTGACTGCTCTCCTGCCCTTTTGAGTTTGCCTTCCACAGATAGCCAGAGTTTACAAGCAGGAATATGATCAGAAACAGCAAATGTTAAGCAAAGTTAGAGAATATTCATGGGAAGCAAAGTCTGAATTTGCAAGTTGCTCATCCAACCAGGGAACATAATGCTGTGACCTGTGCACCCAGTTAGAACTGCATTTCATGGTGGTTGAGTTTTATTAGTTGCTGAGGGTATACTACTATAAATAATATTTTTTTCTATCTTGGCTATTTACATGGCGCCATTACCATACTATCTGAAGACTTCACAGTCTTTAATGTGTTTATCTTCACAAGCCTGTGTGAGGCAGTGTTGTTATTCCCATTTTACAAGAGGTAACTGAGGAGCTACGTGACTGGCCCAGCGTCACACAGGGGTTCATAACAGAAGAGGGAGTTGAACCCAGGTATCCCAAGGCAGACAGACCATTCTTCCTTGGTCTTGTAATTTGTATAAGGACCACCTAGGTGTTTGTCTAAAAGCCCCTTTGTAATAAATCTAGATAAACAAATACTCACTACCTCTGGAATTTTGAGTAGTCTTGAACTTCTCATGAACAATGCGGATCAAGAATTATTTGCTGAAATTTGTCACTAGACTGTTAATCCTCCAGTGCAGGGATTACCTCTTTTCTTTGTATGTGGAATGCTCAGTACAATGGGTAACCAATCCAGCTGGGGGCCTTTGGTCACAGCCGTAATACAAATATTTGCTACTAATAATATTACATTTAAAAAACAGCTTAAAATCCATTTTGTGCCTTCTTTTAAATAGAGCTTATTTTGAGCCTGGAAATACCTTTAAAAGTCAAATGGTTTAGTCCCAGTTTTCACTTTCAGCTTGCTAGCGATCCCTGTCAACTTGCTAGCCGTGATATGAAGGTGATATCAGACATTCCCAGTCATCTTCATTTTAGGTTTTCAGACTAAAAGAAGGCCTTACTCCCCGTCTTGACCGGTTAATTGTTGCTTGATTCCCAACAACGATCTTTCTCAAACTGTTCATGGCTGGTGTATGATCAGGATGTGATCAGAAATGTTTCAAACGTACAAGGGCAAGCAACAAACGAGCAGCCCCAAAACAAGTGCTCAGCACGGAGCTGACTCCGCTCCGGCTGATTGGAGGGCCAATGGGAACAGCGTTAGACCAATGATGGGGGATTTTGAAAATCCCAAAATGAAACAGCTATGAAAACAGCTGTGTTAGAAAAGAGTTAGCCATTTAAATGGTCAAAGAGAAGGGGATGAGAGTCGGCACATCACAAGTGTTCCTCTTGCTAAATAATTTAGTTCTCTGTATAGTTTCTCAATCCCCACCCCCCCATTTTTTTTTGCTTCAAAACCTGTGGGAACAGCAACACTTTACTGGTGTCGGGGGCCATTATATTCTCTCTGAAACACTAAGAAGTAAATCATTTCTCAATAGTTGATGCTATCAAGGCAGAATTTCACATAGGGTAGCATATGATCCCCAGTTGAATGATGATGAAGAGAAGTCTGACACACTGCATGGCCCAGATTCTCATGGAGAACAGACTAAAGCATGTCAGAGCATGAAGCACAGACAACAGAATTCACAAGGCACAGGTAGAGACAGTGAAATGGATCACTTTAATTCCAGGACTGAAAAGATGCCAGGAATGGATTCCACCGAAGAACAGACTGAAAGCCTGGAAACACATACACGTATTTGGGAATAAACAAGATTAATTTTCTTTGATTAAAGAAAATCATTGTTCAAAGTAACATATAAAATTCTCTGACACTAGTCTGAGGAATTCTATCTATGGAACGTATGTTGCTCCAATCACAGTAGTATCTAATCACCTCAAAAATTTTAAGGTATTTATCCTCACAATGTTGAGATAGGGCACTCCTATTTAACAGATAAAGACCTGAGGCACAGAGAGGCTAAATGACTCTTCCAAGGGCACACAGTAAATCTGTGGCAGAGAAGGGAACGGGATCTGGGTCTTCCAAGTCCCAGGCTAGAGCCCTAGCCACTGGGTCATCCTTCCTCTCTTGAAGCCATGAAAATCTTGTGCTTTCTCCACAATCTAAAGGTTAGTTATTGTTTTGGGTTGAAATAAAAATGGAATAGAAGGTGTTTAAAGGTCAACGCTCACCCATTACACTTGGATACATTTATAGGCTCACAGGGAGTGACTCTCAGGATTCAGAAACTGACAATATCACAATGATCATCATAACTTATATTTGGAAATTGGACAGATGCCACAAGCAAATGGCAAGAGTCTAATATCTTTAGTGGAAACAATATAGCATTCTCCACAAATCTATCTCCCTTAGCCATTTACTGCAACAGACTTTTCAAAAACCTGAGTTTTTTCCTGTTAACTCTAGTTAGGACATCTAAATGAGGAAACTGCATTAGAATAATATATTCTCTTGCAGCTCTGAATACTGCATATTACTGAATACTCAGTAATAACTTTCCTGCATTTGAGCTTTCAATAATTTGCCTATGGATCCTTTCAAGGTCATTCAGGAGCCAGTCAGCTATTTGTCTTCAAGAGTAAAAGTGTTTGACTAAAAGTCTAAAAAGTCAAGACTACATTTAATGCTTCATCGGTAGGTTGAAGGGATATTGACCACTACTGAATTAATGAAGCACTCTTCCTACTGAGACCTTTGCTTACTTAAATCACTTTATACTTCATTGGTTTTACCAGGCCACTGGGAATAAACAGGAAAACTATCACCACAGAAAACTCATTTCCTCAAGACTTCTAGTAAATACACAGCTTACTGAAAAATAAGTGAGACTGGCTAACTTGTCCTATATGTGAGGCTTACATTGCTCTAGTTTGATGCTAAACAACAGCGTGCCAACTATGAGAATAACTTGGCATCTGCTCAGAAGTGTTGTCTTTAATGTTCTATCACATCATTTGTTGTGGAATTGAGTGAATATTGAAATTCTATTTCCCGCTCCCACCCCTAACAACATTTGTTTGAAGTTCTAAGCTTTAACTGAGTTTGTACACCTTTTGTGTTTATTGTCCATTAATATTCCAGGGAATGGGGTTTCTAGTAGGAATGTTTTCAGAATATTCACAGAAAACAAATTCTGAATTCCTAATCCAAACCCATCCCATTGAGGAAAAGGCACGCAGGCTGTGACCTACATATTCAATCCAATTAGTTTGATTTTTGAATATTAAATACATTATGAAGAATGGCTTGTGATCTTGCAAGCTGCAAACCCAGAGTTATCCACAGAAACTATTTGGTGAACAATGTCAAACAACAAATGTTTTCAAGAAAATCTTAACCTGCTCATGGACAATTCAAGAACATCACAAGGTATAATTTGATGAATCAGTTACTTCTTAAAAAGGTTTTGCTCCATAGTTTTATAGCAAAATGTTACTTTACTCTTGTTGTGTCACATTAAAATCAAACACACACTATATACTCACATATAGACATGGAGTGTGTATCTAAATGAGCTGTAATACACACACAGTTCAGCAGTTTAGAGAGTGTGCGTGTTTAACAAGATCTAAGATGCATAAAAGTCTATTCAAGTATGCTGAAGTAATTCTGGATTCCCTTTCAGCTTCATTGTAAATGTTTTTTCATACCTAATGAGTTAACTATGAGCTAATATGTTCCCGTTTAAGTCAATGGCAAAATTCCCACTGACTGTATTAGGAAAAGTATTTGTCTCTGTAAACAGTTTCTGCTTTAGACAGTATATATAAAAGTTAATAATAGAAAATAACTTTTCTTTTGATATTTTCATTAAAATGTAACACTATCTCTCACCCCAAACCCAACTATCCTCAAATACAATCTATGAAAAAACATGGACCAACTGGACTAAATCAGCATAGCTCCAGAAAAGTCAATTAAGTGGTAAAGACTGGCACCAACTGGTCTAATGATCATAATGTAACATAAGTCATCTAGACTCATGTGTCTCATGCAAGCCTATATCTGTTCTATGTTCCTATTTAGTAGCCAGCAACACTATGCTAAGGCATCATCTTCACAGTTGATATTTCACAAACCTAGGAGCAGAGAAACAATGTTAATCAGTGCATCATCCTATTCACAACTAGTTGGTATAAACTTCCTTTGTCATATAATGTTGTATATTGATTGATGTGGTTTTGGGTTTATTTTAATTGCTCAATAGACATGCAAGAAGCCAGCCCACTTGCTTCACAAAGATCAAGATTCTGCACTCTTTAATCCCATTTTAGGCAAGGTAAATTCTGCTCAATTAGTGACAGCAGAACTGGAGTAAAAGTGAGCTTCAATGCCATCTGCAATAAAGTTAGAATGTTTTGCAATAATTTCAAAGATGCTAGAGTTTTGGCAGCACTTCTGTTCCCATCCCTTCTCTCCCATTACCCTCTTTAGTGTCTCTTTCACAGATGGAAAAATCTTCATTATTATGTTACAGTCATCAACCCAATTTTCCCATCTGGCCTGACTGACGTTGCCTCACACAGATGCAACACCACATGTAGTACTGGGGCACAAATGCTTTTCGTATTCAGAAATGTTCTGCTTTTGAGCAGTGACATTTTCAGGTTTGAAACAGACCAGGCTGTTTGCATTAAGCCTCTTTGACTGCCCTCAGCAATGACTCATCCTCAATACCAAAGAAGTGATGTCCATGGGTAGGTGGTGTTTTCTCCAGGCCTTCAGGTATTGCTCAACTCAGTTTATGTACAAAACAGAATACGAAATAAACCTCCTGGAATGATTATTTAATGTGTTGTTTTTAACTAGTAAATATCTCAGTTGTCTGGAATGTTGTTATCTGACAATAGCATCCGACATAGTCATCTGAGCTCTAGCCTACGCTGGTTGAAATAGGAGGGAACTGCTGCCATGGCTTTCTCTGTGAAGGCTTCTGATTCTAGGACTCACTTGTCCCCTTGTTCCTTCAGAATCCAGATTTGTTATATTGAGGACACATAATAAAGTTCATTTCTTTTCACAGGCATTCTGAGAGGGGTGTGTTGAAGAGAGCCTATGAAAAAGGGTGGAGGGATCAGACTGAGGGTCATTATTAGTGTTATTGCAGCGAGCAATACAAATCTTACCCCATAACAACAAGTATGTTAAAAGAATATCATGGTTGAAAAAAGAAGCACAAAAATGCCAAAACTGTCCAAAAATGCCAAAATTAAGATGAAACCTTAACTCTCTACTTCTTTGTGTGTACATTGGACCGGATCCTCTGCTGGTGTACATTGACATATCTCCATTGACTTCTACAGCCTTTAAATGCATGATCACATAGCATCTTATGTGCTGCACATACCTTCCTTCCTTCCTTCCTTCCTTTCTTTCTTCCTTTCTACAGCAATAATAGAATCATAGAAATGTAGGACTGGAATGGACTTCTGGTAGGTCTTTAGTCCAGACCCCAGCACTGAGGCAGGACTAAATATTATAGACTACCCCTGACAGATGTTTATCTAACCTGTTCTTAAATATCTCCAATATTGGAGATTCCATAGCCTTCCTCCGTAACTTATTCCAGTGCTTAACTACCCTGAAAGTTAGGAAGTTTTTCGTAATGTCTAACCTAAATCTCCCTTGCTGCAGTTTAAGCCCATTAGTGGCTGCAATTTCAGCCCATTATTCCCTGGCCTCTGTGATTAAGAAGAAAAATGTATCACTCTCCTCTTTATGACTATCTATTCATGTACTTTCCTCATAGGTCATGTTTGCTAGACCTAATGGCTGATACTCAATTGTTGAGTCAGTTGTTCAATATATGTTTTGTCTTTACTGTTCAAAATCTGATCCTCTGCTTTTTTCACTCTATACCAACAAACTCTGTGCATGTATTGTGGAACAGAAAACACCCTGCCTCATGCACTGTCCAGCCTGTGTGTGCAATGAGGGAGGAACAAATAGTGTGCAACTGTGTAACTAAAGAATGTGCTAGACTGAGTACCGAGAGGCAGACTTAAGGTTGCAGAAGTGACCTTAACTTTGACACTTTCAGGCTCTGAGTGCTTTATTGGCATCTTTAATGTTTTTAAACAGTTTTTTTGTATAGAATTTCCTAGTAAAAATAAAATATACTATAAAATTCCATAGTTTGGAACTATTTGCTAGACATTCTGTTGCACAATATGTGTCTTCAGTAAGCCAAGGACATTTGTGGAGCCCAGCATGACTGAGTTCCCAATTTTGAGATTACATAGAATAAGCCATATTCCAGGGTCACCTTTAAATATGGGAGCGTGTGTGTCTGATAATAGACCTTGCATAAGATTAGCAGAGTTTATCTGACTGTTGCATCATGTACATGGGATACCACCCAAACTCCGATAATGGGTGTTGAGAGACTAGCACATATTGGTGTGGCACTCACCCTACTGGTGATAGCAAGAACACTACTGAAAATGCTTTTGGGAGCTGGAATCATTAGCTTTAGGAGATGTGCACTTGGCAGCATGGGCCGCCTAAGCGTTCACTGTCCTAACAGACCAGAATCTTGTCTCTTACATGATTTTTCTGGGCTTCATGGGTTGTCAAGAGAAAAATTTCTCTCTTTAGCTCTTGTTAGTATGCTGGCAGCAAAGACCATTCTTCTAGGGTGACTAGATAGCAAGTGTGAAAATTCAGGACAGTGGGTGATGGGTAATAGGTACCTGTTTAAGACAGCCTACATTCTCTGAAGACATGGGAACTGGCAGTACAGGAGCAGATGGCTTCCATAACAGTCACCTCCTGAGGTGGTGCGGTCCACTGGCTAACACAGTGGACTGAGACTGGGGATCTACTCCTGTGTCTGCTAATGACCCACTCCGAGCAAGTCATCTGTGGGAAAACCTCTCTGTGTTTGTTTCTCCAACCACCCTTTGTCTGTCTTGTCAATACGAATAGTAAGAGACAGCCCGTGTCCTGAAAAGCTTAATATGTGTTTGTCCAGCAACTGGCATAATGGAGGCCTGCTAGTATAGTGAGGCAGCTACAGAACAGGGGTTAAAAGCAGCCCTGGAGAGGGCTGTAGCTGGGCAAAAAGATGAGAGCAGCTGACCATAGGTGTGGCCAGCTCAGTCAGGGCCCAGCCGGCCCATATAAGAGAGCTGCAGGGCTGGGTTGCAGGAGCTTCACTCTAGTCTTGGAATGGGAAGGGCTAGCTGTCTGGAAGCAAGGTACCTGAAGCGGAGCAGTTCTGGGGAAGGACAATGATAAGTGGCCATTACAGACTGCAGTCTGTCTCAGTGAGCAGGGGCTAGATGGTGACTGGCAGTAGCCATTGAGGCAAGGTGGGTGTAGAGGGTTGGGGGTTGCCCTGGGAGGGGAGACCCAGAGTGTGGGAGTACTGCTGAGGCAAAACCCTGAGGTAAAGAGGCACCGTGATCCGGGAGGGACATGAGGCGTAAGGCAGGTGAGCCACTGGCCAGCAGTGGATGTTCTGAGTCTGGAAAGAGCTAATTCCCATGATGGTCAGCAGGAGGCATTGTGCCGGTGAGGTCTTGCTTTGCTACAGTAACCCATAGAGCAGAAAGAAGAGGATGCTTGGAATAGATCTGGGGTCCTATCTTCCACTGTATTTACTGACAGCAGCTAATTCCTGTAGTAGCTTTATACTACTACATGCTTAGATATTATGACGATGAGGGGCATATAGGTACCTTGAGAGATACACCGTTCCTCTTTCTTACCCTGTGGGGTCAGGATACGAGAGCTGTAGGCCATATACAGAACTGTATTCATCATCATTTTTCTTTATGGCTGTAACTCATCTTTCGTATGGTGATCTCAAAGCAGAATAATCAGAATTAAATACTTAAACAGAGCGCTGTGCCTCACCACCAGGTGTGTCTGTGCACCAGCCAATACTTTGTTCTTGCTGTTTACTGCTCCCCTGCTGATGGGCAAGTTGCCTTCACACCTCAGATCCCTGGGAACAGCTAAATGATCTTTAACAACAAAAACAACCCTAAATACAAATGCAGTTAGGTTTGCTGGTCTAATTTTTAATAAAGGAATCCCTAAATTCAGCAGTCAGATACAAATAAAATAACGGTTAAAAGGAAAGGAAATTGCCAAAGAATATTTCAAATTGCACACTAGAAAGATATGAAGTATTGAAACAAAAGCAAAACTTCTCCGAGGCGTAAGTATCAGTGATGGGCCCATTCCCACACTGATTCCAATGCTGGAATCCCCGTCATGCCTGAGATCAATTGAAGTCTAAGCCTGTTACCAATAAGTTACTAAACTCATTGATTAAGCAGAGGTTGCAAAAGGAATAGTTTGAGGAAAGTGCACTGCTGCGCACTTCACCAGACCTCAGTGTCATTATATTTAAACCCGAAAAGACTTCACGTCTTTGGCTATTTATCACGAGGCATGTTCATCTAGTCAGCCTGCAGGGGATCAATAAACTATTACACTATAACAACTAACAGTGTCCACAATGGCTAGGAGATGATATAGGGATACTATACAAGAAAAATCAAATTGTGGTACAGTGGCTTTCTTCTGATCTAGCATTTGTTGGCGGATGACATGAGCCTATGGCAATGAGGGTCGCTACAAGATTATGGACATCCAGGTTGTTTTTGTTTATGGCTAAAAATTAGTTTGCATAAATCGTAAGGGATAATGTTATGCAATGTCTCAGAACAATAAAACAACACTTTGAAGATAATCCAAGCAACTAAGGTATGCTGTGCTGTGCTGTGCTACTCTGCTAGCGGCTTAAAGTACATTGAGAAGTGATTTCAAACTCATCCATTATTCATCAGAAATAACTCACCTGCAAGGCATAATTTTCAGGGATAACAACAATCAATGCTTATTCACCACCACCATCATCATCTTAAAAAGGACAAGCCCATAACCTCAGTGCATTCTATCAGCATCTGTCCCCTCTTGGGCCTCTATGAAAAACCCAGTAGGGTGTGACAAAATTATTTCCTAACAGCCCGACTGACTCTGAATATCTTCTCCCTATAATCCCTCTCTCTATTCAGTGCTTAAATTGGCATCATATGTTGCTTTGCAAATTCAAATATCTACAGTCATAAAGATACCAAGAACTCATTTGTGAAACAATGTAGAGAATTGTCTGTTTTTCTCTTGGATAGGGACATTGTTTAAGATGATTTGTCAAGATAAACATCAATGTGTATGGAAATAATGGAAAACATATATAGGCAGACCATATGCAGTTTCAGATGCTTAGTTTAATCATTTTTTAAATAGATGCTGAATTATGAAAAATAGCTTTTCCTCTTCAAATTTGATTTTATCAGCTAGCTCAGCTGCTTCTGGCATAGACCAGAGTATCATACAAAAATGCCATGAAAGATCAGGACAAATCACAGCTGGAGGCTTCTAGATACCTATTAAGTCAATACCACCCTGGAGAGAGGTCAGTTTTCTTCTCTTAGCCAGACTGAGCTAAGTGATGAAAAGTCTAGATGAGACAAATAAGCATGGCTAAGCCCAATGCACTGGGGCATTCATTCATTTGATTTTAGCTTTGAGTGTGGATGGGATACCCATGTAGTAGTTTGCTTTGGTTTGTGAACCTTGTTTCTTTTTGTTAGAATAACAGCTGTTTTCATGTTGTTCACCCCCTCCACTTACTCCCTCACCTCTTATCTAAGATTTGTTCCAGGGATTCAGTAGTACAAATGCAGTTTCAGTAATCAAGAACAGTCTGTTTAATAATAAGATACTGATTGCAAGGGGAAAAGCTGGTATGAAGAAGAATGCTCAGTTGTTTTTTTAAAACTCACATATTGTTTTGTGTGTTCTAAATCCCAGTTACTAATGAAGAACAAGAATCAGATGGAGAAAGGGAAAAGAGATAAAGAGAATTTTGGTGCACAGTCACAGAATCCTTGAAAACCTAGACCTTGAGATGTGCAGGACTTCATTTGGGTGGACCTGAACATTTCAGCATCATTTAAATGGCACCCATAATACACAGCTCTGATCGGAGTTGCAGGAAAAAAAATATCGGTGAACTGCGAATCATCCCTGAAACTGTACACATCTCTAAGCATTTCCATTCCATCTTGGAAATGTGGTTGTTGGGTGGGGACTGACATTAAAGGAGACAGGCGCTAGGTCTCCTATCCAGTGAAGCACTTATTTATGTGATTAACTTTAAACATGCATGTAGAACTACTGAAGTAAATGCAGCTATTCATGTGGTGAAAGCTAAACATATACATAGGTGGAACTTGTCACAAGGAAAAATAACAATATTTAGGTCTGATTCATCAGTGTAAATCAGGAGTCAGTCCACTGAAACCAATAGCATTAAACTAAAGTAAGCAAGAGGAGAATTAAAATCTTGTACTTCATTCAGGAAACCTAGTTCCGACATAATTTCAAGCTGAGCCTTAAACTGAGAACTCCTTTGAATGGTGCAATTTGCTAAGATTATCATCAGCAGAAAGTCTATGCATAATGCATGCACAACAGCTACGGTAGCAGGCATCCATAAGATAATTTAAATGCCTCTTTGTCAGTCTGAGGAACCAATACATGAAGCAGTACCTACAGAGATTCTGGTTGGTCCTATCTGCATCTGAACAGGATTTTCTAGCTTCCTCCTGCCATATATTCTGGCACATATTTTAAGAGTTGTGGTTGATGCTTCATATATGTTACATAACTGGACTGTACCTTTACCATATTGAGGATAAGAAAGGATTTCCCCATTGCCAGGTATGGAATTGCTATTAACACATACCCATAGAGGGCCAGTACTCTCAGAAGAACAGCCTCGTTTTGGGGACAATTTGTTCCCACCAAAAATACGCACCTGCATTTTGTTGCTCCCAGAAGCTACTCTGTGTTTTTGTACCTTGCCAATGAATTGCAGATGCAAAGGCTAGTACTTACACAACTAACTACCTGATAGCTGACCCAGCACTCTGGTCACTGGGTACTAGCTATTCCTCCCAGAGGGGATTTAATTGGGAAATGGTGCTCAGTGGCTTAATTAGGCAGGAGCTGCTAAGTTAAGGAGCGCAATCAACCCATCAGCTGGGAACAATTAAAAGACAGGAAGGAAGTAAAAGGAGCAGGTTGGCAGGGGTCAGAGGACACAGGATCAGGCAAGCTTTCCCTCCCTTTCCTTGAGGAGTGAGCTAAGGGGAAAGTTTATGTCCACTTATATGTTGCTTCACAAGCCTGTACAGATGAACAGGTAGAGGGGATCTAATAAATAACACACTGGAGCTTATAAACCTGCAAAGAGTCCCCTCTGTTTGTGGTGCTCCAAAGGGCAGAGAAGGTAGCCCTGTCACAGTGTGTGTACTTTTCTTGTACCCAGGAACAAGGCTTCTTCTTGGCTGAAAATGTACAAACTCTCTCCTGCTGTGCTATTGCTTTGTCATTCACACTATATTTTGGACAGAGAAAATAGCAGACAAAGTTCAGCTTAGCCCTTGGATGGTACAGAAAGTACTCAATATCCTCCAAAGTGTATTGCCTGGCCATACATCCAAAAGATTTGAGTAAGACCCCTCTCGGTTTGTCACTGTTAGTCTTGTCCCTTCTTTTGCTACATTACCAGCGTCTTGCTTGATTTATCATTGCCCTCATGTGACTCTTTTCTCGAATTTCTGTGAGGATCACAGTATCAGTGAGTTCGCAGCTGACATGAGGAGCAGAAGAAAGCAGTTTGTCTTTCTCTGAAAGCAGTTTGTATTTCTCTGGTCATTGTAGGCCATTGTGTGCATAGTTAAAAGTACGAAACAAAATAAAGCTCTGAACCATAGAAGACCTTATCAGAAGAGCAACCCTAGGTATCATCTAAAATAGTAAGCACATTCCTGAGAGAATGATTAAAGGAGCGTGGAAAGCGGGGCGTCTTTGTTCTGGCCAAGGGGACAATACTATGCTGGTTGAACTGCTATTTTGTCACAGGCATACATGTGTTAGTGTACCTGCACTTTGCTATGCAGGGCACTAGTACCATGCTTTATTGACCATAAACCTGGCCAAGCCTTCACCACTGAACAGAACTTGTGATCTTTCTTTATGATTAACATTGAGCTTGGCTGAATCAACAAGTTGCAAGCTATCTTGGTGCAGCTAACACTGGAGTGCCAGGAAAAGCATGGGAAAAAAATATAGATACACTAGCAACAGGAATAAGAAAAAATACCCTCATCAGTTGTTATCAGGACCACACACAGTCACATCTCATCATCTCAGGAATGCAGATAGTTCAGTAACTGTTCTAAAGAACAAGTTAGCTGGATCTGGCATTCTGTGTCTATTGAGGGACACCATGAGCTAAATGTAACATGCATTGTAGGAGGTCATAGCCATTCAAATGCCATTGAAGTCAGCACAAAGAATTCTAAAAAAACACCATCAAAACTGGATCTAAAAATAGACACACAATGAAGCTTCATAAAATCTTAAACTTCACAGCAGAGATACTCTAGAAGTACAGAGAAAATTCAGAAAATTCAGAATGTTCGGCTACGCCATAGACACCAGGTGATCGGTTGCCTGGTGATGACCCTTCCAAAAGACTGGCCTATGTGAATGATGTTACAATGTGGAGAGGGGCATTGTTCCATCCCTGATGGCAGGTGGCATTACAACACTGCAAGTCTGAGGAGAAACAGGCAATTTGGCCCAGTTCCTTTGACCTGGTGAAGCTGGATTTGGTGTAGAACCCAAGGTGGGAGCAAATTTGGCTTTAGGACTCTAATGAATTTCCCCAATCCCTAGGGACTGGTTTGACCCTTTGTATAACCTTAAAGCAGCCCCAGGACATCTTTTCTTAGGGGTCTGTGAGGTGGATGACCACAGAGATGAGTATATTGGCTCTTGGCCACATGGCAGTTCACCTGTGCTAGTATAATTCCTGATCAGGCCAACATTAAGGTTGTTTGTGCCACTACATCAGTTTTATAAGGTCTGAGGATCTGGACCTTTCTCCCTGGGTTTGGAGACTGACTGTGGGAGCCAGCCTACTATAAACAATCCAGTTCCTAAGAATCTCCTTGTGGGGAGTAATTCATATATCCAGCGGGGACACTGTGTTTCATAGCTATACCTCAATGTGTCTAAGCCAGTGGTGGGCATCCTGCAGCCCACAGGCAGCCCATCAGGTTAACCTGATTTTGGGCCATGAGACATTTTGCTGATGTTGACCATCCACTGGCAGCACCTCCTGCAGCTCCCAGTTGCTGCGGTTTTCTGTTCCCTGCCAATGGGAGCTGTGGAAAGTGGCACCTGCAGATGAAGGGGCTGAAAGGAGGTGCTGGCTGGCACTTCCCACAGCTCCCATTGGCCAGGAACAAAACACCACGGCCACTGGGAGCTGCGGGGGGCAATGCCTGTGCACGGTCAATGTCAGCAAAATGTCTCGTGGACTGAGGGTGACCAGATGTTCTGATTTTATAGGGACAGTCCCAATTTTTGGATCTTTTTCTCATATAGGCTCCTATTACTCCCCATCCCCCATCCCAATTTTTCGTATTTGCTGTCTGGTCACCCTACGTGGCCCGCAATCTGATTACCCTGAAGGGTCGCATGCGGCCCACCACTGCTCTAAGCAGTCGAGCCCATTGCTGTCCAGTATATATCATTTTATCTAGTCTACAGCCGGAGCTGTTACCACTTGCTTTTACCCTTACTCCACTGTCCATGTAGGCTCAATCGGGCCAGTCACTTAATGCCTCTTTAACCTTAGTTCACCTTCTGCAAATGGGGATAATACTACTTCTTTTCTCCCTCCCAATACTGTCCTGTCTGTTTAGACCCTAATCTTTTTGTGGCAAAGACAGTCTCTTTACAGTAAACCCAATGATTTAAGAGAGCTGACTTCTCTATTCAGACACACAGCTATTATATCAATACATGGGACATACAGCCAGATTTTCAAAAGGGCTCAGCTCCCATGTAGGTCCAAAGTAAGTGGGAGACACTAAACTTTTCTGAAAATCTGGCCCCCAAAGTGACAATGAGAGCTGTTGGGGGCAGAGCGCTTTACAAAACCTGGCCCTTGTTCACATGTCTAAACAGGAACTGAGCTCTTTTGAAAATCTGGCCTTCAGTTTTCTTGCAAATTGTACCACATTTTACCTGGGAAGTTCAGATACCTCAGTGGTAGGTATAGTAAGAAACTAGGCAGATAGATATATACTGGGGGAAATCTGGCCCTAATTAAATCAATTGCAAGACTACCACTGACTTCAGTAGGGCTAAGATTTTACCCCAGATGTACACAATAACATTTTCCCACTAAGGGAAGGTGCAGTCTATTTAATATTAATATATAATGAAAACATTTTCCCAGATACAATATGGCCCTAAGATTTAGCATAGCAAAATGAAAATGTTTCCAGTTTTTAGAAATATGGAAAGGAAGAGCAAAATATCAGCACTTGTTGAAAAGTTCACACATTGTATTGTCAATTAGTATATTTTTTTCCCCATTTCATCTTTATAGATTCATGGCTTCAGGGTTTTCTTTTCAAGCCCTTGCTTGCCTTACTACCTTTTAGGGGACCTGCCGATGTGGTAATGTAGGTGCTCTCCTTATTCCCCAGATGTCCCCAAAACCAATGGGCAAGAAAATAGTATTTAATAGAGCAAGGAGAGATTAATATGGCAGTAAATGGGAAGAGGCAGAGCAATGTCTTAGCAGGTGGCTTTTTCTGATCTTGACTGTCTCATCAATACTTTTCAATCTAAATTTGCTGAGAGGGACATCATTTCTAATGCCCGGCATCACCACAGCCACACATCAAAGTTGTAATCTTTAGGCTGGCTGCACTGTAAATGGATTTCTTTATTGGTCTTTGTAACTGTAATTGTCACTGAACAAAATCTTTCTATGTTTCTCCTTCTGAATGAGGTTGATGACATGCATGGTCTCTGGATTAAACCAATGGTTTATGATTGTGTAAAACTGATGTATAAATGTTCTCATATAACAATTATGTCTTTAAAAAACAATTTCTTGCCTTTGGTAGTCTTGTGATATAGCCTACTCCTAGAGAGTCAAGGAAATGGCAACACTTTAATATAAACCTTAATTTTCAGGAGTTTCTATAACTCGCCATCAAATTGTGAGGAAAAATCAGTTTAGCTCTTCTAAAGTTATAGTGATAGAAAAAAAAATTGCAATGTTGGACAGCTTTTGTGGCTTGCATAACTCAAGAAGAACTGATTGGTGGGGTATAGATGGCACAGGGAACCGGTAACGGGCTATAGACGGTTTTATAGCCCCTGGTTCAAATCCAGGCCAGGCTGATATTGGCCAAAAATGTTTGTTATCTAGTAGCTGTTTGGTTGGTATTGCTCCACTGATTTCAGTGGAGGGCGAACAATTTATGAGATTACCCTGTGTAAGTTTTATATAGGGTAATCTCATAAGGTTTATACGGGGTAAAATGGAATGGTAAAATGGATTTATTTGGGATTTGGACCCCATTGGGAATTGAGCATCTGAGTGTTAAAGACAGGAACACTTCTTAAACTGTTTTCAATTAAGGCTACGGCTCTTAGGGGATGTGGTTCAGACCTGGGTCTGTGTTTGCAGCAGGCCAGTGGGTCTGGCCCAAACCAGGCAGGACACTGAAGTCCCAAGATATCAGGGCAGGAAAGCAGGGGCAGAAGTAGTTTTGGCACATCAGCTGGCAACCCCAGAGTGGTTTCTGTGATCCAACCCGTCACATCCACCATCTGTGAAAACTGTGCATTGTCCAATAATAATCTGTTCCTTTTTTACTGAAGACCAGCCTATTGCTCCACCTGTAATTAGATCACTAATATACAACACTCTAAATCATCTCCAAGAGAAGCAGTTTAGGATTGCAGGCATGTTTCTTTTCAGAGAGTACATCACCAAGATATTGTAAAGCCGAGTTAATAAAAATATGACTGGTTTTATAGCAAACAAATACATTTAAAAAAACACATCTTATTAAGACATAGGGAAATGCTCAATTATATCATAAAAGTGGGTTGACGAATTTGCAGAATAAATGAAAAAATATGCAGCGTAATTTTGTGTACTGAACTCATGTGGAAATTATGCAAGATGGTATTAATAAATGGAAAAATTGTTCAAAGTGGTTGAAAGGTGAGACAAAGGGAAGCAGCAGTAGGAGACAAAACTAACTAAAGTGGCTTAAACATAGAAATAGAGATAGTTACAGTCAATAACACAATTGTCTGAGAAATCTGCCAGATGCTGTGGCAGTAGAAAATATCTTCCACCACTTGGCATTTGACTCCTGTAATTGCTAGTGACAATGGAAAAATTTCACAGTGTGGTAAGTAGCACCATGGGATCCAGAAACCAACTGCATACAAATAGAGGGATTTTTAAAAAAAACAAACACAGCTGCTCATTTTAGAAAGCACCCTGACAAAGGAGGAAAGCAAAGAAACTTTTGTGAAAAGGAAATTATATTCAAATTATCTTTGCTCATGTAATTTCTGGGTTTTGTGACATTTTTCTATGTGAAGGTAATAGCCTGATTGCAAAATTTGCTGTGTGAATAGCTGCAGTGATCCATAAGAGGCTGATTTGCCAGTACTTACTACCAGGTGTAATATTTACTATTGTGAGTATTATGATAATTTATTATTTGTATTGCTGTTGTGCCTAGGAGACCCAGTAATGGACCAGACCCCCTTGTGTTGGGCACTGTACAAACACAGATGGAACCCCATTGGGTCGGGACGGGGGCATAGAGGTTTGGTGCAAAAGAGTGTCAAAGACAACACTCATGAGGGTTTTTTGGGGGGTTATTTTGTTTAAGTTTTGAAAAATATGAAAGCACTGTCTCACCTTTAAATGGCCTATTTCGCATTTATTTTCACACACACTTTCTTGAAGGATGCTTTTGAATGGAAAGGCCAGTGGGTGTAAAATCTGAAAAGAAAGCACAACCTCTAGCCACTAAAAGTACTGCATAGTTTATGCAGAACATACTACACTACACCTGTGTAAACTTACAGCTGTAGTCTCATCTTAATTTATAGTGAGATCTACATGTTTACTGTAACAGTCCTGAGAATGTCAAGCATAAATCCCCTGTGGTCTGAGATAAGAATATAATTAGCTGGGTTTTTAAAGTACATATTGCTAAAAACGGGACTGTCTGAGGTTTTGAATAGTTTGTTTTTGGAAGACTGTAGATATCCATTTTTTTCCTACTTAAGTATTTCCTGACTTGGATTTCCTTGAGTTTGCCTATTTGCCGTTAAAAAGACACCCCAAAAAACAAAACATTTTTTATTTATAACTTTTTCAGTGCAAAGGAAAAACCACATTAAAGTGTGTTTTTCCTTTGAAAAATTATTAGAAAAATGGCAGTATGGGGTTCTATGTTTATAGTGTCTCAGTGATTCAGTATCATATTTGCTCATCTTACAGCTAAAATTGTTGTTGGTTTTTCCTGAAAGCCAGCTGTGCAAACATGGGATCTGAAAGGCAAGCTGGGTTCTTTCTGGTGTTTGGCCATCAGATGTAAAAGAGACTGCAGGTCTCAGTTTGTGCTCAGTTATATCTGAAGTAACTGAGGTGGAAACTGGACCCCTGGTGTTCAAGATTTTCAGTGGATGTAGGTAACTGATATCACTCCTGGCTTTCAAGTTCAGGAGAAAGAGTTAAATGCCACTGAACTGGGCAGTGTTGAGAAATTACTAAGTTACAATGAAATATTGGTCCAAACATTTGATAAAGTTTTTCTTAATTTAAGTCATAGCTCAGCAGAGGGAAACATATTTGTGACAGATGATTTTCCTGCCACAAATGTATACTGATTATTAACAATACCTTGCTCTTATATAGGATTTTCCATCAGCAGACCTCAAAGGGCTTTACAAAGAAGGCCAATACCATTATCCCTATTTTACAGATAGAGAAACCGAGGCACAGGTGGGTGAAGTGACTAATATTTATATTTTTGTGATTACCTTGATAATTATGTTTAATCTGTGTGCTTTGCACTAGTGGCTTATATTTAATACAAAAATGGTTAAAATTCCTCCCCTAGCCCCCGATAGACAAAAGCCCAGAGAGAAACAGAATTTATATGCCAAGGTTCCCTATTGTGCATGGAAAAACTACAAGAAGACAAATCTGAAAAGAATCCTACCGTGATACTGGATTTAATTTGGATGTAATAACCTCCCACAGTTTTCATATTGTGCCCATGTTCACCATATGCAGCATCTTGCAAGCTTTGTATCTAAGATGTTTGAAGATGAAACATGAAAACATGAAACAGCTGTTTCCTTCTTATTAGTAAGTATTCACCAAAGTCAAAAATAAATCTGTATGTATCAAAATCAGATAGGACATGGATTGTATAAACCTTTGGGTCATGACCTCCTGGGGTGTCACGACTATGTTGCAGGAGATCAAGAACTCCATCTTTTTTTTTAAAATGGGTATCTGGAAAGTGGATCCCCAAACATTTTTTTTCTTCTAAAATTGCATCACAATATGGAAAATGCTGGGAAACGCTGAGATAGGAAATGTACATGAGCCACAAAGCATTTTCGTAATGGGGGCCTCTCTGGTTTACTGTGGGGTTGCGTTAGATCCAGGCCTCATTTATCCTTCATACACCACTTCTGCCAGTTCAGGCAGTCCTGGAAACACAGAGATATATGAACACCCTAAGTGTTACAGGGCAGAGAAGGGAAGGGAATTGGTCCAGACCCAATGTTTTTCACATGTTTAATGTCCAGACAAGGTTCCTGACTTTGAAAGCAGGTGGGAATATAGGGAAAATAGATGCTGGGACTTTTTTGGATATCTCTTTGCCTTTGCTGATCTCTACCACCCAGGATGATTATATTAGGCCGGTTTAAACTAAAATAAGTAATTACCATTGTCTCCAATGCTTTTTGTCCCACAGTTTTCCTCATTGGCATGGATCTTACTGAATCTGAGTAAATTGTATCGGGAAAATATAATCCTCTCTGATCCTAAGGAATCTAATTTACAAAATGTTGTCCCGAATTATACTGATCAATCTAATATTCTTTCCACATGATTTATTCTCAGTAGCTTGTTTTTGACATACATCCTTTGAAATCAATCTTGTTGTTATACTGGAAGCCATCATGGTCCTTTATAGTGGCTTCAAGGGTAAAGATTTTGCCTTCCATATTAAACAATTTCCATCCTATTATGCATAAATTGCAGTGAAAGATTCTGGCAAGGGATCTCTTTCAGATTTTATTGCGTTGTTATGCTGATTAAATAATCAAGCCAGAGAGTCTGTGGCTCTGTGAATCCTTTTGTGGTTCTGGCATGGATCTCAGAGTCTGGAGGTCCCTTGAACAGAGCAATGGATTGTTTTGTTGCTTGGCAATTTGTAGTCTCTGAATCTCATATCCTCCATGTAGCAACTCATTGCTAGAGAAAGAGAGTTCAAAGTGTATTTTTAAAGCAAGAACAGCAGCACATGAAGGAGCTTAGCCCAAGCTAACACTTGCTTGTCAATGTGCTTCTGAAATATTTCCTTACATAAGGCCCAGAGGATCTTGAACCCAGGTCTACACAAATGGCAGGAAGCAAACATCTCCACACTGCCACCCAGCAGCAGATTCAACCACCTGGTGCTCCCCACTACAATCTGTTGTGGTCACAGACCACAGGAAGTCCCTTCTTAAGGGGTTTGATGGAGAGCAGCCTCCTGATTGGCTCTCCACGCTATACCAACCCAAGAGGTATTCCCAGAAGTGTCCAGGTAACAATATGGTTTGCTAGCTAGCTACCAGAATCTCCCACTCAAACCTGGAATACCCACGTGGACCCAGCTACCCAGTTTTGACCCTGAGCCTGATCTCCAACCTGTCTGCAGCTTTGACCTGACCCTCAGCCTGACTATTAACCCCTATATGGACTCTGAACCTGGGCGGTTGTTCTGACCTACCGATCTGCTGCTACTTGTGCTGCATACCTTTGCTCAGGGTCCTGACACTGTGTCACTTTCCTGAAGTAAATATATATTCAGAGAGAGATCCAAAATGGCATGTGTAATGATACCGCTGAGATCTATTTTTTTCTAAGAGCAGTTTCATGTTGGTCATGTAAGAAGGTTACGATGATGTCAAAATACCTAACTCAGACTGCCCAATGTAGTTATCTGGAAACATTATTTATAAACACTCATGACACCAACAGCAGCATGGCAACCTAACTGTGTAACTAACACAAAAATTACAATGATAAGACCATTAAAAATCCCATTTACCCCTGATAGCTTCAAATTTAAAGTGCTTTAAAGTGCATAATAGCCTGTTTTGTAGCAGGCTGATTGAAAAAAAGAAAAAATTTACCTCTATATTTTGATTTAAATATGATGTTCCAGTCCAGGGATGGCGTTCTGAATCCAGTACCATAGTGAGGGCAAAATCATAGAATCATAGAATATCAGGGTTGGAAGGGACCTCAGGAAGGCATCTAGTCCAACCCCCTGCTCAAAGCAGGACTAATCCCCAATGAAATCCTGCTATCTAGGTAAGGGCGGAAAGAGATTGAGAATGTAGTGAAATCGCTCCACTCATCCTGCACATAATAGGAATGGTGAAGGTCAGGAAGCAGAGACCCTAGACATGGTGTGGGTCCAAAACCCTCTGCATGCTCCCTGTTTCCTAGAAGTAAGGGGTTGGTTGTAGGGGTGGGGCCAGTGACTTTGTGGATCTGCTGGACAATCAGTAAGGACTGCTGCAATCCTAAGAACAGAGTAACATCCATGAAGTAGCTTCACTTCTGCTCTCTAGATTCAGTCTATTTCTCTCACTATTAGTCACTATGGCATATAAACCTGAAGACTCCACGTGTCCCCCTGTGAACCCCACAGATCTCAGTACTTAGCCCATTTTGAACCATGGACAGGATCTGGCTGTAAGTGCATAGCATGACTGATGCTGAAATGGGTATGATGGGCATTCACTAGAAAGGAAGGGACCCAAGAGGAAAAGCTTTATTAGGGACAGTATCTCATTTCCTTTGATCTTTTGCAGAGGTATGAAGAGGGAATACTGCAACTTGGATCCAGTTATTGAGGGGAAATGATTCGCATGCCTGTAAGGCTGCAGGTCTACAATTGGACCCATATGCTCACAGAGTTCCACCTGGCTGGACCCAGCTGAAGAACTGGGGCCTAAGAGAGTGACAGAGTATGGTGTTGTATCTTAAATACACATACAGCCTGATCTGCCAAACTGATTCTGGAAAAAACAACTAATGACTAAAGAGGAAAGAGTAAAAGACCAACAGCCCTGGAACCAATGACATAATAAGCTCAATGGACTTTAAAATTACTACGATCATGACAAATGTCATTGCTTAATTCCTGTGCAGCTGTTTCCTCACTTACATTTGAGCTGTTGTCCAACCAAATCTGAAGGAATAGTTAAGCTGGAAACTCCAAAAGTGGTTGCATTTTTTTAAAACCGCAGTGCGTTCTTCGTGCCTGATGTAGCCCCTGTCAATGACTTCATACTGTATATGAACAAAGAAAAATGATGTTTATAGTCCCTCGTGACAGCCGAATGTAGATTAAAATGATTTAACTTCCTTCTACTCCTCTGATTTCTCCAGTGCAGATGAAAGAAAACAGTGCATCAAATATTAATAAGATAATGATTGTGAATCGTGTTCATACTCCAGGAGTGCCTGAAATTGCATTATACTTTTCCATTATTCTCTACTAGTGATATCATGGTGCTGATAATGATACTGAACAACTGTAGCATGTACAAACTGAATGTGAATTCTTCTGATGGGAGTAATATGATAGACACCGTCCTATATTATGGCTATATTTTGTAATATGCCAGAAAACAGCCATACATCAACCTTTTTTGTAATAAACGTTACTGTACTGAGGAGACAAATACATATGGCCAAAATAAGAGCAAGTCATTTAAAAAAAATGTAATACCAAACTATGCTGGATGTCTGACAATAGCCAGAGAAGCTGTGAAGCATGTTGTTGATAACACATGGCATTTAGGAAACTGGACTACTGAAACTGATTAGTAACTAAGCTTTATTCATATAAAAATATCTCATTTTCAATCATTACAGGCCAAAATACTAATTTAATATAATTAAAACAACAATTTCAAAATAATTTACTTGACAACTGCTTGATTTGTATAAACACATACACCCAATACCATAAGAATACAAGAATTCAAAAGTTCAGAAATGAGGACGTGCATAATTAGGGTTGAAAGCACAGCCATACCTTTGCCATCTTGTGCTTATTCCTTCAAATGTCATCTCTACATTACGAATGTTTCATTTAATCCATTATACAATTTACTATAACATGCAGACTAGATTTTTATATATAATTTACATGCAAAAGTTAAAGTACACGAATACAATCTTCTGACTTGGCTTGATTTTTAAGTCTCAGTGTGATCTACAACAAAGATATGTTTGAAAACAATATTCTTGATAGTTTAAAAAATTATCAACATTTAGGGCTCAATTTTCAAAATTAAGTGTGTGCAATTACATTTTACCACATCTAATTTGTGTACTCAATGGCTTGTGGATTTATGTAAATAAGGTATTAGCATACAGACATGGTCAACCTACATGTGCAAATACCTGATGTGAGTACATGTTTCAGCTATCTATGTAAATAAATTAGGTGTGTGAAAATATATGTGTGGGCAGAATTAATGTTCTCATCACCATAGAATCTGAGCTCCTTAAAGTGAAATAAAAGGAGTGGTTCATTGCCATATTGTTCCCTGTCCCCTCTTACTACAAGAAAGAGAGGAATAAATTGTTCAGACAACTTGGGAAGCCAAGCTTCAGAACTCTTGAATATTTACTTGCTAAAGTGAGTGAAGCATGTTTTAGTTTGCGATGGTGCTTTATACTATTTTGTTACAGAGTTTGGTCATCATGATGAGGACTCAGGATTTATGATAAAAGATACACAACGGACTATGTCATTGATAGCCATGGATTTTTGCTGGTTTAAAATTTGTGCAATGTGTGCCAAATTGATGCTTTCCTATATAAAGGTACAGCCATTTACTGTTGAATTTGAATCGATGGCCAGCACGAAAATATGTCACCTTTTGAGAAGCTTGTAGGCTTTGATAACTATTCCTCATTAATATGTACTGTGGTTTGTGACATCTTTACCAGAAACATGGTTGTAAAGTCTTTTGCTGTGACGCTAACGCAGTCAGTATGGTTGTTTTTAGGGGGAAATGGGGATAAAAAAATCTCTATTTCTTAAAGATGTAAATCAAACAATTTGCTTTATTAGAAAGTTCACAGAATATATGGGGAAAAAAGATCAGCTTTAGGTGCAGTGACCATTGTAAGGAAATGTCTGTGATTGAAAGGTATGGAGAGTTTGCACATTTTCTTCCTTGGCTGGTTCATAAGGTTGGCTAACGGAAACAATTATTTTATCACAAGGAAGTTATGCAGATGATTCAATAGCTGAGAGTGAGGTGAACACAATGTAATCACAATGAATTGCTTACTTGATTTTGACGCATGGTTTACAACCAGCGGCTTTCTCCTCCAAAACTGATGTACACAATTAAAAGTAATGTGGCATCTATTCTGCTAGTGTGCAAGAAAGTATATGTACTTTACAGAGAAATGGTTGGATAAAGTATCTGTCATTCTGTCAAAGGGTATTCTTAATTTACCATCATATGGTACAAAGGAATAACTTAAGTCAAAACTAGGGCTGCATAAAATGTGCTAACATACACTTTGGCATACAGTGCTGTGATGTGCTTTGTACGGGATTTAAAATTGATTTGAGACAACAGTTTTTAAAGAAACTCCAATTCATTCTGACAAACTTGATCAACCATAACCTATAACTTTGATTCATGTTATAGTTTCCGTTAGTCCGAGACTCCTCTGTCAACAGATGATTTCCTCTTTGTGAAGCCCATGATTTGTTTATTCATAAATCCCAAGGTCTGAGCTTAGATGTAGTCATAGAGGACATAGGCACATTTATCTTCAAGGAGGGAATTGGCATATTGCTCTATCATGGTATTTTCACTTTGTCCGGACTTCCTTTATGCATAGGCATTGATCTGTCTGAAGAGAAACTGACAGTGATTATATTAACAACCGCAGATGTCTGAGGACAGAATTTGCACTTCATTTGTTACAAGTCCCTGGATAGTCACAATCCAGTCATTAAGGACTATGTGTCAAAAGCAGAGAAGGAAATCAGGGCAGGTAAGAAGGGAAATCTTTTGTAAAATAGTTCGTTCAACTTCCTGGTTTTGACTATGTAATAGGAGTGAGCTGCGGTGCCAATATTCCTATTCAGGGGCCAGTAAATTTGAGGATATTTGGAGCTGACTGAGATGATCTGACAGCATTTCACTGTTCACTAAAAATCCCTAGTGAGGATCATACCTGGCTTCGTACACACTCACAAAATATTTCAGTAACCGACACTGAAAACAGGATGATTCGAGTCTCAGGTAAATAGGATGTAGCAGATTTTTAAAAACAAATATTCAACTGTAAGCAGGAGAAGACTGCTGCCTTGAGATGGCTGTTTGATGTCCATATGATTGTCTCATCAGATTGGAGTGAGCATTACCATGTAGCTAAAGAAAACCATCGACTCTGGATCTCTTTATACTGCCCAATGCCTGTGTGGTTATTTCTAATGTATTAGTTCGTTTAGCTCAGTTTGAGATTAGAAGGGAATGTCGCCGGTCAGAAAATTTCCATCAAAACAAAATTTTGAAAATAAGCAGAAAAATGTTATGTGCACTTTTTTTGCCACCCCTCTTCCCCCCAACCCAAATTAGAGAACTCGCTCTGAGGACTATTGGCCATTCTGCTCTTGATGACAGCAGGGTAACGTAAGAAACTCTGTTGATGCTAATAAGATTGTTAGTTCATCTGTTCTGTTTAGGCTCATCTGTAGTAAAACATGTACAATTTGTATGGACATTAAGTGATGGATGTGGTAACAAAACCATACTTATCAATATGTTAATGATATAGTATCATAGTCACTGGAAATATGCATCTTCAAAGGAGAATGTTAGGAATACATGAACTCTCTAAAGACGTCCAAATCAAGATTCCATTCATAATTTTGTGTCTTAGAAAACAATCTAGCGATTAGAAAACTTAATTAATGGGGATCTTTACATAATTAAATCACTCTCTTCATTCTGAGGAAATGTCACATTAAGATTTCATTAACACTCATATTCACCTATAAAATAACAACCATTAATCAGCATTACAATACTTTTAGAGCACATAATCCACTGGAAAGCTGTGTGCTTTTTGATCATTTCCCTATCCTGGTGGTTGGCGCACAAGATCAAGAGCTAGGACACCTGAGTCCTATTCCCAGTACTACCATTGATTCACCATATGATGCTAGATAAATAATTTAACCTCTCTGTACTAAAGTTTAGGCATCTAAAAATTATTACGATATTACTCACATCTCAGAGTGTTGATAGATTTAGCTTTTGTAAAGCACTTTGAAATGCTTGGATGAGAGGGACTATATAGGCATAGAGTATTATTATGTTCTTGCAAAATTATTTAAACACCATATTCTTTCTCTGCATTGTTTCATATCAAAAAGGAGATTGTATAATTCTAAAAAGAATAATTACTAGCAGTGGCAAAGATCTCATAGTTGTATGACACTAGTTATCTTAGCATGGCTTGCACTTCTATCAATTGTACCGGGGGAAAGGAAACAGTGAAGTATTTTTCCTGGCGTAGATTACTTCCCCTTTTGAGTTGGCGCAGGACAATTGGTGGTCCACCTATTCATAGAGTGACCAGATGCCCTGATTTTATAGGGACAGTCCTGACATTTGTCTTAGACAGGAGCCTGTTGCCCTCCACTCCCTGTCCCGATTTTCACACTTGCTATCTGGTCACCCTACAAACTCATCCCCTCTGTCTAGCAATGGCTGCTTTCTTCACTCACAGGGTCTGAGTTTCTTATGCCTCTTTAGTCCCTGGTGCAGCCATGCAGCTCATAACAGAGGCTAATCTGATTGTTTTTACATTATTTAATGTACACTACACACTAATACAATAGAGCTCAGAAAAATGAACAATTTGTTTTTTTTCCAGTTTACAGAGGAACATTTTACAGATGGCCAGCGCAGAAATGGAAACATTTGCATTTCTATCACAAATTTAGTTTACAGATATCATTGACTTACTGTACGGGTGAGATTAACCTCTACAATGAATGAAAAATAAATCAGCATTTCTAAATTGCCCTGAACAGAGCTAGAATGTATTTTAAAATTCAGAACTACACTTTATTATTAAAACCAACGTAATCCATTCCTTAGTAATACAGCATGTTCCAGCAGGGGGAACTTTTAGGGATAGAGTCAATTCCTGTTAAAGTCAATGGACACCTTTCCATATCTACTGAAGTTGAATGGGGTCCTTAGCTCGAGCCCCACGTGACACATTTCTCTATTGCATATGTCTATCTCAATAGCCACTTCCACTCTGAATGCTGAACATTATCCATCTGGAGACTGACAAATATTTTCTTTCCCTTAGTCTTTCAGCATCTATAACTGTCTAACAAATATCACTGAAGCTTGTAGGATTTTTTTTAACTGCATGTCTCTCCCTTGTTTTGCGGGGAGGAATGGTAAAACTATCTTTCTACCCACCAACTCCTATTACACAGTCTGTCAAATTCTATGACTATGGTTGAGATTGTGACCCTTTCCTTCTGTTGGTCACTTGAGAAGTCCCATGGAAGTCCAAAAAGGTCACACTGGCTTTATGTTATTAGGAATAAGGTATTAATTATGAACATTAGATATAGGCCTGAACCAAAACCTCTAACTGTTTAAGAACACAAGACTGCATCTAGATTAAAACTGGACCTTATTTTCCTACTGCATCAGCCCCATTCACTTATCAGACTATACATTATTTGATTACTAAATGTTAAATGCATACTACTATTACTAATACCTAGCTCTTATATGCTGCATTTCATCTGTAAATCTCAAAGTGCTTTACAAAGAAGGGCAGTATCATTATCCCCATTTTACAGATGGGGAAACTGAGGCACACGATAAGAGTTGCCCAAGGTCACCCAGTAGGCCAGTAGCAGAGCTGGGAATAGAATACAGCTCCCAGTCCCATGTTCTGTCCTCTATGGCACATTGCTCTACATATTAATCTTTAAAATTTGACTTGTTAAGTATATTAATAATGGGAGAGACCTTACTTCTTTGGCTTTTCTCTTATATGCTTCTTATCTGATGCTGCAATGCATCAATTAGTTCTGAGTTTTAAAAAATCACCTACAGTTAAAATAGTTCACCTCTGCTTTTGATGTTAAACCATTATGAAAGCAGGATGCAAGCTGGCTTTTGACTGACACAGGGCCTGCATAGTGCAGGAATGAAAACAATGTCACTTCTCAGCAATGTGGGAGCCGCTAGCAGGAGGCTAAATGTGCTGATTTCAAGCAGGAATGGTCATTTCAAATTCAGTTTACATATAGAGAAACACTAGGTTCCAGGAAACTGCACTGAGACAAAACTGCCTAGTATAACACAGTTATGCCGAGGTAATGTGCTTTGCTGAGACCCCTGAAAGACTTAATCAATATGGAGCAAAATACGCACAAAGAAGCAGCCTTCACATTGCTTCATGTTGCATGTCAGATGGAGGCATAGGCACTACTGTAATACTACTACTGCTGAACAATGGAAGTAAGAGATGGCAGAGACCAAGGCTGACCCTGTCTGTCTCTGCCCAGTGAGAAATGTGCTCTGATTTAACTTTTTCCAGTGCTTTGTCCTGGCTACTTTTAAATATCACTTCTCTTGAGAAACAATTCTAAAGTCTAAAAGATTTCACTGCCAGGAAATGTATGGAGCCTAATTTATCCCATTATTTCCACTTAAACTTCTTCCACCACCCTAAATAATTCCTCTCTGTCTTCGGTATTGCCACCTTCAAACAACGGCAAACTGTTACCCTGTCCCCTCTTAGTCCCCACCTAGCCAAGCTAAATATATGTATCTTCTAATCTTTCATTATAAGTCTGTAGGTACTGTTTTAATCTTCAACAGGAAGTGAGGCAGGGGCCAAGGAAGGGGAGCATACAGGGAAACACACAATGACCAGGAATATTGTTTTGTACGGGGGATATTTTCCAGGGAAACAGTGAGCGAGAATCTAATTTTGCACAGGTTTTCTTATTCAAATAAAGCTTCTGTTCAGTATTAGAAGAAAGTGAGATTATGTTTCTTACTGTTGTCACGATAGCTCTCTTTCTCTCTCTCTCTCACATACACACACACACACACTATTAACACAACAGCAGCAAAAAACATAAGAACATCCTGTAACTTGCTATGGGGATAGAACCACCATTAGGGGAACTCTATTATTTATTTCAGTTCAGTTTCTTCCACCAAAAATCTCGGCTTCCCTTAACACAAACTAACACTCAGCGTTAACGATGTATAATACTTAAATAATATTAAATGTTTATATTTAATGCTGTATGGAATGTAAACAAGCACTGTAGTAAAATCTACATTTCTGTAAACTTTAAGTTGGGTAGGGAGCTGCCTCTCTCTGGGTAATATTGACTTGAAAGAGACCCTGGAAGTCTTGTTCCTAATTTGTGGGGTGCAATTTTGTGGTGGTGCTGAGCTGTGGAATCTATAGTCAGCTCAGGTCACATACTATGTCCCATCTACAATTTATATTGTCTACTGACAGCTTTTTTCGTTTGCTTCTTAAAAATTGATCTTCCAAGGCCTGGTTTAAAAAGATCCAGTGGAAAATGAAGCTTTCTTCCAAAAAGTAAAGCAGATGGTGATTGGTCTGTGCTGCAGTGTGGGGCATTTCTGCCAGCAAAGGAAAAGCTAGTCAGTTTTTTAAAAATAATGTTCTTTTCTCAATTCATAGACTGTATTCCTCTTTTTTAAAATTTGAGTAAACTGTTATGGCTAATCCCTGGAGAATAGATAATATGGGACTGCAAGTAGATGTTTGATCCCATTAAACTTCACTAATTCCTGGAAATTTGATTATGTAGATGATGAGATCATTATTATTAGCAATCTGCTCTTGGGGACTAGCTTTTGCAAATATTTTGTAATATGTTACAGGTATATGCTGATGTTGTAGATGACAAATGAATATCTCCAGAAGCGACAAAGAGTCTTGTGGCACCTTAAAGACTAACAAAAGCATTGAAGCATAAGCTTTCATGGGCTAGTACTCACTTCGTCGGATGCACGAAAGCTTATGCTTCAATACTTTGGTTAGTCTTTAAGGTGCCACAAGACTCTTTGTCGCTTTTGCAAACCCAGACTAACATGGCTACCTCTCTGATTCAAAATATCTCTAGCCATTTTGAACAGGCATGAATCATAACAAAGGCCCCATACAAGTCACATGCAATCCATAAGTATGTGCCTCAATGGTTCTCTCAGCTACTCACGAGGATAATGCCTCTTGTGTAATGCCTCTTCTGGTGCATTCTATATTGGCAGACATTCTATAAATCCTTTAGCTCCTGTTCAGTTGTCTATCTTTATTCGACCACCAAACACAGCTTTTTGCCAAATCGTTCATTTTTGTCACCTCCCCAAAGGCCTAAATGCAGCTCTTCCAGCACATGTTGTTACAGTTTCCTATGTCTCTGCTACCAGCTTGAGGTATGATTCCCCTGCTCATGTACACAGACTAGCATTAGCTCTCGTCTGGCTAGAGTGAGTATAAATAGTAGCATAGCGGTGGTAGCATGGACATTAAAGGTATAGCTGAGCTGTGCTGAGTACTTACCCACCAGTTTCAGGTGGATTTGTACTTGGCCTGGCTTAGCTGTGCCTCTGATGCCACTACCTGTCCTACGACACCAACTACTGCAGTATGTGGACTCAAGCCTGGGAATCACACCCATAGCTCATTGTGTAGACATAGGGTAGGAGGACCGTTCAAATGGTTTACATTAGGCACTCATCATGAATGCCAAGTTCCTCTCACTTTCAGGACAGAATATACTTTACTTTCAGAATACTTTACTATACTTCCTTTCAGAATAGCCCTATTATTCCTAACTGCTTTCTCCAGCATTGCACAAGTAACTGGAAAAGTTCCTATCTGAGAGATATTGAATACATCTGATGTGTCTGTTCTAGATGTTAATTTAACGCTCACTGGGAATAGTTGACCCCATCAGCATTTGAATGCTTTGCTGTGTTCCATTATATATTGGTATTCACCCAAGAGCAAAGCATAGTGTTGCAAACATGTAGCAGCTGTAACTGGGATCCTGTTTCTGGGCTGAATACATATGACAGAGGCTGATGGTCTGTTAATAGGGTTAGAGGCTGTCCACAGAAATATTAGTGAAACTTCTAAGTTTCCTCCATCAAATTGCTCTTCCCTTTTATTTATTTTCACAATTCCTTTTGGCTGGTGTTAATGAAAGAGATGTAAATAAAACTCAACAGCTGTCAAGGCAGAACATGTGACAGCCATGGCATGAGGCATCAGAAGTCAATCCCAGGGCAAGGCCTGCATCAGAACACAAGAGCACAGTGGGTAAAATTTTCAAAAGCACCTAATGGTTTTAGGGAGCTAAACCCCATTTTCAAAAGAATATGAGGCATTTGGGAGTGAAAGTCAATGGGACTTCAATGACAAAGAGTCCTGTGGCACCTTAAAGACTAACTAAAGTATTTAGTCTTTAAGGTGCCACAGGACTCTTTGTCACTTCTGCAATTCCAGACTAACATGGCTACCTCTCTAATGGGACTTAAGACACTTAGATGCTTTTGAAAGTTTTATCCTTTATCTGAAGTTGTAGCTCTCTTGACTTCCCTCAGTGCTTCTGCAAAGGCTATAAATCCTGTCATTTTCTCCACTTCTTGAGTATCTAAAGCACAGACTGGGTGACTATTGCAAAGTTGGCAAAGGAAGATTATAACAATTTACAAATCCTAAAAAGGAGAGGACAAGAGGCATTCTCTACAACAATTATGTTACTCATTGGTCTAGGCAGGACCTTAACATCTAGCACATGTACACAGTCTTCTGTTTCCTTTTGAAAGAATTCACGTGTGCTTTATTTGCCCTCAGCCCATATCTTTCCAGCCTCAGTAACACTCTGCTTAGGTTTCTGAAAAGTCCTGTATCAGTTTATCCTGTGAAGATATTATTTAGATAACCCTGAATTCCAGAGTTTTCTTGCAAAACTTACCACAACCACTACTATTTAATTTCTGGTAATATCCACAGTGTGTTAGGTATTTTCCATATGAGTTATGCTTACTGCCCTGAGGGGTTCACATAAAGTCTGACTTGCCTAAGTAAAACAAACTGACAGTGAGAAGAACGTAGCTGAGGAACAAATATACTGTTGTGTTAACAAATATATGAAGTAAGTCACGTAAACAATAACCAAACTACTCAAGTATTGTGATGTTTCTCACAGGCACCTTGACAAAATCATGTATACTGTGACTCCTTCATAATGCTGGAGGCAGACGTTGCTATAAAGGGCAGTTTATTAAATTGAAAACAGTGCCTTATGGGTAATTATCTGTGAAGAGTGCATACCATTTGGGGCTCAGCTCCATCTGTAAATAACCATGAGCTAAACTGATGTTTTGCCTACCGCTAATGGAACAAAGATATCTTCTGACATGGTAAGGAGTATGTCTTCTTTTAAAACAGGATTACTAATTAGAAATAACCCTGCAGGTCAACTGGTGTTGCTTGCTTACTTTGATCTACTTAGCTCACAACTCCTTCATGTGCTAATCTCTCCACTATAGTCAAAACAGTTTTTGGCCTGGAAGCATATTGCATTTTCTAGGCCTTTTAAAAACTTGGCTGGCATCCTTCTTCCAGTGTTAAAGTGACTTGAATATCCTTTAGTTTATCCACATCACTTATGAAAACTTCAGCATGCTTTTCCAGAAGTTTTGTTAAATCACTTCCCTGGCTTAGAACTATATGTTGTGATACTGCTCTAAAGTCCTGCCAGTCTAGCTTAATATGATGGAGCCATTTCCTTCCCAGATTCCAGCTGTGTATTCCCAAAGGTTGGCCATGGTAAGCAGAAGTGGGATAGCTCTAAGCAACCACTCATAATCCTTCCAGCAGAAAATGGAAACTGCAAACCCTATGTCCAGTTCTATTTTCAAATGATTCCCATCCAGTTGTAGTTCTAGTTAAATAAGAGGTGAGCTTCTTCAGAGTGTGCATATATTCATACCAGCTATCTTATAGTTACTGTCACTAGCAGGTGATCTTTCACACACATTCTAATTTGTTGTATTTGTCACTCGAATGTTACACAATTGCATTTACTTTTACACAGGCTGAACATGTCTTATTTTCTGGCATTTCTGACAACTTCACTTTGGACCAACCATTTGTTTTACAGTTTGTTAGGCCTCTGAAAAGTCATTTAAAATTCATTAGCCTGATCTGACTTTTGGCTAAAGTGGCATTAATTTGGTGTACATCACTTTTACCTTAGGCTATTTCTTCTGATTCATGTGTTGCAATCTCACAGCAGTTTCTACGTAAAATCAACATCTGTTAGCAAATGTTTCTATACAGTGTCATGTCTCACAGACCCCCTCACCAAATGATCCCTCAAAGAATTATGCACATCTGCTCCAAATTCACATTTCTGGCTTTACGTCTTAAATTCTGCCACATGTGCACTTCTCAGTTCCGTAGATGTCTGATTCTGGTTATGGAACTGTAAATGTTCTCCTGTGATAAGGGGTTCTGGAGAAAAGGGCCTTTGTCAATTAACTAAAATTTCCATGTATATCTTCTCTTTTGGCTCCACTGTGCTATGATCATATGCAACTGTCCATGAGTTTTACTTCCCAAAAGGTGCAGAATGGGATGGTACCATTTTGTCGTCTGCTACACTGCATCAAGACACTGCTCCGAATGCCCTGTGTATTATTCCTAGTCATCACAGAATTAACCATACAGATTAATGTGCCCAATAAACCTGAAAAAATCTTTAATGCTGATTAAACCAGATCTGCATAAAAATTGCTGATTGCTCCTAGTGCCCGCATTGATTAGATTGTCCTCACTAATTAGATGAGGAGTAATTACAGCTGGTTGTAAAGATTGTAATTTTGAAATTTTGACTAAATCTTCTATTGAAATTTGACAAAAAGGGAATATAATGTCATTAAAAGAGGCCATTCCCTTTTTCCCCTTATTTTTCCAATGAGCTCTAAGTTATCTAGGGATCTCATCCTGTTTGTGGCATGTTTGTGCTTTCTTGGGGGAGAAGCTGCAGTGTGGGATGCATGCCTACACACCCATCCAGCGCACTTAGAACCAGTTATCAAACAAGGAAGAACATCCTGTTCTTTGCTAGATCTATTATGAGATGCGCTTCTACTTCTTTAAGTATCTTACAGTTAGCCCAGGTCTACACTACAAATGTACTATGGTATAACTATGTCAGCCAGGGGTGTGAAAAATCCACCCCCCAGAGCGATGTAGTTCTGCTGACCTAACCCCCAGTTTAGACAGCGCTATGTCAATAGGAGAGCTTCTTCTGCTGACATAGCTACCACCTCTTCTAGAGGTTGACTAACTATGGTGATGGGAGAATCTCTCCTGTTGGCACAGTTGCGTCTTCACTGAAGTGCTACAGCTTTTTAAGTGTAGACCTGCCCTTACTGTTCTCTCAACTCCCTCCTGTTTGTCACCCTCTCTATCTGCTGTTGAGGTACCCACAACAAAATGCAATATCCTCCATGCTGTTACACTCTGTAGAGATGGACTATCATTTCTGTGTGCCAGGGCTGCTACTGGTGGGACGCACAACTGCACCAGTTTGGACAGGACACTGTTCTGAGCATGCTCAGTTCTTCACTCCACATACTAGGAGTAAGCTGCTGGGCATTGTGTAAAACCTGAAGCATTCTTGGCCTTACCAAGTGGCAGATCCTCAGTAGAAGTGTCAGAGCTGTGAATGCACCATTCCCTGGGAGGGGAATCAGATTTACAGGGGGATAATAGTGATCTTATGGGTGGTTTCCTGTGTGTCTTCACCACTCTTCCTATGACTGATATGCCTTGTCCCATTCCTCCCGAGAGTGATGTGAATGCCTGCTGTAGGTCTTCTGCCCCACAGCTAATAGTGCCTGGTACGCAGGTTTTTTCCAATCTTACACTTGAATGGATCTGCAGAGGGAGCAAATGTGCTTGAACTAATCCTGCCCTGCAACTTGATGCCTTTGGATATTTTAATATGGTTTCCCCTGTAATACAAACCCTAAACCCTGAAACAAAAAATAAGGTTTCATAACACAAAGCCATTTATTGGTCTGGTTGTGTCCATTCCATATCATCAATGCCTGGGATTTTTCACCCTAATCTTGGAACTTTTCACCCAGATCTGCTTCTGGAGGTGGATGTGGCAGGCACGCAGACACTGGGAAAGGCAGGGCAAGGCTGAAATGCAGCAGAAGTGAGAATCTGCTCTTCGCAGTCTTTGCTCTTTGCAGTCACTTGTTTCCATGTGATCAGATATAACTTTCAGTGATCAATATTCCTGTGATTTGTTGTCCCAGTTTGCTCTTGCAATATTGTCAGTACGTATTTTCTTGCCAAATGTCTGAATGATGCTGGAGTCTGTAGGCAGGAAGAGAGCTACATCTTTTATTGGCTTTTCCTGAGCTGTACATCATTTGCCTTCCAATATGTGTTAGACCAATATGTAACAAGCAGCAGCTTTTGATTTCTAGGTTCCTGATCCTACATGTTTTGAAGTCAATGGCAAAAGTCCCATTGCTTTCACTGGGAGCAGGATAGTCCCCGACTGTGTGATAGTACAAATTTCTTGGATGGCTAACTAAAACAGAATGAAGATTGTAGCAGCCTTAGTTGGGACAAACATGGTCAGGAAATTGGCTGACAAGCAAAGAGGTTGAACAGCGACTTTCCTATCTTGTACTTGTTCACTAATTATGTGCAACTGTATTGATCCATCAGTCAGGTAAGCTCGGAAAGACCAGTTTCTCAAATAAATATGCCCAGATTCCTCACCACAGTGCAGAAAAATCTATTGAACCTAGATGTTTTTATTTGTTTGCTGAATGAGGCTGACAGCATTAAAGTTACAAGTTTCTGATGAAGGTCTTCCTTTGTAAATTATTTTGCTATTGGGGCTCAGTCAGGTTTCTTCTGAATTGATGAATGAGTTAAAGGAAAACCAGACTTTACAAGTTGCTTCTAATAAGGCTTGTTGGAAAAAATTGTGGAACAGTGTCAACATTTTGAACTTTTTTGAATTTACAATCAACTGTAGCTCTTAACATGCCTTTTAGTCATTTCTGGAATAAAGAGTTCAACATTATTGCACACACACACACACACACACATATATATAATAAAAATCTATCCAAGGAATTCACTTCTCTCTTCAACATCCACTTACATTCATTGTCTCCATTGTCATAACAACAGTCTTGGAGCCATTAGGCACTTTTAAGACAAATATAAAGGTAAGTGGAGACCAGATTCTGTTCTGTTACATTAGTGTAGAGCCAGAATAATTCTAATGCCTTCCATAAAGATACTTTGACATTTGGTGTGATTGAGATCAGAATCTGGTACAGGATTTCTTGCTTGGAAGATAGCTGACTTAATGATCAAATTCTAGTAACTCTGAAGTCACTAATATTTTTGCCATTGCCTTCAGTGGAACTAAGATTTGGCTCTACATTATTTATGGAAGACTGTATTATGACGACCTTTTTTTTAATGATCAGTTTCTCACATAAGTAGTCACATTGGGACTACTTGTGTTAATAATAGTGTGACCAGGTACCAGCTCATGCCAAAGCCCTAGGCCTCACTGATTGCTTACAAATGCATAGCCAGGCCAATTCACTTGAGTATTATAGAACAAAATGTCTGTTAAATGTATAAGAGTGTATATGGTGTTCAAACTTCATGAAAGCTAATGAGATGTTACATGCACCGTTTTCATTTATCTGTACCCCATTATAATGTCATCATAAACATTTACACTGTATATACCCCTGTAACTAAATAACCCATCATATGAGAAAGAAGTTTTGTGGAATGCAAATGAAGAACTGTAACAGAAATGTTCTAATTTCAAAGCAAGTGGTCATTTTGTGTGATGATCAGAGATCAAAGCATCTAAATACATGCCTCACTCTTTGTCATCAAAGGAAGAGCCCATGTGGATAGAACCCCTGTTAGCTTGTTCTCTGTGAGAAGAAGCTATAAGTAGAGACTCAGGGAAAGATCCTTCTTCTCTGAATTGTCTGGATTCTAACAGGATGGAATAATTGAAGAAGACACAATCTCCAGAGATATTCAAGGTAGTCCTGAGAGATTTTTGGGAAACTGGCAGATTACTACATATCAGCTGTCCTTTAGAATTTTAGATTGTGACTTCCCTGCACGTATAATTTACCTGCTTTAACGTCTCAATAACTGTCATTCCTTTTTCTTAGCTAATAAACTTTCAGTTAGTTTGCTATTAAATTGGCTACCAGAATTGTCTTTGGTGTAAGTTCTAGGGTACCATTTGATCTGGGATAAGTGACTGGTCTCTTGGGACTGGAAGGAACCTAAATGTGGTGTGATTTTTGGTGTAAATGACCTTTTAGTCCAGTTTGGCTGGAGAGTCTAAGGGAAGTCTATGACTCCATGGTAAGATTGGTATGGTGATCCAGGCATTCACAATTGTTATTGGCTTGGTGAAATTTATTTATAGAGTACACCACCAATTAGGAGTGCCTGCCCTGTTTTTTGACTGTCTGTCCTGAGATAGGCACTCACGGTCATGAGCCACTCCAGAGAGTGTGACAAACGGATCTCCAAGAGGAGTAAGGAAGGTACTACAGTTTAACTCTAGGTAAGATGAAATAGAAATCTACAATTACTGTAGGCAGGAAACAAGGGGAGAAAATAAAACATCTGTGCTTATTTGTAAGAAACATATAAAGCACTGGAAAGATATCTAACTTCCAGTTCAGGAAGTGAAGGGTTTTGTTTTACATTTCATGCTTCGGCAGCAATAGAACATGAACGTCTGGCTAGCTAAACAGTCCCTTTCCCCATGAAAATCTCTCGCAAGGTTCTTCTCTGATGGTCTTTACAGATTAGTTAGGTTTCTCTGGGACTGGAAATTCCTGGCAAAGAGAAAGCTCTTTGATTCGTCACTTCTCTGGAAACTTAGCTGACAGTTTTTTTCCACACAGCAGTATGTTCCCTCTTTGTTGACCTGGATATTTCTCCTTGCTTGGAGACGCTTTTTCTTATTATGGAGAAATTAAAGTACAGACATGTTCTCGTCTTTCTTCATTCTAAATCTGAAGACTAAAACAACAAGGCCTTTGCGGCTTCAAAAATATTATAGGCATTTCCGATATGTTAAAATTGCTAACATTCTGAGTCTGGTAAGAGATTGGGGAGTTCATTCTTCATTCATTTCCTTTGTGCCTTTTAAAAGCTCTCTCTTGTATTTTTTTTATGGTGGCAAAAGAGAAATTTAGAAAATTGTAACTGAAAGAGACCTTGTATCTGTTATAATATTATATATTTGACTGAAACAGTACAGCAGATGACAGTACCTAGTGAAAACACCACTTGGCATATTGCAAACTTCCCAGAACACAAACAGTAACACAGCAGCACATTAATGGGCATATTGGTGAGATGTGGTCTCATTGTGTAAGCATAAGCTACAATAGGGAGATAGGAACAAATTCTAATCTTGCATTTTGTATTGACCTTCTCTGAGACCTTGGGATGTCATGTAACCACTTTGTTTTGTAATGCTTACTTTGAAGATGAAAATGCTAATTGGTACATCCTGTAGCAGATGTGTTATAAGAAGTGATGGGAGGGTGGCACCAAGACAAAATAAAATACTGCCATATAGGCCCAAGTATTTTATTTACTTTCTTTCCTTACTAGTTCTTGACTCCAAATCATGCAGTATCATATCACCATAGCCAAACACAAAATCCAGTCCTGCAGTCTTTACTCACTCAAGTAGTCCTTAATTACACAAGTGATTCCAATGTCATTTAGGAGACTAATCCCATCGGTATGGGCTGCAGGAGTGGGTCCCTGCCTTAATTTATTAGCGTCTAAAGTTAAAATCCTATGGGTATTCTAACTAGTTCTACTTATTTGTCCTCTTTTACTCCATGAGTGACATGACTGGCTGGATCCTTGTTGACAAGCATTTGACATTATTGATGCCATCATCTCACACCCTATTGCCGACTCTCTTGTTGAACTGAAAGTTCATGAAAAACACTTATGAACTTTAGAATCACTTTCTGAATGAATGGAGGAATGTAAAAGAAAAAAAACCAATGAGTTCTTAACTACTGGTCAGGAAATGAGTATTGATGAAGAAAATCCCCCATAGTAAAACATACCATATAATTTCTATGAGTAGTTTTGTCTAGCATTCAGGAACACCTTCACCTCTTTGTTTCTCAGTGAAAGAGCATGATCTCAGTATTTATTTAAAGAGAGTGCAGAGGGACATTCAATACAGGCTGGAATTTAATGAACAAACATGCAACTTTCCTTCACTTAGCTGTGTTTTGCAGGGATTGCGTACTTTTTTCCATTCAGTTTGTAGCAGCCTGAAATGGTGCACAGAAAACCATCAGAAGGTAAATAGAATAGAATCTTTTTACCTCCTTCCCCTTAAAGAGTTGCCCATGGATTCCAAGAGAAAACACATAGAAAAGAAAGATGAGCCATGCTGTTAGAAACTTACTGTACAGGATTTGCTCTAGCAGTTCTATCATGGACAGTATGGAACATAAAAAAAATGGTAAATGGATTAAATGCTTAAATCAAGCTCTAAATCCATTCAGTTTCTGGTCAGAGACTATTACATCCTTGATTATTAAAGCAGAACTGCAAAAAGGCAATTGATTGACAACCTTAGGGAGCATAGAAATAAACTGTGATGAGCAGATTGTCTCAGCAGATTGGCAAAAAAATGTCAAGATGTCAAAAACGCCTTCAGTAATCAGCTGAAAGGGTAGTCAGGATGGATATGAAGGAGGGATTAAAGCAAGAAAGAACGAGGCAGGCCATTACTGAACTTCTGTGTAGGCCAGAAGAAACTTCCGTGTCTGAATTTAGAGCCATATACTGGAACGAAGTTAAGGACATACTAGAAGATGTGAATGTATAAGTAAAGGAAAGGTCACTAGCTGAATGTACCTGTCCAGTTCTTGAATTCATGATCACCATGTCCAGAAGCATATGAATTCTTATGAGGATAAATCATTCCATTACATAGCAGAAGAGAAACATTAGGGAAGGCGAGCATTTTCAGAATAAAGAATAGAATTCCACAACCGTTTTATGGTCCTAGACATGGGTTTGCAAGAGCTCAGGGTGAAAAACTGGGGGCCGTGTATTTCAAAAGATTTAAAAGAAAAGGTAAGATTTCAGCTATTTCTGACAAAGGGCTGAGAGACATATATTAATATTAACAGGGGACAGGCCATAAGAGAATCTGTATAAATAGCACACAATACTAAATGTATTACTCATCAGTAAGGCTAAGATTTCGTCATGGATATTTTTAATAAACGTCACGGACAGATCTCAGGCAATAAAAAATAAATTCACATGACCTGTTCCTGACTTTTACTAAAAATATCCATGACAAAATGGGGAGCTGCAGGGTCCCCATACCTCCCACTGCATGGACCACGGCTGCATGGACCACGGCTCAGAGCTCCAGGGACCCCACAGCTTGTGGCTTAGAATTGTGGGGTCCCCCTGTGGCTTGGAGCTCTGGGTGACCCAGCCACCTGTGATGGCTGGAGATGCAGGGACTCCCACAGCTCACAGTGGTTCAGAGCTTGGGGGCCCTCACCACCTCTGGCAGCGAGGGGACCCTGCCACTCCCACCTGCCATGGGCTGAAGTCACGGAAGTCTCTGGAAGTCATGGATTCCAGACTGCCACAACCCCAGTCAGACCCTTACTTCTCACATATGTTTAATGATCATTTGAATAATAGATGTAAATCTCTACATGGCCCGCAGAGAATGTGTTCCAATGGATGCTTTTGGGCTGGGACACTTATTGCTGTGATGGGCCAAATGATCCATGTATTCAAATGGCAAAAATGTGAATGCCTGACAACCCTGACCTAATCAAGCGGTCAATGTTTGTGGCTGCGTTAAAGCATAGTGCTGTCATAAAATGGTTACAAACAGCATGTTCTGTAAACCACCAAAATCCAGCTGGTATTACTGGCAACATTAGCCTCAAGCAGAATGTACATTTAATTATATAATAGATAATGTATTAATAATGTGATAATGAATTAATCACATCATATTATAATCACTGCATATGCAATGTACTGTACTTCATAATTATAAATGGGCCAAATCCTGTCATCCTTACTCAAGACAAACTTCCATTGGCCTTATTAAATGATTTCTCTGAGTAAGAACTGGAGGATTAGAGTTTTGTTAATTGATATAGTGCAGTAGTAACATTATATGTTTGTTACTGTTGTAATTTTTATTAGCAAACAGCAACATAAACAAGATACCTAAAATAATATAAAAGTGAACACAGATGAAGGCCTTTTAAAGGTTACTGCTGTACCACTGTTTAATTGCCATTGAACTGTTACTACACATTCAGTATTGATATTATTTTATTTTCCTAGCTGCTTAACTCACTAGCAGCAGGTAGGAGCGCAGCATTGGCAAGAATGAAGATAACCCATGTTTGGAGACTTTTGAATTAGTTCAGCCCATTTCTTCAGTAAACTCGTGTATTAACATGAAAGCCAATAATGCCTGCTTATGTGAGTGCCTTTTTTTCCTAAGGCTCTTACAAACAGTGTGGTGTTTCAGTAAAACTTCACAACAGTGGGGCTGGAGAAGAGTGGGGAGAAATCAATTATATCTTGGACACTTCCAGAATGAAATGTTTAAAACACAGGAGGAAAAACATGTGCATAATACATCTCTTTGTCAGGTTAGTAGCAATAAAGTGCTTTATGTGCACTGAAACAAAACCGTATGGTTTATATCCCATTGGAGTCTCCTTCCCAGCTCAGGCTATAGTAATTTGATTACTGCATACCTTAAATGAAATTAGTCTTGATTAAACACACAAGGATATTAAACATCTACATGAACTCACTAAAGCATCCTGCCAAATTCTGTATAGGTTGTACGTGGTGCACCACTTCTGTTACAATGCACAGATGGGTTTAGTTTCTGTTATGATGGTTTAGCAACCTCACCATTAATTGTTGATATTGCTTATTCAGTCACAGCATTCATTATTGCTGCTCTGCCACACAGGGCTTTGGAATTACAAACATCTATAACCTTTATTTGGAAAGTGCTCACAGTTTTCACAGATAAAGCACATGATTTTTTCTTACACTAGAGTGTTCATGCATTTCATACATACTGTCTCTATTTACACAAGGGTGTTTCCTCACTGAAGTAAGACCCTCCAGCTTGATTGGAATGACCCAGCAGAGCAGTAAGTGTAATACAAATAGATCCCTTGACAAACATGTGGTAGTTTATTTTTGAAGCAGTTACTTGATTCCCTGAGGAGATTTGAAACTGTTATATATCACTATTTTCTCCCACCCCATATGAATGCCTTTTAGTTTTAGGATTGCAAGGATATCTTTGCTTTTCAATCATTCCAGCAGTGACATATGTTTGATAGGTAGAAATGTATTTTAGGGCCATCAGGAGTAAAGAGATGAATCAGCTGACATTTCCCCCGCGTAATAGCTTTCAGATTTACTTCTGAGTGATGAGGAGGAGATTCTGTCAGGGAGATCTAGAATCCTAGGCTGAGGAAACATGTTTGTGTAATTTGACTTGTTGATGAGGAAATATTGAGCAATGGTTGGTACGGTATTTTTTTCTGATTGATTCAAAACAGATTGCTAATTGAAGAAATCAATTAAAAGGAACCTTCTAGTAGCTAGGGACAGGAGCTGCAATGAATTCCAGAATTCCTACTGCAATATTTCTGAGGGCTTTTATAGATGCACATTTCAACGCCCTGAAAAACAGAAGAATAATATTTCATGTTGGATTTGGGGTGTTTGCAAATGAAAGCTATATTTGGGCTTGGTAATGTGTGGGAATGAAAGGGATGAGTGAAACACTACTCCACCCACAACAGAGTACCCAGACCCAGGGATTATGTCCAAACTCTCTCCATTTCTATGCTGGTCCTCATGTTCCAAGTTCATACCCTCCCACCCCAGACACATTTTTTTACTCCATTATTAAGTCTTTTGGGCCTCAGGTTTTCGAGACAGCAAACTGCCCAGTCTTTCACACTATGTCTCATTGTTACCTTGCACGCCTTCTATCTGTTGTATTAATCTCTCTTGTCCTATGCTTGAATTAAGCTCCTGAGGCAGGGCTTGACTTTTTATTCTGTAGTTGACCTAGCGCAAGGGTGTTCTGGTCTATGACTGGGGCTCCTAGGTAGAAATATAATAACAATAATAAATGGTAAGAAGGTATGTGGCCACTTTTCTGGATTACTCTAATCTGCAATGAGTATTTTTCCTCTAAGAAGCCCAGCCAGTCCAAATTAGCAGCTTTATCAGCTCCAGAGTCTGTGGCAATATCCTAGTGACCAGACAGCAAGTGTTAAAAACTGGGATGGGGATAAGGGGGAATAGGAGCCCCAAATATCGGAACTGTCCTTATAAAATCAGGACATCTGGTCACCCTATGATATCCTATCGTTTAGAGCATGGCATACAGCTTGTGGCTCACCTGACAGAGAAGTAGTCCAACAGATAGCCCAAGAGTTGCAGAGCTACCTACTCAGCCACACAGTAAGACAGGCGATGCCTCTAAGTTAAAAAATCTAAATGGATTTCCCAAACAATATTGAATGAGACGTGATTATTTTTTATGTTGCTCTACACTTTTTGTGGAATTTTTTGATGGAAAAAAATAAATATTTACTTTTATTTCAAATAGAAAACTTCAGCTTGGTTTTGGATTTCACAAACTGAAAAAAAGGGGGGTTCTGTTTACTTTCTCCTGCTTTTTTCTACTGGAAAATTTTCAGCCAGCCTTACCAGTGGATCACCTCTGAGTCCCATCTTGGCCAGGGAAGGCCTCAGGCTCACTAGCAGCCTGAGCAGTGCAAATAGCATAATGAGTCCCTGAAGAAAGCTGCTCCTGAAACTGTTGCTCCCATTCCTGTTGAGCTGCAAGTAGAGCTCATTGCCATTCCGAGCCAGTAATCTTACAGCGACCTGTATTTCACATCCATCCATTCGACAGCGTAGGGGTGCTAAGTCAGCAAGCTCACCAATGGCCCGTGCCCTGAATTAAAGCCCAGCAATCTAGAAATACTGAGCCAGCAGCTTCAGAGTGTCCTCTGTGTTCACGTCAGCCTAATCATTGAGAGGAGCTGGCTTTCCATATTCTTTGGCTTGCATCCAGGAAGCTGGGAGTGCTGTGCCATAGACCTCACAGAACCATGTCCCTTGAAATCAGCCATCATGCTAGATGTGTTATGTCAGTGACCAGGTCCTGAGTCAATAATCACAGAGCATCCTCTGCCTTGACATCAGCTTAGCCAGGTAGAGGATCAAGATCAAAAACTTCACAGAAGGAAGTCTGCCCCTGGACATCAGTCCAGCAGGGTAAAGTTGCAAGGCCAGTGACATCACAGACATCACCCCTGACATCATGTGTCAAGCTGTAGCTGCTGAGCCTGTAATCTCAGAAAGGCCTCTCCTTGATAGCAGAGCAGATAGCAAGAATTTCTGATCCAGTAATATCACAGAGGCCTGCTCCTTGGCATCAGCCCACCAAGTGGTGTTGAAGCATTAATTTCAGAGAGGCCTCAGATTTGACATCAGCCCGGCATGCTAATGCTGCTGACCTCGTGAATTTACAGAGCACTAAACCTGGGCATTGGGCCAGTAATATGGAGATGCTGAACCAGACCTCAAATAAATTTGTCCATTAATGTCGGGACACTGAGCCAATGATGCCCATTGACATCAGTCCAGCATGCTATCGTTGCTTAGCTAATGGCCTCACGGAGGCATGAACCCTGATATCAGACCAGCATTCTGTCACTGCTGAGCCTGTGCCTTTACAGAGATGAGTCTTTAGGGTGACTAGATAGCAAGTGTGAAAAAGCGGGACAGGGAATGGGGGGTACCAGGAGCCTATATGAGAAAAAGACTCAAAAATCAGGACTGTCCCTATAAAATCGGGACATCTGGTCACCGAATCATGTCAGACCAACAGGCTAGAGTTGCTGAGCCAATGAGCTCACAGCAATCTGTCTTGGTATTGAGTCTGGCAAGTTGGAAATGCCTAGCTAGTTACAGAGCATAGTGGCAGACTCATAGAGGCCTGGACCGTGATATCAGACATGCATGACAGAGTGACTGAGCCAATGAACTTATAGAAGGCTGTGCCTTGACAGCCCACAAAACTAGAGATGTTGAATTACACCTCACAGAAACCTGTACCTTAAAATCAGCCCTGCAAGCTAGATATGTCATGCCAATGACACTTGGACAACATCCCAGAAGTTAGAGCTACTGAGCAAATTGAGCTCAAAGGGCTGCCCTCATCGTCAACCAAGCAAGCTAGAGGTGCTGAGCCAATAACTTCACCTACTAATACTACTGCAGCAAGTCAGTCATTTAGTAACTAGTGACGCCTGTGCCTTGCATAACCCAGCAATTCTGAGCTGCTGAGCACATGTTAAAATAAGAGGGAGTCTGGGAGATTGCAGCTCCTCCTCTTCCACCTCCTTTCCCAGGATCACAAAACTGAGCTCTCACTCCAAACGTTGTACCTGAAGTGGAGGTGTCCAGAAATGCACTCACGGCCCTAACAGAACATTGGACACCCACTCCCAGGTTTCTTCTGAAATTTACAGCAGGTGCAAGATTCTTTTCAGTACTAATTCTATTGATCTTAAGGCTCCTTAGCACTGTAAAGTGGGAGTAACTTGCATAGGACAGATGAATTCCACTAGCTGAAAATTGTGGCGCTTCCAACGAGTTCTTATTGAGAGAGTGGGAGGTTTAGTCTCCTGGCAGTGAACCCAGGGGCTCCATCCTCTTAATCCACAGATCCCTCAGGATTGCCAGGAATTGTACAGCTGCTCCTTCCCTCCACTCTGTTGCCTAGCCCCATCAGTTCTTCCTGGCTCCTGGACTGCATGGCTCATAGGAATTGACATGCTGGAGCAGACCAGTGATCCATCTACTTCATTCTCCTGTCTCCCAAATTAGACAGTAACATCTCCTTCAGAGGAAGGTGCAAGAAACCCATCTGTAAATGGTTAAAGAATAATCAACCTGTCCAGAGGGAAAATGTCTTCCAGTGAGATGTTGGTTTATTCAGGAGTCATTCTTCCATGGACTATCACAGATGCCCCCAAACTGCCCCCATTTCCACTCTTCTTCCCCAGAAGTTAAACACCATGGAGAAGTATGTTTCACCTTGGATTTGGGGACAGGAAAAACAAAGGCTCCTTGCCATCTTTCCTGCATTTTCCAACTCCACTGGGTAGAACTTTGCAGAGTTTTCTATTGGGTCAGGGAGGAAAACGTAATAGAAGCTGATATTTTCCAAAGGCAACTAATATTTTAATTTTGTTTGTCAGTCTGTGATCCCCATGATCTCTGCCTGGTTCATATAGACACCAGTTTGCCATGAATATACATACTGGACTTTTCCGGACTGACAACTATGGTGACAGCTCAATACATGGGACCTTGTTTCAGGCATGAGTGTTGCCCTGGGAAAACCCCACGTGTTAAAGATGAATTAATGGAAACACTTATTACATTTAACACACTGAGTTAAAAATAATATTACATCCCTTTAGGAGACTCAGTTCAATTGTTGGGATTATGCCAACAATACGACAAAGAGTCCTGTGGCACCTTAAAGATTAACTAAGTCTTTAAGGTGCCACAGGACTCTTTGTCACTTCTGCAATTCCAGACTAACACGGCTACCCCTCTGATTCTTGCCAACAATATAAATATCAGTACATTGGGAGGAAAAGTACCAGGAAATAGGAACAGAAAAAATTTCCCCCTTGGCTTCCCTCACTAGAGAAGGAAATGGGCCTCTGATTCACTTTTGCCTTTGAATCAACCTAATGACTAAATCCTACAAAGATAATTGGTGTTATGGCCATTTGTGCTGGCAGCTGAACTTCAGTATTTTTAAAGTCATTATCTGTTAAGACTTTTGTAAACATATGGCATATGTCTGGCAATGCCTCATTAAAGCACTGAAGAAGAGAATCATAAAATTTATTGCCTGAGCCCTGACACATAAGAGACATAGTGTTACAAATCTGTTTTGAATGTGTAAATTCTTTTATCACTTTAGAGAGATCTCAGATAGTAGAGTCTGGCCTGCTTCATTATTCTACTTGTTAATGTACTTGAGAAATCTAACCATATAGAAATGTAACCATACTGAAATTAAATAATAATCAAATATTTTTATAGAATGTTTAAGCAACAAACTGATATATAATATTTACTGCCAGTCAATGACATTTGTTATAGTTCATCTTCTCTTTTTTAGGGCCCATCTTTAAAGCCAATTCAAGTCAGTGGAAAGACACCCACCAACATCAGTGAGCTTCAGATCTGGCCCCTAAATCAGGAAATCCAGAATTTTACTGTGAAAGAATAAACTTGCCAACAAGGCTTAGGAAAATATCTGATCATCATGGCATTAAACTGTATTGAAACTCATTCTATGTCACAATCTATTCTTGGGACAGATCTCTGGACATCCTTTATTTGCTTTGCTGTTATTTCACTTGTATTGTGCTATAAATTATTTATATTAGAAATGTGGAATCATTAAAGGTCAGAGTCTGTAATCTGTACTCATGCTGAGTAGCACTTGGGTGAGAACTCCCATTGAGTTGAATAGACTACAGATGTCCCACGCTGTGTGAGTACGGATTGCATAACTGGCCTCTAATTGAAGGTAGACAAAATATTATTTATCCTAATGAAACTGATTTCACACCATGGTAAGCTTCCTACACCATTAAGCTTTTTGGACCTCTTTTGGATCTTTAGGAGTGGAGAGGTATTTTTCAGTAATGATCTCCCCATTAATGTACGTGTATATCACCTGTTAGTGTGACTGGGTATTTCATGTGCACATCCATGACAGAATAAATCCCCTTTGTGTGACTTCTCTGAGGAGTTAATCTTCTGAGGATCAAGCCACCTGCTATAGATAAGATCATAAACCAGTCCCATTAAATGACATGGTTACTAGAACACTAATGTGTTGGACTTCACGGCCACACTATTATGGTGACAGAAATATAGAGCAGGAACAATAAGATGACACTATACATAAAATAACATTTTTATGATCTACAGTGATTTAATTCCTGGATATCATTCATTCTGAGTTAATACTGAAACACAATGTATATTTCAGTAAATTTCCATACAGATAAAAATACCACTTACTGTGTATCACAAATGGTATGAAACCTTTTAATATTTCTTGAAGCTAGATTGCTGAGCAGTGCTGCTAAGATTCTTTTCTGGCTAGACAGATTTCTACTCAAAAGAATGTCATTTCTCATGTAAATTATTAATTGCATAGGGCACCATGGGGTCCCTAAGAGAAGGAACATGGAAGACCCACCACCCAGATCTTCCCAGTCCTTACTGTACACCCAAACCATACTGCCTCTGGTATTTCCCTCCAACCCTGACACTACAAAGGTGTGGGCCAGGGATCTACAGCTTATACAAAGTGGCAGAGAGGGGAAGGATGGGATGGTAGAGGGAAATGTCATTCCTTTCCCTTTGCCTCTGGAAAAAGGCAGCAAAGGTAAATGCAGATTCCATGCTGGGAAACTCATCTTTTTATAAATTATTATTATTATCTATTATACATATTACAGTGATGCCTAAATACCTTTGTGCTTCATACACAGTCCTTTCCCTTTAGTAGGGGCTATGGGACAGCTGCTAGCTAGGGATTCTCTGGCATCGCAGGTCCATAGTTAAAGATTTTTGTCAGAGAATTTCCTTAGGTTTTAAAAATTGTGCAAGTACTGTTCAGTGATTGGAGTCCCTGTGGATATTTGGACAAGCCTTGCAAGCTGCAGGGGGACTCACCTCATGCAAGGAGCCTGGGGTAGACACCATTCCTTTCCAGACAGCCTCCTCCTGGTGTTGCTTCTTTTCTCTTATTTCCCATACTTGATCCCATCTACTTCCCTTTTCCCACCTGTTACTTGCCTGTCATGCCTCCCACTCCTGGTCATTTGTATCTGAATGATAAACAAATTTATTTAAATGAAGCTGGGATGCCATGCAAAGGGCCCATCAGCCATTCAGGCTTTATTTTGTGACTTAATTCCATGGCTAATCTCAAAGGAATTCAACGTTAATCTCTTCCACCTTTCCACACTTTTGCAAACCAGTCATAAACTTTGATAGGATAAAGAGAAGAAAACAAATTTAGAGTTTGCCATTTTGAAAAATCTTTCACCTGAGTTTTTTGATGCCTCTTGTCCTCCAAGGGAATTGACAGATTTGCTCCAAACATTCCAGAAAAATTCTACCCCAGAATAGATCAATCATGTTGGATTTTAGGAGGATCAGTTTGGCTTTGGTGAATGAGCCTGAGGGTGGGGTAGAGAATTAAATTTGGTTTATGTTGGACCTCTGGCTCTAACCTTATCCCTGCAAAGACTGACATTGCTTATAACAATTAATATCTGCCACAAAAATGTGAGCCTATGGATTTTTTTCCCCACTCCTCCCCAAGATTTTTTCTCTTCCCCTTGGATTCTTTCACGTAACAGAGAAGATAGACTCCTGAGCAAAGCAGGCGGCCATCGGTGCTGAGAGTCAGGGTCCCAGCCGCTTGCAGCTGCACAGAACTCAAGCTTGTGCAGTCACAAGGTGAAGTCTCCATCAGAAAATTGCCTGGTGCTCACAGCCCGAAAGAGCTGGTTATCCGGGTCGTGGCACCAAATACAGGACTGAGAGCCAGACATCCTCAGTTAAAGTCTATTAAAATAGTTGTGTGCATTCTCTAACCTACTATGGGCACCACCTGTCTCTCACACCTTCCTGCCAGGTGTGGCTGCAGAGACTAACTTTCTGAAATGATAATTGTGTTTTGTCCTTTCACTGTACCTTTAGTATGAGGATTTTAGTGCCTTTAAAAAACATTGAGAGCTCAGTCATGAGTACTGCTGTATGCATTAAACTGGGATGATTTAGTTGGAGATTGGTCCTGCTTTGAGCAGTGGGTTGGACTAGATGACCTCCTGAGGTCCCTTCGAACCCTGATATTCTATGATACATTGCCAGGCTGCTATTCATCCTGTGCTGGTAGGCAGGAAGAAGGTGAGGGAATGGGCAGAGCCCTGGTTATCCCCCACAAAACACTGATCAGCTACTAATGCAGCAAATAATCTGCATCAGTAGTAGAGTTTCCTTGGATTACCTCCTCCCTGGAGCAAGGGGGAAGCAGGAACCAGATTGTGACGCAAATTGCCAGTCTGGTTCCTGCCCTGTTCTGGGAGCTGTGCAGCTACGTGCTTCTGACTTTGTATGGCTACAATCCAGCCCTAGTTAAGTAAACTTCATCGTTTCTGTCAGATCGGTTCATGGTGCGATTACCAAAATACACAATCATTTAAGACAGGAAGTGAAGCATACCACATCCCTATAAAATGCTTTGAGAATCAAAACAGGGAGAACATTGGACAAGCCTTGCAAGCTGCAGGGAGACTCAGCTCTGGAATTTAGCTAGGATCTCACAATAAACATAATCATACTCTTCAATTTTACTTTGTCCCTGAAAGTCAGCGCTGTACCCCTAATACCACGAGGATCCAATGGTTATATACTGACTCAGAGGAATGAGATTCATCTAGTAAATCACCATGACCACTTTCTGCAGCGCTTAGTTTTCTCTGAAGGTCTCCACACACTGATCACGCCCAACTCTGCTTAGGTTACAAATTTAGGAGGAACACAGTACAAAGTAAAAAGAACAGGAGTACTTGTGGCACCTTAGAGACTAACACATTTATTTCAGCATACACTTTCGTGTAGCCCACTTCATCGGATGCATAGAACGGAACACACAGTAGGTAAGATATATATACACAGAGAAAACCATGTAAAGGTGGAAATTGCCAGACCAAATCTAAGAGGCTTTCCATACTTCTTGTGGGTCAAATTTTGAAATGCATCTGTCTATCCATTAACGTGTGTGTTGCTTCCCTGACTTCAGTGTCTCATTCTTCTCTCTTATACCTCTGTGGAGATGTCCCTTTTATTCCATCCTAATCTAGCCATCCCCAGAGTAGAAGAAGGAGTTATAAGTTAAATGGTGCAAACAAAGTAATTTTGCAATATATTATAATTTTATTGTCATTGACCATTACATCCATAACAATCAACATACATGTAAGTTGGCTGTATTATAAGTGGTTCAAGAACCTACCGTATTGTTTGGAATTTACATTCCATCCTCTGAACTTTAAAGTGGGGATGTGATTAGTAAATTGACCCTCCAAAGAAAAGCTGGAATAAGAATTTCAAAGTTTAATTTGGCTTTTAACTGAGCAGTTCGAATGATCTGTTTGTTATATTAAAGACGTAAAACAAATCTGGGATTTGTCAGATAGGCTAACAGTAATGAAAGACAGAATGGACTGTTCTGAGCTCAACTACGCTGGTTCTATATTAGCGTAACTCAATTGATTCCAAGGAAGTTCCTTTTATTTACATACTGGTGTAAATTATAGCAGCATCCAGCCCCGAAAGTGAAAGGTTCATTCACTCCAGCTCTTTAACAATATCAAGCACAATGATTATCACTTTCTATTAACATGTAAAATGAAGCCAAAAAGGCAGAGCAGTTTGTTCCATCTCTAATTAGATGTGTTTTGTTATTTTCCGGATCATTCACCCTTGGTTCAATTTAAGTTTATATTAGCACAGGCTAATCAGCCTTTTAACTGGAGGAACCATAGCCTCCCACTGTTCACATGAGGCTGTGCCTAATCAAACAAAAAGAACAATTCTGCTTTGTGTAAAAATGAGATTGACACAAAGTGTAAGAAATAGCCTGCTGATGAGTCACTGGCGTGGAGTGCCATAGTAGGCCAAGCCAAATGGTGCTCTGGGATGTGGTATGACTGCACTATGTCGCATCAAATGATATAAGTCCAGCAATGAGGCAAAGGACTAGGGTCATATAAAAATATGGGGAGGGGAATATTTCTTTCATATTTGTTTGCATTATGAACAGTTATTTAAGTAGAGGTCCAGAGGACAGGATCAAATCTTTTTCTGGTGTAAATCAGCGTAGATCAATGAGGATCTGGATCAGAGAGTTATAATTCTGTTATAAAACCCATTGTATTCAGCTTTTTGCAGCTTTGAAGTAAGAATGCATATTAAACAATAGCTTTTTTTAAAGTAAAAAATTGAACAGAATACATTTGGCCACCGCATAATTTTGGGGAAAAATCCTGTTATTCTGGTGTCAGACAGATTTTGCTCTGCTGGAAGAAAAGAAATAGCTTGTGCTAAAATGAAATGTATCAGGTGCTTTGACCTGATCCTGCATGCTACATCCTCACTACCTTCAGTGTAAGTTAACAGTTCTCACTACCTCGTAGAATCAGACTCTGACTTTCATCCCAAATTTAAGAGCTGTATATTTAAAGTAACATTAGTTTGTTTCCGAGAGGGTGGATTAATAGCATGAATATGTTTGTACACATGCATGTGAAGAGACTGCATTCCAGATGGCCTTGTATAGCATAACTACTGTTGGTTTAATCTAATACCCAACATAATTGCTTCCCATGCAAGTTTTTGTGATGACTGGTGTGTGTGTTTTGTCTTTTGCTTGTCTCTCCTGTTCCTTGTTTGTTTCCTGGTTCCTGCTTCCTGTACTCAGTATTCCAGTTCCTTTTTGCATGTGTGTATGAATATAGCGCAGTGTATGTGCAGTTACACAGGATCTGCTGCTACATATCTAATTTGGGCTGCTATTATGCTTTGTTCACACTGTTGCTGATTTAACTGGTAAATGATTATGATGTGTTTTGATTGACCATCTACCTGCGTGCCTTGCTTCAATTTCCTTGTGTTTTGGAATGGCTGTTCTGGATGCATCAGTGTAAAACTGCTTTTAGAAAAAAAAATGTTCAGCGTCTTTCCTTTCAAATGTTTTCCTTTTTTCAGTACATCCTAACTCTATTTTGTACTGGTTCTGTACCATCTCCTGTGGTAAGCAGACATAACTAAATACAGAGTCTGATACTTATTTTAAGCCAGATTCGTAGATTTAAAGCCCAGAGGGATCATTGCGGTAATCTAGGTTTGACCTTGTTCATAACTGAGGCCCTAGAACCTCACCCAATAATTTCTGCATCAAGCCCATAACTTCTATTTGAGCTGTAGCATATCTTTCAGAAACACGTCCATTCTTGGTGAAGGCTGCAAGTGATGGAGAATCCACTATACCCCTCCTTACTGCCCAAGTCATCCAACTGACTTCAGAAGAAGACATGAAACCCCCTGAATTAGTGAGCCATCCTCCGCAATCTTACTTTGATTTACTTCAGTGGGATTACTTCCAGCTCATGGTTCTACTAAACACAACGGAGTGGGGGATCTGGCCCATATTTTATATAAGGAACCACTCACATAACAGAAGAAACCTTAATAGTCCTGCATTTAACCAGCATCTCACCTTCAAACCACTAGTTGGGAGACCAGCATTGTGTCAATATTTTTGTCCTAATCAATCAATTTTCTATTTTACAGAGAGGTATGTTCCAGTGGTTAATATAGGCCAAAATAGAAGGGAATTTGGAGGTCTTATGTCGTCAAGGGTGTTGACATCATGTGCTGAAGTAATTTTGCAGTATCTCCTGTGATAGGACCTGGTACAGGACATAGAATGAGAATAAGGGAATACTTATATCTGGAAGTAGCCTATATTCTTCATATAGGGGAAAAAAAAATCTATGTGCTACCAGCTGCCTTTCCCCTCTCCCTGCCAGGCAGGGAGAGGGAAATGCCGGTCCATCCTGTCTCCCCCCGATTCTAGGCAGGAGAAGGGAGGTGGGTAGGTCTCTCTTTTTCCCATATAGGGGATTGACAGCTGGAAGTAACAATTTCTCCCTCTTTCCCTCTCTTATCCCCTTGAGGGGAGGGGGAATCAGCAGGGGCCCAGATCTTCCTCTAGAAAATAAGTGAAACCAGAAAAGCATTTTGGTAAGTTTGAAATGTTCCATTTTGACATGTACATACTGAGAATATGAAAAGATGGGGGTTGCCATAACAACGCTAAGAGATTAATCAATTAAGGTGAGCTATTATCAGCAGAAAAAAAAAACCTTTTGTGGTGATAATCAGTATGGCCCACTTCAAACAGTTGACAAGAAGGTGTGAGTAACAGTAGGGGAAAATTAGCCTGCGGAAATAGATTTCAATTTATGTAAGGACCCAGCCACTCCCAGTCTTTATTCAAGCCTAATTTAATGGTATTCAGTTTGCAAATTAATTCCAGTTCTGCAGTTACTCTTTGGAGTCTGTTTTTGAAGTTTTTTTGTTGAAGAATTGCCACTTTTAGGTCTCTTACTGAGTGACCAGAGAGACTGAAGTGTTTATGAATGTCATGATTCCTGATGCCAGATTTGTGTCCATTTATTCTTTTGTGTAGTCTGTCCAGTTTGGCCAATGTACATGGCAGAGAGGCATTGCTGACACATGATGGCATATATCACATTGGTAGATGTGCAGGTGAACGAGCCTCTGATGGCATGGCTGATGTGATTAGGTCCTATGATGGTATCACTTGAATAGATATGTGGACAGAGTTGGCACCAGACTTTGTTGCCAGGATAGGTTCCTGGGTTAGTATTTCTGTTCTGTGATGTGTGGTTGCTGATGAGTATTTGCATCAGATTAGGGGGCTGTCTGTAAGCAAGGACTGGCCTGTCTCCCAAGATCTGTCCTTCAGGATATGTTGTAGATCTTTGATAATGTGCTGGAAAGGTTTCAGTTAGGGGTTGAAGGTGACAGCTAGTGGCATTCTGTTACTTTCTTTGTCGGGCCTGTTCAAAGACCCAGAGTCAGGTTCTGTTCTCACATCCATGTAATGCTATTGCCTTTAGAGATGTTGCATGGCAGTAAATGACAGCAGATTTTTTCTCCTAGAGTCCACATTTACTTTTAACATTTTCGGATGACAAACTGAATACATGATACTTTATGAAGGCATTTTGTATGCAGCAGTTGTTTGTTACTGTAGAAACCATAATACAAATTGTTTCTGTCGTCAGGGATAAATCTCTGCAGTTTGTTTTAACTGCTCAGAATTATTTGGCTACTTTCCCATGAATTTCAGAACTGTTCATCAGAGCTAAGGAAAATATTTTTGGACTGAACAACTTCATAAATTATGATTATTATCTGACAGGAAGTATTCTTTCAGAAACATGGCCTCAGAGAAATTTTTAAACTAGAGACAGGTTCAAACTAAAACAATGATTAAAACTTTTTTAGTTTAATCTATGAAGATGTATATAATTATAGATGTCTAGTTATAAAGATGACTTGTGCTGTTTTTTAAAAAATCTCTTATTTCATTACCAGTAATAAAGATTCTGCAATTAAAACTTATTACTTGGACTTTTTCAAATAGCCTTCGACAAAGTCTCTCAACACAGACTCCTATGCAAACTAAACAGTCATGGGATAAGAGGGAAGGTCCTCTTATGAATGAGTAACTGGTTAAAAGATGGAAAATGAAGGGTAGGAATAAATGATCAGTTTTCACAGTGGAGAGAGGGTCAATAGCAAGGTCCCCCCAAGGAGCTGTACTGAGACCTGTGCTGTTCAACATTTTTATAAATGTTTTGGAAAAGGGGGTGAACAGTGAGGTGGCAAAGTTTGCAGACAATACAATATTACTCAAACTAATTAAACCCAAACCTGACTGTGAAGAGTTACTAATAGACCTCACAAAACTGGGTGTCTGGGGAACAAAATGGCAGATGAAAATCAATAATGATAAGTGCAAAGTAATGTGCATTGAAAAAAATAATCTCAACTATACATACAAAATGATGGAGTCTAAATTAACATTTACCACTTAAAGATCATGGAGTCATCAGGGATAGTTCCTTGAAAACATCTGCTCAATGTGCAGTGGCAATCAAAAAAGCTAACAGAAAATTAGGAACCATTAGAAAAAGGAATAATAATAATAAAAAGATAATAAAACAGAAAATATCATAAATGCCACTATATAAATCCATGCCCACAAATATATGCCCACATCTTGAATACTGTGTGCAATTCTGGTCACCACATCTCAAAAAAAGATATATTAGAAGTGGAAGAGATACAGAGAAGAGCAACAAAAATGATTAAGGTTATGGAACATCTTCCATATAAGAAGAGATTAAAAAGACGGGGTACTGTTCAGTTATGAAGCGATGACTAAGGCAGGGGAGTGGGGAAAGGATATGATAGAGGTCTATAAAATCATAACTTGCGTGGAAAAAGTGAATAAGGAAGTGTTATTCACCCTTTCACATAACATGAAATCTAGGAGTCACCTGATAAAATTAATAGGCAGCAGGTTTAAAACAAAAGGAAGTACTACTTCACACAAAGCACAGTCAACCTGAGGAACTAATTGCCAGGGGATGATGTGAAGGCCAAAAATAGAAATGAGTTCAGAAAAGAATTTGATGAGTTCATGGAGAATAGGTTCATCAATGGCTGTTAGCCAAAATGGTCAGGGAACACAACCCATGCATTGAATGTACTTAAACCTCCAAATACCAGAAGCTGGGACTTAACAACAGGGGATGGATCACTTGAAGCTGCCCTGTTCTGTTCATTCCCTCTGAAGCATCTGGTACTGGTCACTGTCAGAAGACAGGATACTGGGCTAGATGTACCATTGGGATAACCTAGTATGGTCAGTCTTATGTAACTTGATGTTCAGTTTTAATTACAATAACTCCTCACTTAATCTTGTAGTTACGTTCCTGAAAAATGCAACTTTAAGCGAAACGATGTTAAGCGAATCCAATTTCCCCATAAGAATTAGTGTAAATGAGGGGGTTAGGTTCCAGGGAATTTTTTTCACGAGACAAAAAGACATATTATATATATTATATTATATAATGTAATATATATGTGTGTATATATACACACACACACACACACACAGTATAAGTTTTAAACAAACAATTTAATACTGGTACACAGTGATGATGATTGTGAAGCTTGATTGAGGTGGTGAAGTCAGAGGGTGGGATATTTCCCTGGGAATGCCTTACTGCTAAATGATGAATTAGCAATTGGCTGAGCCCTCAAGGGTTAATTCTCACACTCTACAAGACAGCAGGAAAGGAGGAAGGGCAGACAGAGACAGAGACACACACTGTGTGTGTGTGTGTGTGTGTATGAGAGAGAGAGAGAGAGAGAGAGATGTGCATTTCCCCTTTGAGTATGCTGACCATACTCTTAAGGTACACTGCTTTGTTCATTAGATCAGCTTGCTGAGACCGCAGCTGCTACCAGCAAGCTCCCTCTGTCCTGAGCCCTGCCGTGTGTCCCCCTTACCCTATGGAAGATGGGGTTAGCAGGGTGCAGGAGCAGGGGAGAAGGGGACACCCCAACGTTAGCCCCCTTCTTCCTCCCCAGCCCCTCGCACAAACAGCAGTCTTGGGGAGCAATTCCAAAGCAGAGGGCAGGAGCAGCACATGGTAGTGGAGGGAGGGACAGCTGAATTGCCAGCAACTGATAGCCTGCTGGGCAGCTTCTGCACAGGGAATTTAGGGGAGCGGGGAGCTGATAGGGGGACTGCCGGTCCAGCTTGGTTCCAAGCCCCCACCAGCTAGCTCCAACGGGCTGCTTTTCCTGCAAGCAGTGGACAAAGCAGATGGCTGCCAAACGATGTTAGAAGGGAGCACTGCACAACTTTAAACGAGCATGTTCCCTAATTGATCAGCAATATAACAATGAAACAACTTAACTGGGACAACTTTAAGTGAGGAGTTACTGTAGTGTTGTGTCATCTCCATGATGCTCTGTTTACCCATTCAGATTGAAACAGGCTTTTCCTTTTACTGCCAGCACATTTTTGTATACATGTAACCCTTCTGCCCATCAGAGTTGGCAGCAACAAGGGCCGGGTTCAGTATCCAGGGGTTCCATTCCAATAGCACAATACAAAACCGGCTCGAGCCCCCACCCAGTGACCTGGGACAACCATATACCACCCCTCTGGACATCTCTAAGAGACAATACTTCCCCTCTCGCAAGCACAGAGTCTGAGTGTACCAAAAGCCTTTTAATAACAGGGAGAAACAATGTGATATTATATTGGGAAAACACCAGGAACAAGATTAATAAACCAAACCATGAACCAGAAGCCCCCCTCCCAGCCAATAGGCTGTGTCCTTCCCTTTGGCTCTTGAGTTCCACAACCCCAAAAAGTCACTCAATAGTCCCAAAGGTCCAACAGCCCAAGAGTCTCTGTTCTTGGTCAGTGCAGAGTTCAAAAGTCAACCTGCAGAGTCTTACCTCCCAGCCTGGGTGGAAATGGAAGGTAGGGCAAGGGGCACCTTACGTGGTCTGAGGCCGACTGCGCCGTCTCTCCATGGGGTTCAGCTGCAGCCCTCACCGCAATCCGCTCTGCTCCACTGGCCATCCCACGAACTGCTCTGCCAGTTGATCTACTAGCTGCTCTGCTCACCGATACTCGAACTGCTCTGCGGCGCCAGTCACTCCACTAGCCGTCCTGCTAGCTAGCCAACACACGGACAGCTCTGCAGTCCAAGTCACTCCGCCAGCAGCACCAACGGCTCCGCTAGTCAACACACGGACTGCTCTGCTGCACCAGCCACTCTGCCAGCAGCACCAACTACTCCGCTAGCTATCCTGCTAGCCAACACACAGACTGCTCTGCTGCACCAGCCACTCTGCACTATTTTCAGGTCCCCCAGCTTAAGACAGTTCTCAGTGATTTCTTTAGCTCTTAGTAGATTTCAGCTCTTAAGTTTTTTTCAGCATACAGTAGGGGAGCCTTAGTGCAGGTGCCCCAGTGAGCCTCAAGTGATTTCAGCTCAGCAGCCTAAACCCAGGCTCCTAATGGAAACAAAATTTAACTCTGACATTCTACAGTGGAGAAAAGCAGGGTACAACAGGCCTATAAGGCTCTCAGACAAAGCCCTCACCAAAAAACATAGATGCTTATCCCCAGCCTTTCTCTATCTCAGAGTGTTCTGAAACGCCTGGCCCTTGCCCAGTGAGTGCTACCTAGATGATGGGGAGTGCCTCCATCATAACAAGTGCCAAGTACATGTCCATAGTCCTTCATTCACATAATCAGGGTAACATCACTTTATCATTCCTGCCCCAATAACAGAGAAACTGGGGCTCCCACATCAGCTGAAGTGGCCATGTAGGCTGCTGTGAGCTCAGGCTAGGCGCGGTGGGTGTGCCTATGCAAATTGATCAGATCCAAAGTTATTTTCCATAACTCACTGCAATTCCCATAATTCACCACCAGATGTCAGAATAGATCTCATTCCTGACACTGCTTACATACAATAAAGTGCTTAAATGTCGTGAAGTCGTTTTGCTCTTTCCTATGTAGAAAGGACAGTTCTGAATTCTGGAACACAGCATTCGTAACTGGAACTTGTTGAACAGGAAAGCAAACAGCAGTTACAGCCGAAAAGGTGCCAATAAATCTACTGCCATAGTCATAATTCATATAAAGCAATAAAGTGGCAACACTTTTCTCAATTCCGGCATTATTTTTTTATCCAAATTTCCTTTAAAATGTTGTAATTAAATGTCTCCTATAGGCAGGATATAGTCTACTGGCAGTAACCTCTATTAGTAAAGTTGCCTAACATTTCTCACTATAACCTCCTGTTTTCATATTTTTTAACTAAAAAGGCAGAGATCCTGTGGAAAAAATTACATATGATCATGTAACTAACTATCTCCTTATGCATATGCTGAAGAGGGCAAAATTAAGGTTGAATGGAGAACTTTAATTCTGGCATTTCCTAACTTTTCAGTGCCTGTCTTTGCAATCTTAAGAATATTCTTTTAATGTAGTTTTTAGATGCAGCCTCTATGTGTTTTTTGTTGACTTTAATGGCAGACATATTTTCATCCTGGTGTAAGCCCACTACTCTCTGAACACTTTAGTCTACTTGACATTCTGCTCCCCTGCCTGTCAGCCTGTCATGTTATTTTTTCTCCCCTTTTCTTTCAAATCTTACATTTTTCAGTCAATTAGCTGCTTATAAAATGTGTCAGGTTGACAACTTTGGAGACTTCAGTCTTCTGTCTCTGCACAGAACCATCACAGCATGGACAGCAGCAGTTCAAAACTTTCCTCTGTCACCCCATCACAGACGAGAGGGCACTTTAATCTCAGTGACCATTCCTTTCTTCCTTGTGAATGGTGTCAGAGGGCTGATATGCAACCCTTGATAACGGAGCCAGCTTTTGAGAATCTCAGCTTTAATAAAAAACAAAACAAAAACAACCCTGAAAAACCCCTGCTTATTTTCCTTGTAGAGATGGCTTTACAGATTCAAAACTATGTGCAATAGCTCTGGTGTACATAGATCACAAGTACAGAAATTAACTGTCAACTAGGGCCACTTCTGCAGTAGGAAACTGGGGAGAACTTAAGGATCCCCATCTCCTGCCACACATGCTATTTAACACGGTTAACACTGTGTCTGTTAACACTGGAAAGCATCCTAAAGCATTCTCTTGCTGATCTCCCCTGAAACCTTTAGACCAAGCCTATGCATGGAGGAAAAGGAACAGTTTTGTCTGGGGTTACAGGAGGTGGCAAAAATTATTTCCCAATCCCAGCCAGAATTCTAAGTTTGGTTCTGCTAATTAACATTTTCAGCCTTCTCTGATGCTGGGACTGTGCCAACAGCACTTCAGGTGGTTTCTATTTTCTTCTTGAATCCCTCTTTGTGCTTGTGGGAGAACATGGGAATGCACCATGTAATCCCAACACGTGCTCTTGGCAACCATGTCAGTAGCACAAGAGAAGCAGAGCAGGCAGGGACAAGCTGCCACCACTGTAGTTTTCCTTCTCACTGGCTGTTCCCTGCCCAGTCCCAGCCCAGAGTGTGAAGACCTAATACTGGGAAGAAGCCTGGAGCTCTGCTCCCGCTCAGAACACTGCCACCATCAAGGGGAAACCTACTATCATCCCACTACCACCAGCAGCCAGGTTGGCCTCTCCTATACATCTAGATTTCCCACTCAGTAGTCTATGTTACCTAAGAGAAACCTGCCTACCTGAAGCACCAAAAGGGACCTATTCTGCAAATACCAGCAGATCCACACTTCACTCAGCCAATCAGCACTGCCAGCATTGCCAATTTATCTTTTCTGTGCCACCCATTTGTAACCTTCTCATGTCCTCTCCTTCATTTCACGCATAAACCAAACAGTCCCAGTCTTTTCAATCTCTCCTCCTATGGGAGTTTAAGCATCATCAGTCATTGCTGCAATGTCATTTCACACCTAGACATGGTAAACCTTGCCCTGGTATACTGTGTTCTTTGAGTCATAATTTAGTGTTATATTTTTCAATATCATTTTCTTTAGCTCATTCTTTATACATCCTAGCAGTTTGTTTGCTTTTTGACTACCTGTTCACTAAGTAATTTCCGTTGAATTGTTTACAGTGGTTCCCAGGTATTTTACTGGAGTAGTTACAGTTAATTTAAAAACCTAGAAATGTGTGAGTAGCTCAAATTGTTTTTATCATTGGGGATTACTTAAGTACTCAAAAACGAATTTTATCTGCCCCTTCACCTCATCTTATGAGGGCTCTGTTTTCTCTCATCTTATCTAACTGACTTAATTTTGTGTCATCTGCAAACTTTGCCTCCCACTTCCTATTTCAGATCTTTAATGTACTATTTTGCAATTCCCCCTCCCACTATGGACTCTTGAGGCAACACATTATTAAACTTTTAACATGCTGAAAGTTAACTGTTTATGTGTACTCTATTTTCTACCTCTTAGCCAGCTTCTAATCCACAATACTTCACTTAGAAGGTGCTATTAAGATAAACAGGCAGTAAAGGGTGAGAGGTAGCTTTATCAAAGACTTTTTAAAAGTTCAGACAAATATCAGCTAGTTCTCCTTTATCCATCACTTTGCTGACATGCTCAAAGAATTCTAGTAGATTAGAGCGACAAAATGCTAAACACCCAAGCAAAACCCCCACTATTTGATTTGACAAAAATTTATTTGCCACCTTCTCTTTTTTTACATAAAGACTCCAGCTGAGCTCCTCTTGATTAAGGCAAATATCACAGTGAAACAAATACTAACAAGATGGGAGAACTTGCAAAATGCAGTGAGTTGGCTGGAAGATGAAATTAAATCAACTAATGAAATTAACAAGATAAATAGCACACAATAATCACTGAAAAATACCTACTAGCTTTGACAATGTGAAGAGCACGCAGAAAGCAAGACATGTAAGCAGTTACTAATTAAAAGCATGTGATAGCAAGTCCTCTCCTGTCCCACAATTCTCCCAAAACATCAAGCTAGATATGTTGGCTCAAACTAGAAGGTACAGTATTTATTTCACTAAAAGTCAAAGGCAGGATTTCTGCTAACAGCTACATTCCTTATATACTAGGTGATATATGCATATTATGAAAAAAGAAGCTTGGAGAAAGCAGAGATACAGACAGGAAAAGGGGGAGAGGAAACCTGCAGCAGTGCATTTTAAAGAATCTCAGCTTCTCTAACTTTAAAATCTTGCTACTCCCTAAGAAAGTTCTCCCTACCCACCCACCTTCAAACTCTCAGAAGGCTGTAGAAAGGCAGCTGTTTTATAGTAAAGTCTCCACCCCTTTCCCCCCACCATGCCCAGCTGCATATATAAGCTAAGAAAGCTAGCCCTCATGGTGGATTATATTTCCCAGTCTATCTTGCTATATGCAGGTTAACTATGATGGTCACAATAGAGGACTACATTTCCCATTGTGCTTTGCCACAGGCCTGCCTCTAAAGATGGACACAAGGGGAGTCTATATTTTTCCAGAGCTGGATGAGAATGATTATGAATCATCTTTGTAGTCCTCACTTTCCCCCTTACTTCAGAATCTAGCCTTGGGCCCTAAAACTGGGCACAATAGGATGTTTTTCTATTTTAGTATCATGGCACTTTCCTGAGGCTATATCCTCTCCTTTGGTAATATAGCTCCTGTTGCCCCAGGGTAATTTGACTTTTGAATGAGGAACAAAACAGTTTGATAATCAGAACTGATCTGATTGTACACTGACCTGTTGTAACATTTAAATTTAACAATGCCTTTGTTTATCTGGTGATAAACAAAGGCATTGTTTGGCATAAACAGTGTTAGGCATAAACACCGCTCCTCCTCTAAAAAGAACCTTAAATGAAAAGCCCTACTTTAGGAGAAAGGCTGTGTCTTCTTGGAAACAGGGTCAAAAGAAGAACTAACTTTGGGGAAGAATTTTTTCTTCTTCTTTCCTGATTTCACAAGCAAGTTGGAAAATGTAATTGACTGATGTTAAGAAGAGTTCCCACTACAAACTTGTCATCTGTTCCCAGATAAATAAGAATTGTGTGCCATAATAAGGATCTATTGATGTAGGAAGCAAAACTCCCATAGACTTCAGTGCAAACTCATTGTATTTGTCAACTAAATGAATTGATTTCCATAACAGTTTAGCTTAAGGAAGGCGTGCAGGAATGATCCTGAAAACATTTATGTTTTGAGACACCATGTCCTTGAACCATCTCTTTGAAAACAAAAGATGGAAGGGGGAAAAATAGCCAGCAGAACTCCTTCGGAAGGAGTAAGTTCATGGCAAGTTTTGAGCATTCATTAAATCATATTTCTCTTTCATTGAATTTTAATTTGTAATTGCTGTTTTATTCATATCATTCTTTAAGACTCAGTCTTATAGACAACATGTATCAGATGCCAGTGACCCAGCTGGCTGGGGAAAAATAGTCTCTAGAGAAACAGAGTTACAAGAGAGTGGAGCTCTAAGATATTATTCATCCCCCAGAGGAAGAAAACAAATTCTAAAGAAAATGTCTGGAGGTTATGACCATCTGAAGTGTGTATTTTAATAAATTGGAGATTGTTGAAAATGCTTCTTCAATGAGATGCCACAATTGGCACCTTAGCTAATACATTAACAAAGTATTTGATGGGTTGTTGAGTCCCACCAAAGGTATATTATTTTTCTATGTTTAGAGTAGTTCACTTTGCGCTTTAAATGCCATTAGGTGAGGCTATGGGCAAACCCTCACCCACAGGTGAAAACAGGGGGTCGGATGGAAGGAATCTTTACCCTGCAATTCTCAGATTATGGGAGGTGGCGGCGCTTCTCCCCCTTCTGCTCTGAAGGAACATCTGAAGGAAGGGACTCAGGCAACAGTGTGCAACACCACATTTTACACCATTCAATCTCCTCCTTTCTCCCTTTCTCAGAGCCAGTCAATAGCTGATGTTCTGCTCAGCTGCGCAGAGAGAGAGACAGGTCTGGAGGCTTCTGGCCAGCAGAGGAGCAGAAGAGTCTGAACCTTCTGAAGAAGTCTGGAGACCTTTTGGTCCTTCTGGACCTGAGACAGGATTCTAGCTCCCCAGCTGCAGGAAGGAGGAGCTGGCTTGGCTTCACCCAGAGGACAACTTTAAAGCCAGTTTCTTGCCATCTCCTCTGAACTCCAGGGCCAAAATTATTCCCCAGTCCTCACCCCAAAGCTGGAGTCAAACTCTATAAATAATCTGCTACGCAAACAGGCAAGGTTCTTTTTATTTTTGCCCAGGTCCTAATGTAATGTCTGGATGAGGTCACTATGGGCCAGATTCTGCCTTTATGCCTGTCGATCAGTACCTTCCTTTGCCAGTAGCTATGCTGCAACTGAAGGGACCACAAACAATGTATCGGAAGGAAATACTCGGTGTGGATAAAGGTTGCATAATCTATTCCTATGTGAGTGATAATGTACCATATGAGCTCATCCCTCTAAAACCAGATGCTGGGCTCCCATGTCAAACAGGGTAGGGGATTCATGAGTGTTTGGAAAATATCCCTAGAAAGAAAATGAGAAGGGGCAGGAATTGGGGAAAAGAAATCCTCTGTGAGGAGTCTGAAAACTCAGAACTCTTTCTGGGGAATATGGTGGATGACAGGAACATAGCATAACTAGGAAGAATAGGAAATAATTTGCTAAAAGCCATAGTCATGATAATTAAAGGTGAAGACAGAAACAAGAGAAGTGATTCTTAAGAGAACCAATTTGGGGTGAATTGGAGACATCTGCAGGAATAAGTCTAGTAGCATCAGCTACCCAGAGAAGAATTGTTTCCAATAAGCTCTATAGTGAGGGATAACACTTGCTCTTTATAACCTGCCCTTCAGCTACCTTCATCACAGCTGTCTAGACTTGAGTATGTGTTCATCATGTCAATCCAGAGTAACTCCAACAATGCTTATTGAATAAATCAACTGAGTAGATGTCAATGGAATTATTACAGATGTATACCAGTGTAAGGAACTGAATTTTGCCCAATGGATTTAACATCCAATAATTTATGATGGGCACTTATTATCGGGAAGAGATGTCATACTTATTCAGCAAAAAAATAAAATGTTTTCATGTTTTTCATCACTGTTTCTCTACATTGCATTGGAAACATTCTGCATATCAAGTACTATCTTTCCTAATGGTGTGGCATCAGCCAGTTCTTTTTATTTATTTTGGTGGTGGTGGGAACTGAAAACTTTGTATCCCAATATGATTATGAGTGTGATAAATATTTTAAAAAACTATTTGCAGGAATCCAGAACTCCAGAGCCAAATGGATCTTGAACTTCAAAAGTTCTAAATTCTGTTCTAGAACCAATTAATTAGAAATTTGGAATAAGAAGTTCTCATTTCTTAAAAGATCTATGATGTATTATGCCATTAGTTTTATTATATTTATTTTGCAGCATTCACAATTCTGCTAAAGACCTTGTAATATAGAAAAGAAGGTTTGGTTCCGCTTTGGAAATCTTACAATCTTAGATCCAGATCCTGCAAAGATTTTTGCATGTGCTTAATTTGATGCCAACTTTGAGGTCAATGGGACTACTCATAGTTCATAAAATTAAATAAATAAAATGGCAGTATCTGGCCTAAATTTCAAACATGATAAAGGGGGCAACAAAACAATAGGTGGGAATGGGGAAGAAAGGACAGGGTTACAGTAATAATATGATATGCTTATGCAATGATAGCTCCTGTGGTGCATTTGGTGGAATGCATTCTTTAAAAAATAGCTATCTATATAAAAAGAAAAAAAATGGCTGGTGGCAGTGCTGTCTATTGGCTAGATCATTGGACTGGGATTCAGGAGACCTGCATTGTATTTCTGGCTTTGGTAGGTGACCTCGAATAAGTCACTTCAGCTTCCTGTGTCTGTTACCCTATCTGCAAAATAGGGATAAAGATACCATTCACCTTTGTAAACTGCTTTCAGGTCTATTGATGAAAAGTGCTTTATATGACCCCAGTACTATTATTATGTGCGTTGTCATAGAGCCTCGTCCTGGACGAAGGCCTCATTGTGCCAGATGCTGTACAAACACCGAACAAAGCCACAGTACCTGCCCCGAAAAGCTTGCAGTATAAATTGGCTGATTCCCATTGGGCATAACAGAAGTTGAGATCTGAATGAGGAGATCGTAGTTGCTCGCCAGATGACCTCTGGAAGAGCATTTCATGAATAGGCAGCGGCCTGGAGCAAGGTGCTGGTTTTATTGTCAAAGTGGAGGCTGGCATCACAATGTTTACCATTTTCCAACCAGCTCTAGCTATGAGGCTGCAGGAGAATAAGAATGCTTTGTAACCATTTGTGCTAGATTTCACTCCCAGTATCCTCTGTTAATGAAACACAGAAAACGGTAGTAAAGGTAAGCACGTGTTTGCAGGATCAAAGACTTCAAATGTATTTTTAAGTTATGTCAGTTAAACATGAAGCATATGCATAAGGGTCTTTTTTTTAGTATTTCTAAAAATCTAAATAAACACACTTTTCAAATTAGTGCTCTTTATGATTTGGAGGCAGCCGTGGAACAAAATATGGACATAAATCTTTATTGATTATTACAATTTCCCCCAGATTTAAATACAGGACATTATGATCATACACTGTAGGATGCTGGTGGTTACATAGCATGCCTGCATGTTAAAGCAAAATGAGCATGATCAGCACTGTTGACAGAAGCATTAATTTTGAACTAATGGTGCTGTAAATACTGGAAAGAGGCCATATTCTTTACAATATTGTATGGTATAAACTTTGTATACATATTGGACACTACCTGTGGGTTGCATATTATTAGCATCGGGTATGCCAACAATATTTTTCAGAAGTTAATTCAGGAGGCGGTGTGGACTAGTGGAGATAGGACATGGGAGTGGGACTCATGATACCTGGATTCTACTCCTGTTTGACCTGTTCACCTGGCTCTTTCTCCATTTGTAAAATTGGGATAAGTATGCTTAACTTCTTTGTAAATTGCTTTGAGATCTACAGATGAAATATATTATGTGAGAGTTGTATTCTAAGAGAAAAATACATGTTAACTCTCTCCCCTGAAAGAATCCCCATAGGGCTACAACTCATTATCAGAAGGAAGAGATTAAACAAGGCTGAGTTTGTATCTGCTTAACTTTTGCTTGCATTTGCCCTTGAGAAGTATGTTGATTCACAGCTTTGTACTCTGTTGTATTCACTGAATATTTTTGCATTCTTTATAGATGCTGACCTTATATGAACTTGGTATTGAAACTGTCTAGTAGAAGGGCCAGCCACATATGCAAGTACAGGTTTAATACATATTTGCAGAGCTCCAGCAGCCTCTAGCAGTTTTTGCATTAAATAAAGATATTGGCAGAATGTATTGTGGTTTGGTGGCCCTTGAGAGACACTTTGTGGTATTTTTTTTATGTTATCCCATAAAAACAATAAAAAAATCATTTAGATCTTTAAAACAGCTCCACAGATTGAGGCCTCACCAACTCACAAATTTGCATTAGTTCATTTAAACTGATGCAATAGGCTATACAGACACCTTTTCCAGTTTTAAGAGTGGCTAAAATTGTTCCTAATCCATTTAAACTAAACTGGAGGAAGCCTGCTTTAAACGGAAATAAGAATGTTCCCACAGTCTTTTGCAGCAGTTTAACTAAGTGGTTTAAAATCACTCCCTTGGTTAAACAGGTGCAATTCTACATATAAAAAAGTCAGGAAAGAAGCTCTTGTCTGAAATGTTACCGCCAATCAGTTTCAGCTATTGGTGGAGTGCACTGTTTGGTTAATGTGCGTTACTCCATAATTGTCATGTATTTTTCAAATAAGAGCTATCTTTTATTTCCTACAGACATACTCAATGAAAATAGAGAGAGTCCAGCACTGAGAATGTCCATTTTGTTTTTGTGCATTGGGAAGTGGGTCCAGCAGGTAGGGCACTAGCTTGGGATTTCGGAGCCCCAAGTTTAATTCTCTGCTCTGCTAGACTTTCTGTGTGAACTTGGGCAACCCATGTAACTTTTGTGTGTCTCAAATCCCCATCTGTAACCCATCTCTAATCTGGGCAGCCCATGTAACCTCTGTGTATCTCAGTTCCCCATATGTAAAAAAATAGGAATATCTATCTCCCGGAAGGGGTCGTGACGATAAATACATTAAAGAATGTGAGGTGCTCAAATGGTAATTGGGGGCCATACTGAAGCAACTGTGCCATTGTGATTACTTCATCCATGGTTCTCAGCCACCCAAAGATATGCCTGAATTTTAAAATGTGTAACCAAGAGTCTACATGGGAGAATGACTGAAAATAGCAGACTATGAAATGTTATCTTCACTAACATTAACTAAGCATATCTTTTAAGGCTGAGGATATCTAGCCACAGTAGATGAGACGGTCCAAAACTTAACCCCCAGAGTCACATCTCTCTGAAATTTAGAGAGGTTCAGATCTGGATTTGGATGTGAACCGTGCAGTTTGAACCTATCTTCGGATTGGGGCAGAGGTGAGTTTAATAACAATAGTCTGGGACTCTGTCAGCTAAAATGTTATTGTTTTAAAATAGTTGATGTTAAGATTCCCTGTTCTAGAAGTAGGCTGTCTAAATGATTACTGTTTGAGTTACCACTAAAACATGCATCTTTGTCAGGTGACCATCTGAGCTTGGTGCTGTTTTGAAGACCTCTGCAAGTGGGAGCCAGAGATCACTGTATATCAAACAGACCCTCCAGCCCTGGGCTCATGCCAACTGCAGAGGAGCTGCTTTTTGGGAAGTCCTGCTGAATAAAGGGAATTTCAAGCATGAAGCAAGTTGCCTCTCTGAAGATGTGAAGGGGAAAGATTAGCAGGGCCAGGACCCCCTCTGAGCCAATGGAGTGAGGGAGAAGAAATTCATAGTGAGCATCTGGAACCCCTTAAAACTCATTTGTGGTAGATCGGGATGGTGTTGAGCCCCTAGCCCCATCTCTCCTGAAAAAAGCCCCCAAAACTAATGTGGAGGAATGGCCTTAATCCTCCAAGAAAAGGCCATTGTGATGATAGGAGGTCCCTCTATCCCTTCAAAATGGCTGTTGCAGGGATCTGTACCCTCCTCACAAAGGCTACTGAATACTGATGTAATGAACTAATGAGTGATGCAATGAAAGAATGTTGAATTCCTTTGGTCACACTCATGTTGGAGTCTATCCTCCTCACACTCTCCTCCTATAGAGTGAATGGAGGCATGGGGATGTGCACGTTGCTTTCAGAACCTGCCATGAGCATTGTGACGGCACCATCACAGAGCATTAACCTCTGGTTAGTCCAGTGATTAAAGCATGAACTTGGGAGATCTAATTTCAATTCCTTGCTCTGCCACAGACTTTCTATGTGACCTTGGGCAAGTTGCTAATTCTCACTGTGCTTCAGTTCCCCATCTGTAAAATGGGGATGGTGGTGTGAGGGCAAATACAATAGAGACTGAAGTGCTCAGATACAGTGGGATTGGGGAAATTTCCATTGCATGGATAGTGCATAGAAGTAACAAGTACAATACTGTGCTAATAAGCCTTCACCCTCTTTCTAGGGATTAGCATATGGAAACAAATAGCAAAACTGGAAAATTGCAGATCAGATTTGAAACTACTCTCACTTAGAAGTTTCTAAGTTTTATTAGTAGTGTAACTAAAGGGAAAATGATTTTTAACAATACTATTTTAAAGACAGCTGTGTCCTTTTTAGAGCACCTGGAATGCTTCCAGCAGCCTTACCTTGTTGTCTGGTGTTTAATATGTGAAATTGCTTGGTGGCTAGCACCTTTGTTTGAGATGTGAACTTGAATTTAGCCAATAAATATGCAGTAGCTTTGCACTTAGAAAACAGAGGTCTACAGTTCATTGTGAAGCTGTTCCAGCCCTGATGAGAAATTGTTTTGACTGTAAGTCATTATTTGCCACATAAGAATGGTGGAATTAATTACCAATAAAAGTTGGCCTTTTGTTCCATGGCTAATGAGTTATATTTTCCAAGGCATAATTATTTAAAGCTGTTGGGTTTATGGTACAATACTAATCTTTTCAAAACAGAGCTAGTGGCTGAAAAGATGTTGCAACACTGGTTTTTGAAAGGAAAATGCTACATTAGCCATATCTAGCAGGTTTGTCTCAATGTAAAATCTTTTTCTCCGTAGTGTTAAGATAAAGCTGATGTGATGAGCTGTACATTCAGAAACAGTAGCTCCTTAAAACTGCCAGCACAATAATTACATTTATCAAAAGCTGTTAAAAGCTTTCAAAAACATACTCTGTAACTACTAGATAATTTGTTACACTGATATAACAAATTATGTCATCAGGTTCATCTCCAATATCAAATCTTCCTAAATTAAAACACTAAAAGTCAAAATAGTAAAGCGTGTGATTTTTAAAATATTCTAATCTGTTTTTAAATAGAATCTGGCCTGAATCCTTTAGAATATTTTGCTTTTGAATATTGTCTTTTCTATTGGTTGCAGAATTCAATATTTTAAACCATTTACCAGCTTGATATTATCAAATAAACACATTTAATAAATTGCTGATTGCATATCAAAAACAAAGGCTGCATAGTATATTACAAAGTGCGATTTCATCTTTAATCTAATTGTAATTGTTTCATCTTGTTTCTTTCTCTGCAGCATACATCAACAAACTGGCATGTTTTCTGTAAGGACGATAGGGAGGTGGTATCATTTTTTGAGAAAGTAAAATCTTATCTCTTGATCTTCTGAAGGTTTAGTGAAGTTCAGATGTATAAGACTGGAACATGAAAGGCTTTGCAATTCTAAAAATATATTTATGAACATGCACCCATTTGTCCTACTAGAAAACAAATGACACACTGCCTTTGAGGTACAGCAGAGTAAAAGGTTATCTCTGTGTATAAAGTAAGACAGAATCTTGAAGTCTGGCTACCAAGACATATTGTGAAGGTAGATTGCTCGCCCCCACAGGAGTTGGAGAGGGTTAAAACAAGTAAAATGATCAGGTGGCAAAAAGTGGACATAACAGGTCTTTCAATTACTCTAGCCACTTTTCAATGGTCTGATCCAAAGTCCATTGAAGTTAATGAAAGAATCCCATTGTCTTCCATATGATTTGGACTAAGCCCCTGCTGGACAGTAAATAAATCTTTTGGTTACTGGTCCACCAGTTCCACGCCAGATTCTTAGCCGGTATAAAGTGTTATAGGCCCATTGTTTGTAAAGGGAATTGAAGTCACTGGGTCTATGACAATTTAGACCAGCTGATGGTATGCCCCTCAGGCACCCTGTATTTATAGGGGCTCATTACTAGTCATAGATTATAAAGACAGAAGGGGTCCCTGGGATTATCTAGTCTGACTTCCTGTATTACACTGGCCATAGGACCTCCCTGAATTAATTCCTGTTTGACTAGAACAAATTTTTTAAAAAAATATCTAATCTTGATTAAAAAATTGCCAGTGATGGAGAAATCCACCATGACCCTCGGTAAATTGTTCCAATGGTTAATTATCCTTGCTGTTAAAAATTTATGTCTTATTTCCAGTCTGACTTTGTCTAGCTTCAACTGCCAGCCAGTGGGTCATGTTACACATTTCTCTGCTAGAATGAAGAACCCATTGTCATATTTTTGCTCCCCATGTATTAGAAACTGTGATCATGTCATCCCTTAACCTTCTCTTTGTTTAGTTAAATAGATAGAGCAGCTGGAATCTATCATTATAAGGCATGTTTTCTAATATATTAATCATTCTCATGGCTCTTCTTTGAACCCTCTCCAATTTATCAACATCTTTCTTGAATTGTTGACACCAAAACTGGACACAGTATTCCAGTAATATGCTAAATACAGATGTAAATGCAGTGTTAAATACAGATGTAATATAACCCCCATATTCCTACTTGATATACACCTACATATACACCCCAAGGTTGCCCTTTTTGCAACAGCACTACACTGGAAGCACATATTCAGCTGATTATCCACCATGACCCCTAACTATTTTTCAGAGTCACTGCTTCTCAGAGTCTCTCATCCTTCCTACTTTCATTGTTTCTCAATACATAACTTTACATTTGGCCAAACTTAAATGCACCTTTTTTGCTTGCACACAGCATACCAAGTGATCCAGATTGTTCTGGATCAGTGACCTGTTCTTGTGTTTTTTCCAGGTCATAGATAAAAATTGTAAATAACGTAGGGCCCAGAACCTATCCCTGCAGCACCCCCCAGAAACACCCTGCTTGATGATTCCCAGTTTGCAGTTACATTTGAAACCTGCCAGCAAACTAGTTTTTAATGCATTTAATGCATGTCTTGTTAATTTTTATCATTCTAGTTTTTTAATCAAAATGCCATGTGGTACCTAGTCAAATGCCTTACAAAAGTCTAAGTATTTTACATCAATGCTATTAACTTTATTAACCAAACTTGTAAATGCATCAGAAAAATATATCAGGTTAGTTTGACAGGCTCTATTTGCCATAAGTTCATGATCATTGGCATTAATTATAGTAGCCCTTTAATTCTTTAATTTTTTACTAATAGAGTGTCCTATGTGAGCCATTCTATTATTTTGTCAGTCTGACAGGCCTTTAATTATCCAAGTACCCCACTTCATAAATCAAAATAATTAATCATGAGCTAAAATGCTAAAAATATGATTCACAGCAGCATATCAACCCTTAATGGTTATGCTTTAAGTAAACACTCCAGTTTTTTTTGTTTCCTGTGTGACACAAGCAAACAAACATTAGAAGGTGGGGGAAAAAACAACCACAAAAGCAATAAATAAACAGAATCCAGGTTATACCTTTTATCACTTGTAAACACTTGCAAACTTGTAACAAGGAAATTATTCCATTCTTAGCTCCTTATATTAGTAAATATTGGATTTTTCAACTATTACGCTAACCGCATGCTATCATTCATAACATAGCTTTAAGGGAAGTAAATAAGTCAATAAATGCTCCCGGTCTCTTAACAAAGTACTGTGTTTATCCTCTGGCTGCCATTATTTGTTTTGCAGTATTTGTACCAACGATTGCAGCTGCAAATCTTTTGTTCGTGGAACAGACCTAGTCCAGTATCTCATAATACATATGTTGGCAGGTAATATTGTTGCACTGTTGAGCCTTCTAATCAAAAGGAAGCAAACTTTCTATCATCATTCTCTTGTATCTCCTAGTTAGGAGACCAGCGTATGAGGAAGAGTGGGAGATTTTAAGGCAGGATGTCACGGCTGTGTTCTTAAATTTTATAAGAATTAAAACAGATGATGGGGGGTGAAAATACATAAGCTCATCGTGACAAAGGAATATAGAAAACAATTCATGCCTAACTGGAAATAATCATTTACCATTGACAGTTAAAATGGTTAATTGTACAAAGACACTATCGGTGCAAGAAAGAATAGATTGCTCCTCTCACCCTTCAATTACCTTAGAGCCGTCCAGGCTGAGTAATTCCACTGAAGTCAGTGGTGCTGCATGTGGAGCAAGATGCTACTTAGCATGAGTTAAGGGATCAGAATCTGGTTCTCCAAATGCCTTCAGCTAGCTCACATTTCTGCAGCCTTCTCTCTTTAAATCCCTATGAGCTAGATTGTGGACTAGATACTCACATGAATAGATTCATGAAGGCACTGGGATTGCCTGTGTGAGTAACTGCTCCCTAGTGGAAGAAAGGGGTTTACAATTTACTCGTAGGAGATTATTATTAGCTGTATTATAAAAAAGTGTCTAGAAGCCCCTGTTGAACTTGGAGCACTGTTGTTCTAGGAACTATACACATAAAGTAAGAGACTGTTCCTGCCTTGGGAAGCTTAAAATCTAAATAGATAAATCAGACAGAGGGCAGTAAAAAGGGAATATTATCCCATCCTTATAGATGGGGACCATACAGAAAGGTATCAAAAGATTAAAGTGACTTGGCCAAGGCCATGCAGGAAGCCCTTAGAAGAGCTGGGATTTGAATTCAAATCTTCTTAGTGCCTTATCCATAAATCCATCCTTCTTCAGATTGCTGTATGATAGAATTCTAAGCTTCTTTCAATGGGAGCAGGAGCAGGCCCACGTTTACAAACACTCACATATTAGTGGAGACTCATCACAGGTAGATCAAATGGAGACTCGTTGGTAGCACAGGTTAAATGTGAACAAACAGAAAAAGGAGGTGCATGTTCGCTACATGTCTCTCCTTGAAAAATCCAGCTAATATTCTGGCATAACAGTAAAAGCTAAAGACTACAAGAAAATGCATATATTGGCTCATGGAAGAATGCACATGCATTTGCACCCACAAATCTGGTGACCGTGCAGGCCGATGAGCATTTGAAGACATGGGCCTCAACCTCTGCTTTACAAAAATGTGACCCCGGGCGAAGTAATATTAACAGTATTGCTACCCTCTGATTCAGTTGTCCAAACTAATAGGTCTAGGTCTTCAATAACAGACTTTACCTTTACTTGTTTTTTGAAATGAAGAATGTTTAATAAACCGACATCTCTTTGTCTTCACTATTTTCTTCCCTCCCCCTAAAAATAATACAGATTGTTTGATTTTTGGATTCGTGTTCTATTCATATTGGGCCACATTCTCACCTGGTGACATCTGGTGCAGTTCCTTTAAATTCAATGGATCTACAGTAGTATAGAGCAGCTGAAGAGCTGTGCTTTTATTTATCCACTTTGGACAGCGTCCTATCCCCAGATACACCTGTGTACCACCATGGGCAGAATTTGGCTGTTTATTTTTAACATTTGAAATTAAGGTTACTAAATAGTAGAGACAGATTGGAATCTAGATCAAAGACCCCAAAGCTTCCAAATATTGAGCTTTTGGAATCTGTAAATCACATCTGAATTTCACTGCTAGTTCCTTGCCTCTAGTATAAGTTGGGCCAAAATTCTGCTTCCAAGCACCCCAGATATGGGAACCAGTTCTGAATTTTGGGGCTGAAGCTCATTTTTACTAAACCAGTTGCAGTTGTCTCATCAATTTTAAACACACCTGTGAGTTCTGATCCTGCAAAGATCCTGTTTTTGCCATAAAGTTAGTATGTAACAAAACTTAAAGGATATTTGGCAGGGACTCGGATATGGCATTCATTGTTATTCTAATGAGATAATGTGTGAGAAAAAGCACCTGCATTAGAGACAGCAGCATCAGACAGCTTGCCATTTGTAGCTGATGAAGCTAATCAATGATATGGGATTGTGAACGAGGCCCGCTGAAAGGGTGAGAATTGTACTGAAACAATTGAAAATGATATTAAAGTGGGAGGTATATCAATATACTTGATGGAATTTAATTATTTATTAACTGCAGTACTGTTAGAGAAGGCAGTGTGGCTAAGCAGTTGTTACCCTAAATCCAGTGGACATTAAAGATATGATTTTCAGTACCTTGACAGATGCTTAAATTCTTGACGTGCATTCACATGGGTAGATATATGTTTCTCTGGTCAGATGTGTGCAAATCAGGGATTTGCTTGTGCATATCTGTTTCGTTTATGTGTTTTTCTGTGTGTAAATACACACTGATCCGGATACTGAAAAATAGGTCACAACTATGGTGAAAACCCAAAAGTCTTCATTGGTTTCACTGATCAGCACATTTTAAGGATTCAAAGGAAGTGAGTGCCCCTGGTCTCCTTGTTGAGTTTCAGGATGGCAAAGTGGAATATTGCTTCTGAAGCAAGAAGAGATTGAGATGCTAAAGAGGGAAAGTAAATGGAAAGATTAGAACAGTAAATGGGGGAGAGAATGAGGAAAGTTTCTTCTCTTAGCATCCACATTGATACATAATCATAATCACCTTACTATCTAAGCATTTCCCCAGTATTTAGCCTCACAACCTGCTTCTAAAGTAGAGAAATATTATTCCCATTGCACAGATGGGGAACTGTGGCACAAACTGATTAAGTGACTTTCCAAAGTTCTTCTGAGCTCCAATCTATAACCACAAGACCATCCTTTCTAGCACTACATGTCATGTCTTGGTTTCCTACTTGTGTTCTCCCATAGTTGTGGATTTTATTTTAACCAAAGGAAGAGAACTTTTGAGTAGGTCTTTTTATTAATGTCTGATGGCCATACAAATGAACATACGGCATCACTCTCAGATAGCCAAAGTACAAGTTACATGAATGAAGGCAGATCAATGTACAGATACAGCCTATACAAATAGAATCTAATTGGTTTCAGTAACTCCAAAATTACAAAATGTAATTGAAAAGACAATTAGGCCTAATGACTGTTTTTTGTTACTTTGAATGATGTCTATTAGGAGTATAATTTTGTTCAAATGCATTATTTAAAAAGAAGTCACTGGTTCAGGAATAATTTTGAACACTCTAGCTTATATTACACAACATGTCAATACTCTTCTTCTTAACCAATCAAAGCTCTCATTGACTTCAATGGGTGTGTAAACAGGTCGATTTCCTGCCATGTTTAAATATATGTACATTACAAATTCCAGGCTCATCCTCTACCTTGGCAAAAATAGTGAGGAGTTCTTGTGGCACCTTAGAGACTAACAAATTTATTTGGGCATAAGCTTTCTGATGAAGTGGATTTTAGCCCATAAAAGCTTATGCCCAAATAAATTTGTTAGTTTCTAAGGTGCCACAAAGACTCCTCATTGTTTTTGCTAATACAAACTAACACGGCTACCACTTTGAAACCTCTTCCTTGGGTTTGGCCTTACTGGCAACAGTTGACAGAATGCAAACCTCAGCTCAAGGCTTGACTGTTCCTAAGGTCAGGTCTACACTGGAGGAGTGAGGGGAGGATCGACTTAAGATACACAACTTCAGCTACACGAATAACGTAGCTGAAGTCAACAGCTGCTGCTCCCCCATCGACTCTGCTTCTGCCTCTCGCAGCGGTGGAGTTCCAGAGTCGATGGAGAGAAGGCTTGGGGATCGATTTATCACATCTACACTAGAAGTGGTAAATCGATTCCCGATAGATCGATCACTACCCGCTGATCTTGCAGGTAGTGTAGACGAGGCCTAAGATATCCCTTCAGAATCCCTCTATCTCCGTCCCCAGTTTCAATCTGCCAGCCACTCCTTATACTCTTAGATTGGACCTAATCTGACCTTACTTGATAGATCTGATGTAACCTCAGAGCAAGTCTATGAACATAGGGATGGGGGATGGGGTTCAGGGACCTGACGAGAGGATGACTCAGCAGAAGAGTGCTAGCATGTGCTGTTCTATCACAGAGAAATCTGATGGATTTAAAGACCACAGGGTTTGGCCCAAAGATTTTACAGTCTTCCTTGATCACTACATGTATCTGCAAGCTGCCTTCCCTCATCTTTCTCAGCCTTTAAGATAACCGATATAATGACATATCCTACTGATATAAGTAAATTGCCACACTGAAAGACTGTGTTATGTGTCCTGTTCCTTCCCCTTCCCCTTTAACATTTTACAGAATTTTATTGGGAATCCAGATGATGTTGGCTCTTTTCCATTGTTGAAAGCAGAGATTGCCTCTAGTATTTATTCTTTCTGTGGGAATTCAAGGTTATTCATTTGAGGTGTCTCTTTTTTCTTTGTACGTGTTATGTTTCTGAACAGAAATCCTCATAAAACGATGTGAAGGGCCTCTTTAGGATGCTCTTTGCTCTTAACTCTTCATTTACTATTCTTGTTGAGGGATGAAATTTTGCTGCTTCAATAAACAAGAATTTGATTTTGGATTCTTGGTTTCTCTAATGGAAGCCCTTTTACACTGTGAACTCTTGAGCACACTGTAGGTGTGGCTAGAAAGTATAATGATAGCTAATAGGTGTTGTAATCATGAGCAGAATCTGGCTCATTTTCATTAACAGCCAGATTCTGCTAGTCTTCACGTTGAGGACCTTGCTCTGCAAAAAGACACATGCTAATCAATGTCAATTAGGGTACCGGAATCAGGCCCTTTAGGTGTAGTGAATTTGTATAGAATAACATAAAATGTTGAAAACATGGTGATCTGGAACTGAAAGAAAAATAGATCCTGAAGGACTTTTAATAAAAACACAACTGTCCCTTCACTCCACATCTATTTCCCCTTGTCTTTCAAGCACTAGTATTCTCCAAACAGAAGGTGATATCCTGCCACCACTGAAGTCAATGGCAAAACTATTGATTTCAGTGGATCCAGGATTTTACCCAGAGGCTCTAACTTGATCTCACCTCTCCTAGCCCCCAGTACAATATTCTGCCTAAGAAACTTTACCTTACCCTATCAAAGCCTGTTGTTGTGTTCTTTGATGATGAGGCTTATGTAGCCTGATTCCCAGCATGACTTCATGAAACAAGCAATTTTGACCAAATATCCAGTAAAACTGAGAACCCACCTGACTCCAGATTAAGCCAGTTTACCTTTACCTAACTCTGCTGCCACTGCATTTCACTCAATGCCCCAGCAGCCTTTGGATCATCTCCTTACTGCACTTTCCTTCTATTTCCTTCCCACTTCAAACCCTTTTTCTTCAGTTCCCAGTAAGTCCTGGTAACATAATCTTCAGCTGAAACTTCTTTTCTGCCCTCTGCAATATCCCAGCCCTTAACCACCATCACTATTGCTGCTCTACCATCCCAGTAGCAAAGATCTTGATCCAGAGAGAGGCTAAGCATTTACAGCTCTCAAGTTTTAGCTCAAAGTCCTTTTCCTCTTGCACTGCATTTTATCTCCCAGATCCAGAGCTGGATTAACTCTCCTCTAAGCCTGGGGCTATTAGATTTTGTGCACCCCCAGTTTTCAACCAATAGGAGCTGTGGAGTCGGTGCGCACGGTGGGAGCAGCACATGGAGACACCACTCCCCCATAGGGGCCACAGGGACAAGCTGGCTGCTTCTGGGAGCATTGCAGAGTGAGGGCAGGCAGAAAGCTGCACTAGCCACACTTTGCTGCCAGTGGTGGCCAGGGCCCCTGGGCCTTTTTAAATTGCGTGGTCCCCTGGGCAATTGACACACTGAGAGGGCCTGATCTTGTCTCTGGAACTGGCCTGTTTCCTTCGGGAACAAACTCTTCACTGTGGAAATATTGGGGCAGAGGAAACATTGCAGCAGTCCAGAGCACTTTCCACATGTACACATTGCAAATTCATGTGAGCACACTGACTTTAAATGTGAGTGATTATATGCTAATACTGTCAGCTCCTCGTCAGCTTGTTCATGTTGTTTATTTCACGTTGCTAATGCACTTCTATTTATAATCAAGGATATATGATATTTTTTGTCATGCTTCAAGAATCCGCTACCTAGTCTACTATTTTGCTTCCCTTCAAGAGAGAAGCAGCAGTTTGAGCTTGAGATGAGTTGAAGCCATTAGCAGGAAATGCTTTATGGCTTGCACTATATCAGTTTACACCAGCTGAGGAGTTGGCCTTTGGAGTTGAGGTTCAGCTGTGATACTTATCTAAGTCTATGAGACCAAATTTTCTTGCATGGTTCTTGATAGTTCTTGCTTCAGGTTGGACTGGAAATACCACAAGAGGAGATATTCTTGTGGCACTGTTTTCACTTAGACCTGAACTTAGGAGAGCACAGGATATATGGACATGAAAAATAATGGAGGCATTATTTGGAATAATTCCAATTAATTCCAATAATGGAATTAATGGATAATTCAGAATCTTCTACATGGTTTGGTTAACTGTCAGTTTTAAAAATGGCCATATAGTTGAGGGGAGGAAAAGGGAGTTCTTATTTTTTCTTACTGGTTCACCCATCCCTACATAAGTCCTTAACTCTGAAAGCCCTGCTACTCTGTTCTACGTACAGCTGTCAATATTTATATTTACACTGTTGTGTGTTTGAAGGATTACACAGATTACTCATTACTGTAGGCGTTCCCACATGTAATGCTCTCTTATGCTAAGAAACACTACATAAGAGAACCCTAGCAAATCTTGTTAATTATTGTTGTACTTTTAAATGAATTTTACCATCTTTTGACCAGGGACAACAGGCTTTAGCTGAGGGGCTGACTAATTTATCTTGATCGAATTTTACAAAATGTCACCTTCTTGGATGGAAATTTGCTGTTTGTTTTTTTTTTTAAAATAAAGTGAATGAGCTTTGTAATATATAAATGCAAAAAGGATAATATTATTATACAGATGCACTATACAGATGCAATGTGATGCAGGTGTACATTTGGGCCTACTTAATTTTTAATGATGTATTAACCATAATTAAAAATACATATTTTGGAATGTGTAATACAGTTCATTATCACAAACCAGGCTCATACAATGTGAAGGGTCTGATTTTTCTGTCTGTGAACATCCCTGTTTTATGGGTTAAGATTCAAGGCCAAATCTTGCTTTTTCACCTACACTAATATAAAGCTCAGTTATTACAATGGAGTTTACTCACTGGCATAGAGATGAGCCGATTTTGGATCCCACTGTTGGTTATGTGTTTCATGACATTGTCCCCAGGGAGTGCAGAAAACACTAGGATGGTTGTGATTTAATCACTTTGTCAAGACCTGTATCACACTTACAGTATATAAACTGGGCAGGTAAAGAACAGAATATGAGCTTTAATTGTAATATAATAATAAATTAATAATACCTAGCTTTTATATAGCACTTTTCTTCTGTACAACTCAAAGCATTTTACAGCAGTGGGAGTATCAGATCCATTTTTATATGGGGCAACTGAGGCACAGAGAGATGAAATGATTTACCTGAGGTCACAAGCAGGCCAATGAAAGGGTCAGGAACAGAATCCAGGTCTTTTGAATTCCTCTCTAGGGCTTTATCCGCAAAGCTACATTTTAATATTATTGCTTTTATGGATGTGAGTCTTAAAAAACTTCAGAGAATGCATTTTTCACTCAGAATGGGCTCATCCATGTGGATCAGGAATAACGCCACCGAAATCAATAGCATTTGCTACATTAGCATAAAACTAGGGTTGTTAAGTGATTAAAAAGTTAATCACAATTAAGAACACAATCACACTGTTAAATAATAATAGAATAGTATTAATTTAAATATTTTTGGATGTTTTCTACTTTTTCAAATATGTTAATTTCAGTTACAACACAGAATACAAAATGTATAGTGCTCAATTTATATTTTTTTAACAAATATTTGCACTGTAAAAACCAAAATAAATAGTAGTTTTCAATTCACCTAGTACGAGTACTGTAGTGCAATCTCTTTATCATGAAAGTTGAACTTACAAACATAGAATTATGTACAAAAAATAACTGTATTCAAAAACAATACAATGTAAAACTTTAGGGCCTACAAGACCACTCAGTCCTACTTCTTCAGCCAGTTGATCAGACAAACATGTTTGTTTACATGTGCAGGAAATCATACTGCCTGTTTCTTGTTTGTAATGTCACCTAAAAGTGAGAACAGACGTTTGCATGGCACAGTTGTAGCCAGCATCGCAAAATATTGACATGTGCTAAAGATTCATATGTCCCTTGATGCTTCAAGCACCATTCCTGAAGACATGCATCAGTGCTGATGATGGGTTCTGCTTGATAACGATTCAAAGCTGTGCAGATTGATGCATGTTCATTTTCATCATCTGAGTCAGATACCACCTGCTGAAGGTTGATTTTCTTTTTTAGTGGTTCAGATTCTGTAGTTTCCACATCAGAGGGGTTGCTCTGTTAAGACTTTTGAAAGCATGCTCCACACTTTGCCCCCCTCAGATTTTGGAAAGGACTTCAGATTCTTAAAACTTGGGTCAAGTGCTGTAGCTATCTTTAGAAATCTCACATTGGTACCTTCTTTGCCTTTTGTCAAATCTGCAGTGAAAGTGTTCTTAAAATGAACAATATGTACTGGGTCAACATCCAAGACAGCTATAACATGAAATATATGACAGAATGCAGGTAAAACAGAGCAGGAGACATACAATTCTCTCCCAAGGAGTTCAGTCACTAATTTAATTAACACATTATTTTGTAATGAGCATCATTATCATGGAAACATTTCCTCTGGAACGGTGGCCAAAACATGAAGGGGCATATGAATGTTTAGCATATCTGGCTCATAAATACCTTGCAATGCCAGCTACAAAAGTGCCATGCAACCATCTGTTCTCCCTTTCAGGGGACACTGTAAATAAGAAGAGGACAGCATTATGTCCCATAAATACAAATAAAGTCGTTTCTCTTAGCATGGGTGAATAAGAAGTGGACTTTTTGGCTCTAAAGTTTTACATTGTTTTGTTTTTGAGTGTAGTTATGTAACAGAAAAAACATTTGTAAGTTGCACTTTCATGATAAAGAGATTGAGCTACAGTACTTGTATGAGGTGAATTGAAAAATGGTATTTCTTTTGTTTATCATTTTTACTGTGCAAATATTTGTCATAGAAATAATAATATAAAGTGTGCACTGTACACTTTGTGTTGCAATTAAAATCAATATATTTAAAAATGTTGCAATTGAAATCAATATATTTAAAAATGTAGAAAAACACCCAAAATATTTAATATTTTTTTGAGTTAATAGCATGGCTTAACTGCAATTAATTGTCAGCCCTATATAAAATCAATGCAATCAAAAAGAGAATCAGGCCAATTAATTTTGGGTCTGATCCTCAGGAGGGAAAAGCTGTATGTGGGACACTTTAAAAGGTCACACCCTGTTTTTGTTCTTTATCTCTGTACAATCTATTTTTCGTAGTGTTGCTGTTGCAGGAGGGCAGCAGATAGTAACTGTTGGCCACATGATGATCAAAAAAGACGACCCATTCGTTTCCACCAAAGCCAGATTTGATTTTTCAATACAAACACATTCCTATGGTAATTCTAACCACATGCTAGCTTGTGTTCTTCGAAAAGGAGTTTCTGTGAACCTCCTTTGAATTACCAAAAGGAAAGCAAGAGTCATGCCTGTAAGAAAATATTTCTCCTTTTGAATTGGAGCCTTAGTTTTGCTAACGGTCTTTTCCCGCTGCCTTGAATTTTGGTTTATGGGTAAAGCATAAATTTCACATACACTCACTTCTGCATTGAAAATATAATTTAAGAGCTATATTCTCCCCTCAATGAAACATGGTTTTCCCTCTGCTAATGTGAGTAGAGGAAGCAAAACCCAATAGAAACCAATGTAAGGGTGATGAAGGGAGGGGCAGTAGCTCTGTGCCATGCTCCCACTTCTGCTTCTCCCCTAGAAGCCTCACCAGAACTGTGTAGGTGGTGGCAGGAGATGGCCACACTGCACGGCATTATCCTCAGCAAACTCAGAGGTTTCCTTACTGAAGAATTATCCCTAAAAGCTGAGAAATCTCCCTCCCAGGAATAGCATTTTTGGGCAACCACTGGCTGGGAGCTCAAAGCAATGTAGGGAAGGATGAAGAGGTATTCGATGAGCAGTGCCATCTGTCCCTGCTGATGTCCCAACATCAGAGTTTCATATCTGAGCAGCATATATGAAGCAGAGAGGACATGATTATACCCTGTGCTTCGTGCTCCTACTTATCACTTCTTCTGAAAGTGTCACCTGACTTACACAGCCCAGGACCCCCAGATAAAGATCTAGCATCAGTTCACTGCTCTTCTGGCTCCCCACCCTGATGGCCAACTCACAAAGCCACAAAAATAGGTTTTTGGCTTCCTTAGGACTTTACCCCATCTTTCCTCCTCGAAGATACACTTGTATCTGTCTTGGCACTTGTCATGTGTCTTCTTGGTTCTGCAGCTACAGGTAAATCAGGTGGTGAAGCAGCATGGAGTGGAACTGAAGGTGCGGAAGAGAGAGATGGGATTTTTGAGAGAGAGTATGGAGAATGGAATTTTAATAGGGAAGAAGAGAGATGGATTTTCTTTGTAAAGGGAAAAAAGATAGGTCAATATCAAATGTGTCTGTGTTTAGGTTCTAAAGCGATGCAATGAGGAAGGTACTCTCCATTTTGAGACAGTGGAATGCAAGTGAGTACATAATAAATACTTCATTACAATTTTTATGAAGGGCCTCATTTTATCACACTTGGCTCATTCATTAAAGTGGTTTTAAATAGAGTATACGTCCATCTCTTCTGAATAAGGAACTTAGGATTTGTCCTTTTGTTAAGAGAATGTAAAGGCTGCATGGGGGACCACTCAAATATAGTGAAATCACACTGTTAAGTTTGCCCACACAACCGTAGCTGCACCCCTTTGTACATATGCATCATGGGACAGTTTGCAATTACAAGATTACATATTATTTCTTAAATACTACTGTTTACAGTATGTATTATATCCCATGTCAGTCCACTCAGCAGTGCTGAACGTCAGGGCTCAGATGACGTGATGTAGATAGCCATATATAGGCTTAGGAGATTTTTAAAAACATAATTTTGATGTTTACTTTTAAGCATTGTTTTCAAATTTTTGTTGACTTTAAATTTTCACAGTGTGGGAAATTATGTGGAGGTTAGACAATGGAGGGATTAGACAAGAATTGTTTAATGATTGAAGATGTTGAGACTCTAAAGTTAAAGCTATACAACTGTTTAAACACAAATTGTTAACATATCAGAATATAGACAGTAAATATCCTTAATTCAAACTGTAATAAATTCTCAAGGAGCTTTTTTTCTGACTTTGCTTATCTGTAAATGTTAATTATTATTGATGAAAATATTTTTCATTGGTTTATGAAATAGACATTTACTGATAAAAATCTAATCCTTCCAATCCCAGCCATCTAGGTACAGAAGAACACTAAGTATTCTAGGGTAGAATGTAAGTACTGGAGGTTACAATGTTCACACAAAATCCCAACTATAAATGTTTTATATTTTTAGTGATTACAATAAAACACACTATTAACCCACTTCTAGAATAACATGAGGGAAATACTTTTAATATCTCACCCAGACAATGTTTTCTAACATCTTCTTTTGCTTCTCTATGGCATGCACGTATGTGAAAAGGGAACTTCTAAAAATCTAATATGAATTATTTTGTTATGATCTGTTAAGTAACCTAAAAAATGTAAATCATTTTCTTTACAAAGGTAAAATGCTCTTAGCTCTTCTATTTCACATTTCAGTCACTACTAAGCCTGCCTCTCACTCTTCAGATATTGTTTGATTTGTTCGGTTTTGAAACTAGAGAATTAAAAGAAAAGATTGAGCTTGTAATTTAACATATGTCATGAATGGTTTAAGAAGACCTGACTGACAAAGGAATGAAGGAAGCATGCAGTACCAAAGCCCTTTGATATGATACTGTTTATAATTATATAGAACTATGTTAGATGTACTGCATTTGACTTGCTTGGTATTCTACAATTATCTACCAGCTGAAAAATGAAAGGGAAAAGCAAATGCCTTTTGAACACTGATTTCACAGAAGGATGTTTTAACTTCTACATAAACCATATCATCAAGTGGGCTTTTAGGCTAGAAAAGCTAAAGGGAAACCAGAGCTGGTTTTACAAATGTACTGTTTTAAAAAATAATTTCCCCCCAAAGAACACAGTTTTATGATTCAAAAATACTTTATCCCTATAGAATAAAGGCGAGAGCCTGCAAACTCCTTAATCATCTGAGTAGACTGTACTCTGTCAAAGAAGCCTGTTGATTTCAATGGAGCTATTTGGGTGTGAAAAGATTACTCAGGTGAGTAACATTTTTCAGGATCTGACCCTTATAGACAATATGATCAACTAACAAAAGATAGAAAATGGGAGTTGGCTGGGAAATAGTTACTACCTTTATTCATGAAAGTAAATTCTTATGCAAATAGTCCCACTGATCAATTGACAAAGGACTATTGGATGCCCAAGCAAATTTATCACCATTGTAAGACTCCTCCATGACCAGATCACTGCCTCCATCCTGAGCAGTGGATTTACCTCTAAGCTTTTTGTCTTCCGAATTGACATAAAACAAGGCTGTGTATTGGCACCCACACTTTTCTCCATTTTCTTAGCAGCTATGAAAACATTAACCCAAGATGGTCTACCACAGGGCATTGGCATCTAATATTGGACTGACAGCAACGTCTTCAACCTTTCTCATCTCCTTGCAAGAACTACTGGCAACAATAACCGAATTCCAATATGCAGATGATTGTGCTGTAGTTGCACACTCAAAGGAAGATCTACAAACATGTTTTAATTGCTTCTCTGAAGCATACAAAGGCTTAGGGCTAACTCTGAAAATTGCAAAACAAAAGTTCTCCACCAGCCAGTCCCCGGTCAATTATTAGACCCAGCAAGGAAGATCTACACTGACAAAGAAGAACTGGAAAATGTACAATACTTTGCCTATCTTGGCAGCCATCTTTCACAGAGGGCAGACACAGATGTCTAGATTCAGCACAGAATTCACTGTGCCAGCCTTGTCTTTGGCATATGGTCTTGCCAGATATTCAACAATCACAACATCAGAGCATGTACTAGACTTTTAGTTTATAAAACAGTGGTAATTTCAACTCTCCTCTATGGCTTTGAGCCTTGGATGACCTATAGAAAACACCTGAAAAATCTGGAATGCCAGCACCAGCACTTTCTTCAGAAGGTCCTCAGAATAAAGTGGGAGGCTCATTGCACTAATGTCAGTGTCCTCATAGAAGCCAACATCTTCAGTGTAGAGCCCTGATTATCCATCACCAGCTGAGGTGGAGTCAGCACTGTGTATACGTCTGATGTACGCTTACCAAAACAACTGTTGTATGCCCAACTCACCAAAAGAGAAAGGAAATGGGGAGGCCAAAAGAAACACTTTGAAGACATCCTTAAGACAAACATTAAGAGATGTGACATCGACACCACACACTGGGAGACAGCAGCCAAGGATAGGGATAACTGACGAAGACTTGTCAGAGATGGAACGTCCACTTTTGAGGAAAATTGCTTTGCCCTGCTTGCAGAAAAACACCAGAAAAGAATGACGACAGACACACAGTAATTGTGGCCCAATCCTGACTTCCAGCACCACCTGCAATGTCTGCCAATGAGCCTGTGGCTCAAGGATTGGACTCCTCAGTCACCAAAGGACCCATGAAAAATAGCACCTTTGAAAGAGATCACCCTCGACTTGGAGGGATCGCTGGCGATTTGCACAAGCAAGAAGAATTTTCAGGACTGACCCCTAATCTCTCTATCTTGATCCTTGAAACTGTGAAATGAATTGATGAGTTGTTATTATCAGAGTGGCATGTTCTCACCCTTGATTTCAGAGGCTTAATTCAACAGTAAAAAAAAACCTGTCACAGGCTGGGACTTGATAGAGAACATCTTAGTCTGGGAACAATTTATATAAGTAAATAATGTAAAAACATGTGGGCTGTGGACAGGATATGGCCCTGTGGCTTGAATGCACATGTGTTCCAGCCTGAGGATAACTGGGCACAGCTTGGAGTGCTACAAGAGCTCTCTTTCTCACCATGCCGTAGTGAAGTAAATCCTTTTGTTAGAAGTAATTTCCCCAGTTCTGATTCTTTTTTCTGCTTAGTTCCATGACAGGAAAAGTGAAGTACCCATTTCATTCTAACAGGAAAAGACATACAGAATGTACTGTGATTTTAACACCCTCAGATGCTCTTTTCGGGCTGTTTGGTCCTTTCGGGCCCCGCTCGCATTCCGTGTCACTGTGCTCCCTCTCTCCCCGACATGGTTTAAATGCTGAGTTTCAAACTCTTCTCTTTTTCCCTGTTCTCTCCCCACCAGTGATGACTTAATCCCTTGGTTTTCTGTCCTTTTCACATGTGTTCTGTCCTCCACCCCATCTTATCAGCTTCCTTTTGAACTGTAGTCAAAGCCTCCTTTACCCAGCCTGTGGCTAATAACTGAGCTATTACAAGTAAGGATGGGCCCATGCAACAAAAGTCAGATCTGGACTGTAACCATTCTGAAGTTTGGGAGCGTACCTATTGGAGACTTGGGTTAGACTCATTATCAAGATAGGACTACTGACAAAATTCAGATCCAGCTCTGGGTTCAGAGACTGGGATGATTTAGTTGGGGATTGGTCCTGCTTTGAGCAGGGGGTTGGACTAGATGACCTCCCGAGGTCCTTTCCAACCCTGATATTCTATGATTCAATCAGTGGGGTATTTTGTTCTAGGGGTTGTGTCCAACCCCAACTTTAATTATATTTAGCGCTCTCTTTTTGGCCCGTGTATTCTCAGAAGTTCAGTTACAGCCACTGTCCTGTTGCTCCTGGGGCTGTCCATTCTTGCACACCTTCTTGCACCATGGCACTTTTGGAACAGTAACTCTATGTGCCTGTTCCCATCACTCCAAGGACTGACAGGTGCTGCGTTCAGCCTAAATCTAAATGGCACTGCAATAGTTTGCTCAATGTAAGCAGCAATTGAAGCCACAAGAACTAGATTTGGTGGGTTGTTATTGGGTCTGAGGGGTGACGGGAAAGAGGCTCAGACATGCCAAACTCCTTACAATCAGGGCCTAGGGATAAATGATGTAACACTACGTGAAAGATTTAATAAAAACACAAAAGGAAATGGAATGAAATTGGGGGATGGGAGAACCAACAGACACCAGGGAGCTGGATTCTGCACCCAGCAAAGTGAGTGGGAGTTCTGCTTATGTCACTGGGCGCAGGATTGGGCCCAGTGTCATCTCTAGATTTATATTTCTTGACTTTCTCATTTTTCTTGTTAACAATAATGTTAATTACAGTAAGTATAGCTTTTAGTCTTCAGTAAAAATGACCTTTTGCGCATCATTCAAGAAGAACTGTAATTTCAGCCTGTCATTTCTTGAATAACATGCAATTTTAAGTGTATGTGAGATTTTGATGTTCAAGAAAAGTACAGGAGAAACAGCACTGTCATGAGCCATGGAGGACAGGATGAAAAGCCTCCTATTGACTTCAGTGGGCTTTGGTCAGGCTCAGAGTCAAGGCAGGTTCCATACATGCGTCTCTGAACAACTCTGTGAAACTACCTCATACACTACATTGTATGGAAGACGACTGTGGCTTTGCGATACTAGCAAATGCTCATTCAGGACTAAGCTTGCATACATAAGCATCCAAGGTCAACACCTGAAGTTGTTTAAAGTTGGTCACCCTAAAAATAAGGCATCTACAATTATTGGCTGCATCTGAAAATGTTGGCCTAGCTCATTATACCAGATTTGGCCTTCTAGACAGTTAATTAGCCTGGTAGAAAATCTTGCAGTTGTTTCTATTTGGTTTTAGTTTTATTTTATATTTTACAATGAAGATGAAAGGTAAACTTCTAAAATACTGTTATTATCATTAGAGAGTCTGTTTCCAATGGCTGGAAATTACCAACCATTTCTCTGCTAAAATTAATTGAGATATTTGCATAGAAAAAGAAAAAGTATTAGAATATTCTGATCTGTTTCATATACCGATTTGAAAAATAGGTGTCAAAAACGGTAAATAATTAACACTGCAGTTATGTGGCTAGCCATGTCATGGGAAATTTCCTGGGTACAACATATTTTTGTACTTTACTGTTTTATTTAAAATAATTGCTCCTTTTAATATTTTTTAAGTCAATTTATTCATTGTTATTTCAAAAGCTAGATTTTACCGTTATCAGGCAGTGTGCAAACGTAGTAATGCAAGAACATCATAGCATTTCTAGGTTGGAGGCGGCATTCTGTCCCATCTGTGTGATCCAAATTACAGCTCTCTTCAACAACAAGGGACCAAGTTTTGGGTTCACTTGCTTTCTTTCAGATTATACTGTCTTGATAGGAAATGTATCATGTCCTTTGCACATAAGAAAATTTAAAGTGCAATGATTTAGGACAGAAAAGGTCAGTATTCATTTACAGTTCATGGCATTCATGCCATAAAAATGAGACCAGGATATAACTCTCTCTGTGCCTTAACAGGCTGAGCAGATCAAGCACAGGGTTTTTAGGTGGAGCTCAATGCATATTCTTTCTATGGCTGTTCTAATTCAAAACATCTGGCCAAAACATAGGGTTGCTGGCATGCCTAGACTTAATGCAACAAATTCTGGACTGTGGAGTGCTAGCATGTATGTTTATCGATAGGAAGAATTGTTACAAGGGTATGTCACTGTTGTGCTTTAATAAAGACTCGTTTGTTGCAACTAAAAACACTGTACTTTATCCTTTCAAAGCCATAAGTAAAGGTGGAATTCAGTGTATGATCTTATTTATATAAATGACTTTCACATTTCTTTGGTTTTTTCTCCCTGGAAAAGCAAATTTGTCCATGTTTTCATTTCCTAAGAGGAGATAAGAATTCCAGTCCTTGGAAAAAGGCCATTAAAAAAAAATCAGCCTCAATATGCTTTAACCTATAAGGCCTGATTGTATGAAAACCACATGAACTGAATGTAATTACAAGGTTCTCCTTCATCCTATTTATAGAGTGACCAGATGTTTTGGTCAGTTATATCCAAACCATGGATTTTTCTTGGATGAAATGTAACTGGCGGTCTGTCTGGGCACCACTCCTTGCCCCCTGCCCTGCCCTTTCCCTGCCTACTTCTAGCAGTCACTGCAGTGCCTGTGTTCTTTCCTTTGCCCTATTCTGTGGCTGGAAAAGGAGGGACTGCACCTAAGGTGAGTGACTGGCAAGACATGGGGGAAAAGAACAATGGAGAGAACAAAGGCCTACTGTAGAATGCAACAGCATTGTACAGGAATAGCCCCAAACACAGCAGTAGCACCACTGTCAGCTGTAATGTTTTGGACTACTGCTGGAGGGAACGTTGTAAGGGTGAAAGGGTAGAAACTGGGGTTGGGAAGGTGGCAGTTGGGAGGGGAAAGGAGGTTGAATGAAAACACAGACTTCATCCTGCTGGACTATACATTACTGTATATAACATCTCCACACCTTCCCTGACAGGTGCTCCAGATGTTTAGCTTGGTCATCCCTTCTGAATTTGAATCCTTCCTGTCCTATCAAATATCCCAATGGAGCTTTGTTTGCATTTTGTCTATCCCAGTCCACTTTTTCATGTCCTCTGGGTTCTTAAGTCCCATTACTTTCCCCTCTCTAAGTACTGTTAGATGGAAGGTTTCTTTCAGTTGCCCATTTACGTGTTCCCTGAGCGGCCACAGTACAACCACCAGGGAAGACATTCTGGCCTCTTAACGTGTCTCCAGCCATTTCTGTCTTCTTTTTTGAATGACTGCACCACAATTAAAGTGGGACAAATTTTGTCTGGGGCTTACCCAAGGAAGGGCAGGTCTGAGTTTTTTTGGGAGGGGGAGGGAGAGGAAGAAGGTCAGAAACTGCGGAAAAAAACGGTGCTTGATGATCAGCTTTGCAGCAGTGACTCACCCCTTCCGCCTTCCCCCCCGCCCCCCGCCCCAGCAATGTGCATAGTTACAAAACCTGGGTGAGGCAAGTCTCTTTGCTCCACACAAAGAGGAAGCCAGCACTCATGGTGAATGGTGGGATGGGATGGGCCTGCTATGGGCTTTACGCTAGTTGCTCCTTTTAAAGGGGGGCTGGGAAGGAATTTTTCCTGCACTACCACAATTGGCTTCAGTGGAGTGTGGTTTTCTCCCTGGTTTTCTCCTTTCTCACAGCGGGTGGGAGGATGGACCTTTTCTGATGAGAAGAAAAGGTGGTAAGCCATATGTCACAACTTATTTTGTAAGGTTCAGTGCAGGTATTTCATAGGGAGGGCAGCCAATGACCAGATAAATGGCCCGGTAAAGTTCTTAAAACTAGGTACTTGATAATGGAACAAAATGTGGGAGGGGGTTGGGGACTTCTATGATTGGTACAGCAGGGCGCCAATCCCCCTCCCCCGTTCTTATAGCCCTCCTTAACCCTTTTACGAGGGTGGTGGATGGTAAGGTCCAAGCCATGGGTTGGCTGTGGGATCTGGATGGAAACAAATGGGGTTGGTGGAAGCCCCATAGAGTTGATTTGAATAAGCATGGATTTGCCTTCACTGTACAATTTATCTGCTGGGTAGTCCCAGACATCTATATAATAAAGTTGCAACCTGATAAAAACCAATAACAAGTCTCCTGTCCTTCTTGTGGTGTACCTAGACAACTTTGGAGATAAGTTGTTGAACTCTCTGATGAATCTCAACTTTTGTTATAAATTAATTCTATTTAATACCTAGTATCTTCCTGAGACATTTGCTTTCAAGGCATTTATGTGTCTGTCTATGCCTTTTGTGGATTTCTACTTTTCACATTCCTGTGTTAAAGTGGAAATAACATTTGTGTTGAAGATTCATAGTTTGATCTTTAAGTTGTAGATTTCTGATGACTGAATTTTGACGAATGCAGATGCTGTCTTGCAAATTTTTGACCTTAATTCTGGAGATTCCAGTTGGCTTGCGTGTTACCGCTAAGGTGACTAACCTTTTGTGCTCCTTTGCCTTCCAAGTTAATGCTAGAGTTGAGAGTGCCTGGGTTCTCAGATTTGGTTATTTTCAATAACTAATTATGAACCCTATCTTTGTTGTGATGCTGGGCTGTCTTCCAGACTTTATTTGCATAGTGGTTGAGCTGTCACTTATCAAGGCTATGTCATCAAGGAAATCTAAATCTAAGCCCCATTTTTGGGAGCTTGATTAGTGTGAATGTGTAATTACCTATCTGTCTGCTGGGGCAGTCACACCTGAATTCACCTCGCCCCTCCCAAGGGAGGCCAAGTGGAAGTAATATCATTGCACTGTCAGGATTAGGCAATTTTAGATTAGCTGGGGGGTCTCTGACATCTCCCACTTGTCATGGGTCCATCCCCTCCCTAGTCACTCAGGCCCACTCATTAAGCAGCACTAGCTAACTCTGAAGCAGGGTTTTGGGTGGTTTGTGCCATTGCTTGTAGAGTAGGAGGACCACTTCTTGGGTTTCTATGACTGCTAAATCCCTCTCAGGTGAAATTGCCAATAATGCTTCTCTTTGTGATGGTGCTTTTTGTAATGGGAGTACCTGTCCCATTGGAACTAGACTGAGACAGGCTGATTTCACGTAGGCCACTGAAAAGCAGCAGCTGCTGGCTACTGTGGGTTTGGACTGGATTTGAACAGGTGATATAAGTAAAAGGCCTTACAGCCCATTACTAGTCCTCTCAGTCATTCAGTTCCCCAGACTAACCACATTTTAGGAGATGAATTATTTGAATGAACTCTATATCTGTTGGACATTACACTTACACTTCCATGTCATTTGCAGTGCTGGTGTAGTGATGGTCCCAGGATAGAAGAGACACGAAAGAGTGGGTGAGGTACTATCTTATTAGACCAACCTCAGGTTTCCTTCACCAACAGAAGTCGGTCCAATAAAAGAGATTACCTGACCCACTTTCATGTCAGACATTGAAGATCATGTGGGCATTTAAAAGCCCTCACAAACATGAATCCCCTGAGCTGACAGTAGCCTGATTCTTTAATAGATGTACTTGTTTGTCAATTAATATGGATTTAATGAGCTGGAAATAATAGGGCTCATGTCTCAAAATCAGACATGAATATTCATTCAGATGCCCAGCCTTCTATCTCAATATTTTACTTCCTTACCCCAGTAATATTGGGGTGCCTTTATCCTATAGGTTAACATATTAATGCCTTTTAGTTCATTACCATATATCTCAACTATTGCTAAAGCAGGTTTGTGGTTAAACATCTGCCAATGATTTTATCTTAATATCCAAGCCTAGTATCAATTCAATATTCCTGCAGTTGCCTGGTATCATTATGTACCAACAACCCTCTTAACCAAAATCTAGGGTAAATGTCAGGCACTTTTATCTATGGTAAGTGTCATAGAGCTATCCTTCACTTATACTAACCTCCTTAAATCAATGTCTTACAAGATATAGGCCTGTAGATTCCTTGTGTTACTGCTAAGTAAAATAAAATGCCAGGCAAGGTTGATGAGCTGTCAAATGATCTAATTTGGGTGCTGGCTTCCATTCCGGTTCAAAAAAACAATGAAGAGTCCGGTTGCATCTTAAAGACTAATATTTATTTGGGCATAAGCTTTCGTGGGTAAAACCCCATTTCTTCAGATGCATGGAGTGAAAATTACAGATGCAGGCATTGTTATACTGACACACAAAGAGAAGGGAGTTACTTTACAAGTGGAGAACCAGTGTTGACATGGTCAATTCAATCAGGGTGAATGTGGTCCACCCGCAATAACTGATGAGCAGGTGTCAATACCAAGAGAGAGAAAGTTGCTTTTGTAGTGAGCCAGTTCCTGTTCAACTTCATGTTACAGCATTTCAGCTGCCTCTCTAATCTCTTCTACATTCTGAAAACCATATTGAAAGCGCTTTGACCTGACTCCTCCTGAAAACCTTTCTTGCTACTAGTTGAGGAAGCAATTACCCATCTCAAATTGAAATCCAATTCATAATAGTTAATCTGTCCAAAAGAGATTGCTTTGCGAAACACGCACTTTCCTTTCACTTACTTATCAACATGTCCACATTCATTTTGTCCCTATTCCTACTCCCCTTCATATTTTTTAAACATTGAAAAAAAGGTTTACTTCCATATATCAAGCAATAACTATATTTTGTAACACAAGAACATATAGTTCTGCTCTTATTCCAGAAAAGACTTATAGGAGTTGAATTAATTTACAGCTGGCAAGCATGCTGATAAAGCATCATTACAAAAGTCAAATAATAAATGGAATTTTAGGCTGTCAAGTAATGATAACTTGATAGCAGAGCTAGTTTTTTTAAATGGAAGAAAAAATTATATACATTTTCTATACTTTTAGAGCTGTCAAAATTTGAGGAAAACTATCTGGCAAGTATTATTTTCATTAAAAATGTGAGGACATTATATGTTCTTTAACTCTGTCATCCTTTAAGAGATATATAGTTTGTTCTTTTTCCTTCCAAAAGCATTTCTGTTCAAGGTTTTTTTCCCCAACACTATGTCAAATAACAGGCTCTAACTTTCCCTCTTGTTCTTGACTTCACCTACCTCTGGATGCTGGAGAATATGATGACATCACAAGTGATGGCTGAAACCTAAGCTTCATCACTTTCAGGCTAGACTCAGCATTGTAACTGCATCATGTTGTGGGGCCAAAGGAGCTGTGGCTTAGGTTTCAACCTCCAGATGTGATTATGTTCCAGATCTTCAAGTGACTGCTAAATCCTCTAGGAAAAAGAGATGAAACATCACAAAGCAAATAAATAAATAAAAACTGAGGTTGTGTACCATAAAGGAGCAGTAAAAGGCCTGACTTTTTTTTTTTTGTAGTCCCAGAGAAAGTTCAAAGTCATTAGTTTCTTTCTTGGAATTTTTCCTAAGCTATTTAAAAGTTCTATTTTTATGTTAGGTTCACTCTTCGTCTCCTCCTCTAGTCGCTCTCCTGACTTGGACTTTAAGATAAAAACTACTGATTCTAGTACAGTATATAAAACCCAAAAGGTTATATCTCTTTTCTCTTGCCATACACTCCTAGCTCCCCAGACTTTGGGACTGACTCTGAACTCACTTTGCCCTGGGGTAACACCACTGGAGCCAATAGAATGACACTGGAGAAAAAGTTGCTTGATATCAGAATCAGCCTCTGTTCAGTCTATGAAAAATATGCCCACATTCAAACAGAAGTTATAGGTGTGATGCAGAAGTTACTGGGTGAGGTTCTCTGGCTTGTGTTATGCAGGTGGTGAGACTAGGTGATCGTAGATTTTGGCCTTAAAATCTACTAAACTGATCTCATTGGCATCGGAGTGACACTAGCATAACATGGTATAAGTGAGCCCAGGATCAGGTCTTGCTATTCCCCTTCCTGCCCCTTCCACTCAGTTAACTCTTATTTCCTTCAGATGCCGCCTAACAATCTAGCCACTACTGATGCAAAAACCTTCTCCACTGCTCTTCTTGCCACCTGGAACATCCTTCTTTTATTTCCTGCTTCATTGATTCTCCCTCTCATTTCAAAACTCTGCTGGAAACATTTTGTCTCCCTTGCTTTTACAGCACCTATTCATTTTCTTCTGTTATTATTTAATTATATTATTTACCATCACTATATAAAGACCTTTAGGAGGAAGTTTGCAGTTGGGTTGAACAAATGTATTTTAGAGGGGGGAAAAAAAAGAAAAAAAATGTGTTTGCTCCTGAACGTCTTTGCTGTGTAGCTGCTCTGAGTTTCTTCAAATATTTTTAATGTACAGTTTTACTGTGAAATGACTACATAAAAACAGCACACTCATATTTACATATCTGCTCCTGGTGTGTATTCAGACTCAGACTTACTTATGGAAGTGGTACAAAATGAGTTTTTACTGTCTTTTTAATTTTGCTAGCATTAGAGCCAACACAGTTAAAAGAGTGAATGGGATTTTATTTCTTCTTGTGCATCATCAATCCACTTTAGTAAGTGCCTGAAACTATGCAAATGCATTGATGATCATGGGATTCTGCAGATGTCCTGGACAGCATAACTGACTTTCACTGGAAGAACCTGTATTACAGTGATGATGTAAAAGAAGGAAAGAACTCAGTTTTACTCTTAGATCCTATGTTGAGTGTGCAGTGCAGACAGTTACTAAAAACATCTTTCTACATGTCACCTTTGGTCTGTAAATCACTGAGATACAATAAACATGGAAACTCATGACAAGTTTTAGAGGGCCATTTTTCAGGTCAGGAACTTCACCATAACCCATTCCTTGGTGGAATCACCTGCACGATGCAAAACAGACAAAGACAGATCTCTGGAGTCCAGAAAGAGGAAGCTTCTAATTGATTTCTGAGCGTTTTCCTGGCTTACGGCTGTGCTACTTTACAAGCACAGCCAGCATGCACACCGACAGCCCAGATCCTCAAGACAAATTGTGGATTATATTTGTTTGCTTTAGCTTAAGTGTTAGAGGCGTGTGTTTCTGGAACTAAAGGCCCTCAGTTCTGTTTCCTAAGCTGCTTGGGCACAGTGTTAGACCATGATGTTCTTGAATTCCTGATTCATGCTTTACTGAAGGAGCTTATATAGGGTGTGTTCCTCAAAAATCTAAAAGCCCAGTATTCTCCAGCTCAATGAAATAGGTGTTCTAGTATCAATTATTATGGCACTGAAGATAATGGGAACCTATTGCATTTGGGAAACAAGCTATAACAAAACTGATTAAACAAAGACAACTCACAATGAAATAGAAATTACGCCTAAGTAGGCTGGGGTGCATTTGGTCCAGCATTTTAAGGGCTCTATTTTAGGGTGTGCTATTGTGCTCATTACTGTCATATCACTGAGCTATTTGAGCAACAGCTCTGCTCAAAGTGTAAATTACATAGATTTCCCACATTTCTCCCCCCTTCCTTTATAACTTATATGGAACTTTCAAAACAAATTCTAACAAATCACATCAGCTTGCAGGAGGATGTTGACAGAGGAAGAAATAGAGCTAATTAGGAGTTTGAAAGCTGGCATTGTTGTAAGTTACACCACAGAAGACATCAATCTTAGAGCCTTTCAGAAACTTTATAGATTTTTAGAGAACAGAACAGGTACCAAATATTGTGGGTTAGTATACTTCGTATATAACGTTTTTTTTCTGGCTTTTTTGGGCTAGCCTCATAGCTTGCATACAAAGCCTACAATTCTGTGGAAGTGAGTCTGAATATATGTTAATAGAAATTAGCACAGCTCGTACTCTATATTGTGTTAGGACAGATCCAGGACAGATTAAGACTAAAGTCCTTTGATTAAAGCTTATTGCAGCATGTAGAATCATGGAATCAGAGATGGAAAAGACATCTTTGAGTATGTAGCCCATCCTCCTTCCCATGCGAGATTGTCTACTGCATTTTTTCTTTAACAGTCCCATTGTAATTGTTTAAACAACGAAGGTTCTACCACTTTCATTTGGAGAGGATTCCCTAGTTTAGTATTGTAAACAGAAATGCTATTTCAGTTTGAGAAGGGGATAGAGCCATATATCCAGGTAGTTCAGACCCCCTGTACCAAACTTTTGGTACTGTAATTGCTGTGAGGGAAATGAGATTTCCTGCTTCAGTGTTGTGAAGAAGATAATTAAATTCAGATTTATTTTTCCCATTTGGGATTAAAAGATATAGGTGCAGATAAAAAAAAGACACATGAAAACCATGTAAACAACCAAGCTTTTGGCAAGTAAGATGCAGTGGATAGCATTGTTCCACAGAATATTTTCTGTTGATTAACAGATCTTCCTTTGGCTCCAGTTTTTATATTAATTTCAGTTTTCTAGCTCAAATAAGTTCTCTCTGCTCTGTCTAATGCCTTTACATTTTTGGTGGACTTTAATGCAAAATGTTTATAAATAAACAAGCAAGACTTTTAGGGTGCAATGAGGGAGGAGACAAACGTTCACACTTCCTGCATTTTGCTCACTAAATGTTCCCGGCCCTACAAATCTTTAATGTGGATGTCCTAGATGTTAATAAATGAATTGAAACTGATTTCATGCAACAGCTGAATGTTGTGATAAAAAGAAAAGATGCCTTTTTTATTTTAGCAATACATTTGATACTAAAATCAGATAGCATCTCATATGCACATTCGGTAAATACTAAGTAGTGATGTTTCTTGCACTTATTTGGAGAGAATCAAGGGCTAGTGGCCTGAGCACAGGACTGGGTGTTATGAACCAGCAAATTTGTATTCTGCCTGGCATCAACTTGTTGTGTGAGCTTGGGCAAATCCCTTTAACTTCTATGATTCATTTTTCAGAATCAGTAAAATGAGATAAAAATATTTCACAGAAAACATTGCAGAGTTTTTGGAAGGGCCAATTAGCTAAAAGCACAAAATTAGGGCCTGAGCATGTGGGCTGTGCATAAATGGAATGCCCATTGATTTTCAGCGAGAGCTCTGCTAATTGTGTTTGATTCAATGGAAAGACTCCCATTGAAGTCAATGGGCATTCTGTACATTGAGCATATATGGGACAGGTCCCTTAGTGTGAAGGGCTGTACAAACACGACAAGGATTATTCTCTATTTTATTGCATAAAAGAAATGTAGAGACAAATGTAAAGTTATTCATAACATTATATTAGTTGAATCCTGTGACAGAATCAGTATAAAAAACAGAGGCCCAGATTCCTAGCTACAGCCATAGACCACCAAGGGGCTTTTGGCTCTCCCTCTTAATCTTAGGGCAGGCTGTGTGGTGGCCCACTATCCATTCTAAATTAGAGCAACCTCAGGGCTGCTCCAAACTGCATGTCCCTGAATACTTGTCTGTAGCTGGGGGGATTTTGACGGTGGAGGGATGCCTTGCATACCACTTATTCCCTAGCTACACCCTAGACATTGTATAGGAACCAGCTTAAGGGTAGCTTGGTGCTGGATAAGATGCAAATTTTCCCCTATAGGACCACAAAATTGGGCCTGGAGCATTTATGGATAGTAATAATAGGCATCTTTGATTTTAAAAAAATCCCCCAGCATGATAACTTTCAACCCAAGTAATGAATTGCACAGTAGAAAGCAGCTCAGAAAAGAACATAACATGTTTTAAGCAATAAAATTCATACAGATATAGGAAAATAAAAACTGTGAGTCATATGTTGTTCTTGATTCCCTTCACAGTAGCAGTTTTAGATGTCAGTGTACATGTTTTCTGGTGGTCGTGGCAAAGTAAGGATGACTTCCAAGGCACCAGTACACTTTACAGGGATGTTTGATTTTGAAGGAGCACGTCAGCTAAATGCTCAGGATTTTTTCTATGGTTTAGAAGCTAAATTCATTGGTAGTCTCTGATGCTCTGGTGATGCAAAGGAACCATAAACTTCGCTTAATGTACTGAAGCCAGATTTATAAGTATTTTGCATCATCCAAGGGACACAAAGCAGCCTGAGTATGCTGATAACTCTGGCTCAGCGAATTATGCAGACAGGTTCTAGTTATCAATATTTTCCCATTTCCAAGCAAAATACAGCCGAACCATTTAAAGATTTAGTTACTCTGAGTTAAAAAATAATTGCTGTTCAGAGAACCAGCACAAGTCCTATGAGCCAGTTGCATCTCACTTATCATTTCTGTCTGTCTTAAGCCTCAGGTTATCCAGATCTTGTTAGCTATCCACATACGGGTGAATTTCATCCTGTAGAATTAAAAGGAACATGCCACAGAATATATGGCAACAGTTTACAAGAAAATGGAATCTTCTAGAAGTTTCAGTCACTGAACTCATTTAAATTTAGTCACAAAAAGTAGCTGGAATCAAAGTGCGGTTCCAACACACATCGTTAAAAATGACTTCCACTGGCACAGTGGTTTATGTTAATTACTTATTGAATATTAGCTCAGGAGACAATAAGAGTATTTTGTTGGTCAGCATTCAATTAAAAAAAGTCAATTACATGCAATTTTTTTTTCTGATTAAATCATAAATCTGAATTACCGTCCCTGCAAATTGTCTGACAATATCTCTTAATAATTGTAAGTAGAAATTGCTATACTTCAGTAAGAAGATTGAGGTTATCAGACAAACAGGTTTTGAGTGAAAAAATAATTTTCAAACTATATAAAGGATTTTCAAGACCTTTGTTTAAGTGAAGCACAAAATATAGTCCAAACACAGCAAATACTTACCCATGTTTAACATTCTTTCTGTTTCTTATGCTTAACTGTATCTGCAGGTTTGGAGCCTTTATTTTCTTCAATTGGCCTATTGAGCCTTCTTAACAAGTCTCATGGAAACTGTTTAATAATATATGATAGAGTTTCCTTGTATAAAGCAATTTTCCTCTGTGAGAAAAGTTTTTCATTACAAAAGGGAGGTCTAACTAAATATAATCCTGTTTTCAGAATTCATTACTTTCCCAGGAAAGCATTTTATTAGGAGTTTTATTCAGTTACATATGTTGAATAGGATTTCAGTAACAGTTGTGTTTGTTTTCTGAAGCGTGTTTAATGTGAGCCTAACCATTGGACACAACTGCTTCATTACCATTCTCAGCAATAGGCTTGAACAGATTAACATTCATTTCCACATCCCACAGAAGATTTTCAGAAAAAAATGAGCATTGCATTAAATACCCCATTTTATGTGAGGAGGAGAAGTTATAGCCAATTAAGCATGCCAGCTTTCTGTTCCCAGTGATATCAGAAAGTTGAGAAAACGGGAGAAAGCACTGCATCTTACATATTCCCTTAAGTAACTTGCCATTCCTCAGTTTTGTTTTTCTGTGAATAACCCAGGAGGAACTTGAACTTAAAAAAATTAATTTATAATCCCCTAATTAATTCTGTAAAAGAATTGCTAATGAATGTAAAGGGGAAGTTTTTGAAGTCTCTTGAGGGAAAGTTCAAATATTAACGATTAACTCACAAGTGAAGATTTCTACTCTTGACTAAAGCCTGGGGTGCTGATAGCTTTCCTTTCTTGACCAAGAATAGACAAATGCAAGCAAACAAAATGGGAAGGGGAGAGCAGAATAACACCACATAGGACCATTACATATGCTTTTAGAAAGTATTCTTTCTAAACAGAAATGGGAGCAATCATAAGATGTTAGCCAGTGCTCAGTCAGCGGATGTCAAGATTTTAATGTGACCACTGGGGCTCTACACAAGACAGAAGGGCAGATTCTTGACAAGGTTAGATAAGAAGGCTACATCCTCAACTCGTATAATGGAGCTATGTTGATTTGCCCTAATTTAGGATCTCGTCTAAGGATCTAGAGAGGAGTTAATTCCAATCTTCATTCTCTCTGCCAGGAATGCCTTTCTTAACTCGGCCTGTGTTCTTAAGCCAAAATGTGAACTGGGGAGAGGGCCTTTGCCAGGCAAACTTACAATATAAATCAGCATTGTTTCATTGATTTTAATAGTGATACCCTCATTTACATCAGCTGAAGATCTGCCCCAAAAACTCAGAAGTAATTCTTGCCCTGCTTCAAGAACTACCCAGGGAATAAAATAAGACAACCAGAAGCCTACGATTTATGGTTTGCCAGATTCTGATGGAACTTGAATCTCAACATTTCAGGTTGTGGTTTGATTCCTGAACCCATGACTTTTTGGAGGTGGAATATAGTCTTGGCTAAAAAAATTCTCCCTTCTGTGAAGTCAACTTAGTTGGGGCAGGGAGTGCCCTGACTGGCCCATTTGGAGCTTCCTTCCTTACCGTTTGCCCTCTGGCAAATCTGTTTTTCCTCCCCTAAGTAAACCCCTATTAATAAGAACAATTTTGAATATATTCCAGAGAAAGATCTGAGGCAGAACACAGTCTGCTTGTTGGCACATCTGTGCATAGGAAACACCCTTGGAAGCGAGTGTGTTCCAGTAAACAGTAAGCAGAAGTGGGCTATTCTATTCCTGGCTCTGCCACTTATTCACTATGTGATCATGCCATTTAAACACTCTGTCTCCTAGCTTCCCCATCTGCAAAAAAAGTGTGTGCGATTAAACTTATTTGCGTTGTGGTTCACTGGGCTAGTGGGATGAAAGACTGCTAACACCTGTGCAATCATCCACACACTTATTACAAGGAAAATGTGTATTTGTACACATATTACAGCTCTGTTAAATCCAATGGGAAAGGCTAAGAAGGTATATTTTAGTTTTCAGAATATTTTCTTCACAAATGTACTGTAAAATATAAATTGATTATTTTTTCTTATTTTCTTTGCTGGGACTACCTTATCCTGATACTCCAAGACTGGGTAGAATAACCTCCTTTGTAGAAACAGAGGCCTTCTTAGAATCCAATTAAAATGAAAACATTCAACATTTAGAAGAGAGCTCTCCCTGGTATCCAGCAACCTAGGAATCAGGAAGTAGATACATTTGTAAGTAATATACAGAGCAAAATCAGATAACTGGAGATGGCTGTATAGGACAGTAAAGAGAGGAAAGACTATGCCTTAAAACCAACATCTGATAAACTGCAGAAGAAGCTGTGGGGTTCAAAAAGGTAGGAAACAAGAGGCTAAATCAGACATTTAAGTTGATTGATGAGTGAAAAGAATTAGTTAGGAGAAGAACCATGTATGTTTAACTTAGACAATAAAATTAGACACCGTGTACTGAGAAGACAGGAGAGACGAAAAGGACTAGCTAGTGCTGAAGACCCCTAACAGACAGGTAGCTCCTCTTTCAAAGAGATTCATACCTTTGGAGTAGTGAGTTATTAAAAGTCTGCACATATGGACAGCAGATGGAAAAAATCATTTGATCCAATATAAAACTGACAAGTAGCTAGAACAGTTTTAATCCATTATGAACTGCTCTAAATCCCTTCATGCACACACCCCTTAATTCTCACTGAGCACAGTGAACTTAAACAGCAGAAGATGTACAAAGAGGTGACAATATCAGTAAAATAATGAATATATGAAGAGTACTTGATATGAAATAGGAAAGACTGACATTAAGCCAGGCAGTAAGGAGTGTGATAAAATATAGTATATGGAGGAGTAACACCAAGCTTGTGAAGAAGTCATCATTGCAAATCATCCCCCCTCCCCACCACCTTCCCATCAGAAGTGTTGTCACATTGTTCCTTCCGTGATCAGAAAGGTGTCATCCTGTTCCCTAGCCTAGGGAAAGCCTTCGCTGTTATCCAAGTGAAGAGACTGAAAAGGATCTTCATTACATAAACAGGATCAAATAAAATAAGACTGATTAGAACAATGTGTATTTTGAGAGTTTAAAAAAGGTTCATATATCCCCAGCCGATGAAGGGCTAGAATACTACAGGCAGGTTGTTCTTGCGCTCTTTCTGGCCTACTTGGAAGCTGGCAATACTGCAAATCTTAGGAGACAATGTGATCCTATGGAATTTCTAGTGTACATTTGCAAGCTCAAAAAAAAAAAAAAAGCTGAAATAAGTTCATATAAACATACGAACTTAAGGCTACTTTTTCTGAAACTCTCTTATTGCTGCTCTTACATGCTGAAAGCTGAACAGTTCTCCTCTTCCTCCTCCATGCATTCCTGCTGTGAACATTGTGACCTGTTGAGTGAGGGATGTCAGCTTCTGGCTCTCCTCAATTTCACAGACATTCTGAAATTGCGATTATACTCGGAAAACGGGCTCTGTATGTTACTGAAATAGGCAGATGCTATTCAGAGCACATACAGGAAGCAGATCAGTTGAGCAAGAAGGTTCCAATTTTACAGATACTTTTCTGACTTGAGTGAATGCATTAAAATCACAAGTGTTCAGAAAAGCTCTGTTGCAATTTCTTTTTTTACTTAGATTTCTAGAATTAGTTTAGGGCTTGTGAAAGGAGCTAATCTGACAGCCCTTTGGTGGAAGTTCCCTTTAAATTGACAAGTCACATGAAGAATGCGTATGAGCAGCGAGAGCTCCTCCAGATCACCCCATCAACATACCTCTATCATGACATGGGCGGATTACCACTGGAGGTTGAAGAGTACAGTCTCAGCCCACCCATTCTCCCTGGATATTAACAAAGATTGGTAGATTCATAGAGTTTAAAGCCAGAAAGGACCTTTAGAATTTGTAATGACATCGACCTGGGATGGGTTGTGAGCACTTTGGAGGATAGCATTAGAATTCCAGACTAACTTGATATTTTAGAGAATTGTTCTGAACTCAAGATGAAATTCACGAAAGACAAGCACAGTACTTTGTACTTAGGGGGGGAAAAAACCAAAATGTACAGTCTCAAATGAGGAATACCTGACTACATAGTAGTACTGCAGAAAAGGGTCTCGGGGTTATAGTGGATCATAAATTGATTGAGTCCACAATGTGATGCAGCTGCAAAAAAGATTAATCGTTCTGGGGTGTACTAACAGGAGTGTCATGTGTAAGATGCAGGAGCAAGCTGCTCCACTCCATTTGGCACTAGTGAGGCCTCAGCTGGAGTGCTGTGTCCAGCTCTGGGTGTCACATTTTAAAAAAGACATGGGCAAACTGGAGAGAGTTCAGAGGAGAGTCACAAATATGATAAAGGTTTAGAAAACCTGACATATGAGCAAAGGTGACCTTTGGAGCTCCCTTCCAGCCCTACATTTCTGTGATCCTCTGGTCTGACCTTCTGTATATTACAGCCCATTAAATTTCCAGTTAGTTACCTCTATACTGAGCCCAACAACTTGTATTTGACAAATGCATCTTCCAGAAAGTTATCCATTCTTGATATCAAGACACCAAAAGAAGGAGAATCCACCAGTTCCCTTGATACCTTGTGCCAATGGTTAATTGGAGGTGCCAATTAATGTCAAATGCGGTGAATGTTCCTAAGCAGGTGTCAACTAAAAACTACCAATAAACTTTACTTAGGCCAACAGAGAGGTGAAAGATGGCAATGATTTTCACTTGCTGCTGAGACAGTGTGGATTCAGATTGTTAACCTAGAAATTACAAATTCTGGAGCTTACCACAAAATCACTCAGAGCCATTTCTACTGAATTTTACCCAGACAAAGTCACACCCTGGATGAAGAAAAGCCTTCTTTCCACCATGACAAATATTTCGCTCATCTCTAGATTGGTCTGTCTGAACAGATGGGCAAGTAAGACTCCTCATCAATGAGAAACAAAGTTACGACTAATTTCAGAGAGAAAATAATCAAGCTATGCAATGCTTGATGCAAGGAAGCGAAATATACAATATTGGTGTCTGCGTAAGTACAGAGGAAAAAGCCATGAACATTGGGCAATGCAGTATGGAGGCAAGAATTAAAGGAGACAAGATTAATGTTGTTAAATAATTCTGCTATCTAGGAAGTATGTTCTCCTTCAAAGGAAAGGCTGATCTATAAGTAATCTAGGTAGATGATATTCTACAAGAAATTAGAATGTCTATCAATTCTAGATCTTAGCCAGCATGTGTATAGGAGAAACATAGGGCCAGACTGTCTCTCCCAATTACCTTACTTTGGGTGAGATGCTGTCAGGGATCTACTTGTACCTGCCTCAACACACCTTTGCTGATATGTCTCCTGTGTAGGGGGTACAGGAGTTGGTGTTGTTTTAAATATCTAGTGTGACGGAGTCAGACCAGAAGGATATAGGAGAGTGCTGGAAGGCAGGTATATTAGTCTCAGGATGTGCAGGTCCCTGTTCCCTGGATAGCCAAACAAAGGCTACTCCAGGCCAATCAAGACACCTGGGGCCAATTAAGAACCTTCTAGAAAGGAGTAGAAACAGCTAGCCTAATTGGGACACCTGAAGCCAATCAGGGACTGGCTGAATCCAGATAAAAACCTCCCAGTTAGTCAGGTGGGCTGTGGGTGTCAGGAGCTGTGGAAGGAGGTTGTGCTGTTGGTGAGACTGAGTGGTGGACAACATATCATCCAGAAGGAAGGAGGCCCTGAGGTAAGGGTGAAGTGGAGTTTGAAGAAGCAGGGACTGCTGTGGGGAAGTAGCCCAGGGAATTGTATTGTGTTTTGTGGATAAAAGGTCAGCCATCTTAGCTGATACTATTAGGGTCCCTGGGCTGGAGCCCGGAGTAGAGCGTGGGCCTGGGCTCCCCCCCGTTTTTCCACCTTCCATACTGGCCTGTGATGAAGGTAACTCACTAGGTGGTGACTCTTGCCAATTATACTGAGAAAGGGAGGTCACTCTGGGGCCTACATGAGTTTCTGAGGCCCCTAAATCTGCCAGGAAGTGCAGGACCCACAAGTACAAACTTGGAGCTTTGTCACACTAGATATTTATATTATTCCCATAACCATAATACCTGAACACCTCACATAGGTGAGAAACTAAGGTACAGTGAGACCAACTGACTTACCCACAGTCACACAGATCTCCTAAGTTCCATGCTAGAGTCATGTCTGCTGGGGATTTATTCCCGCACACTTGGGTTATCCCCAAAAGGGGCTTAGAGTTGGTTTCCAGTCTCTTTCCACCTGAAATTTTCAAAATTGTGCACAGGGAGTAGACAGGATTGTGAATATGGCCCATAGACTCATATAATATAAAGGAAAGACTCTTAGCATAAGAATCTAAAATGGCAAAGTAATTTGTGGAGAAATATTGAGCTGGCAAGAGACTGTGGTGAAAGATTTAAAGGTGATCAAGAACAATTGGACTAGCAAACAAATAGCTTGTGGTCACAGTTGTTGAACATCCAGGCATGATTTAAAGCTCAAGTTCCAATGAGGAGTTATTTTTAAAGTATCAACGTAATATCTTCTGTATGCATCTGATTATGACATCCAGTAATAAAAGCAGGATCATTACGCAAAACAACTTGTCGGAGATGTTGTCCTTTGAGGCAATATTTACTCAGCAGCCATCTCTTTTTTCCTAATTAGGATTTTATTGACAGATTTATAATTACGCACTTCAAGTTTGCAAAGATAATAAAGGGGTCAACCAAGCACCATGACTCCAGCCAACTTCATCTTTATACAGACGCAGACTATTGGTCCTAAAGACAAGACACTCCCCCTTCCCTTTCATTCACTGGTAAAGATGAAGTAGAAACATCCTAGTGGGGACAACCTGAAACAAGACACATACCAATCAAAGCACAAAGACCAAGGTATAAAACCTATGTCACAGAAGATTGCAAGAGCATCATTCATCATCTAAAGAGACATACTGAAGATGCTTCTCAGTTACCTCTTGAAGGAAGCTTTCAGACCCAGGCTTCAGATAAAAAAATATGGAGCTTCAAATGGATCAGAGCTATTTGCTCCAAAGATTACAAGAAGCGTTGGGTATTGAATCCATTTAAGATTAATTGAATGGTTGCTGTATGGGTTGTTAGAGATCATAGGTAGGCAGCTGGTGCACTGGTGCTTAGTACACAGCTCTGAGCTCTTTCACTGTTACCTTGTGCTCCCTCCCCCGGCTGATAGTGGCATCCATATTGACATACTTAGAATGTAAGCTCTTAAGGTCAGGAGTTATCATGGTATTATATAAGTACAGAGCTTAGCACAATGGAGCCTCTGGGCGCTAGTGCAATAAAAATATTTAATAGTTATGAAGGGGCTGAGAATGTCAAATATTTCTCAGTCCCCACCATGGGCAGTAAATGTGATCTCAGTCCTCTCCCATGATACTGGGAGACCCTGTGTAGTCATGGCTATCCTGTCTTGTGAAGCCTTACTCTGCTAACCTGAACAAGAGCAAGCTTTGTTTACCATGAACAGTTTGGTGATTGGTCTTTGGCAGGGACTGAGGTGCCTTTTGCAGAGAAACAACACTATGATGAACAATCTTATGTTGACTTCACCTGCAATGTTTTGCACAATATTTGTGAAAACAAAAAGGGACATGTTCCATAGGGACTGGATGGAGTAGTTAGAGGAAGCCATAGTAGCGATCATGTTCAGAGGTGAAATACTGGCCCTACTGAAGCCAATGGGAGTGTTACCAATGACTTCAACATGGCCAGGATTTCACTTCAGGACTCTGTAGCTACTGCCCAAAGCACGTAGGCTAATATCAGTCAGGATGTCTTCTTTCCGCAATTTACAAAGTGAGCCAACAAAGTGTCAGTGCTCAGAACTGTGAAACCATGTGACTATGTGCTGAGTAACTGTGATCTAGTCACACATGAGTGATGGAATCTTGTAAGGGGAATCTCTTTTGAATGCTGGCAAATTGTAACTAGAACACAAAATCGCCTTGCACCTTAAATTGATGTTTTAAAAACTCGAGTTTTGTTTAATCCATAAAAAATAACTCTGTAGCAGAAACATAACTCAAAAATAATAGCAGTGCTGCAACATAGCAGATAAGCGAAAAGCTGACCCGTTGTACTGCACTTTAATGTTCAGAGACAAACAGCACATAAGGGGAGAGAGGAAAGATGGAGATCTAGGGGAGAAATACATACGGGAGTAGGAGAGACTGTTTGATTAGGGCTTTTGATGCTGTCTGGCTGGAAGCTACTCTTTCTGCCTGAACCTCCAGCCAGGCAAGGAAGGAAGAATATGCAATGACATCGCAGATGGGAACAGGTCTTTATACACTCTGAATTCTTAATAGATGCATACTGAGAATGGATGAGAAATGATTTTTCAATTATTTATAACCTTTAATTTTATTCTTCCCTATCAACCAAAATTTTGGGGGGTTTGCTATGTCTGTGCCAATTTCAAGTGAGTTTCCAAGCCTCACCCATTTGTAATGCAGAACTTTTCAAAAAAAGCAATGTGTCACAGAGACCCTAGGGGCTTTATGAACAACAGTTGTTCTAGTCCAGATATGGTAAAACAAATGGACTGTATTAGCCTTCCACCACCATGGAAAAGGATAAACAAATACTCCACAACTAAATCTTCTATAAACTGCTGCATAACCAGTAGAAGAATCTTAGTTTCCAGTTATATTGGTTGCACTCATGAACCACCTCTGAACTAGAGCTTCCCAGACTAGCCCCAGTTCTCCTAAGTTTTCTGGGTTTTGTTTTTTTAAACTCTCCTTCCTGTGCCTCAGTTTCCCATTTGCTCAACTGCTAGGCACATGCCTCCAAGCCAGCAGGGTTTGGCAAATTGAATTCTTCCAGGCATTTGTATACTGGCAACCATCAACACTAGCCTTTTTCACAGGGATATGTGTGGGCAGGGGGTGGGGAGTGGGGGATTGGTAATGCTTTCCCTAGTTTTCTGGGATGGATAGAAACAGAGACAGAAGGTTAAAAAAAAGACTCTTCCCCCACCTTCTCCTCCCCAAACTGATTAAAACCAAAATAATATTATACTGCCTTAATTCGTAGCATATTCACTTACATGCTCAGACCACACCAAACAAGAAACCCAAATCAGAGAAGACAACTTAATCTCTAATAGGGGGAAGGGGAATCCAAATAGTTAAAAGAGACAGAGCACCCCTATCACACTCCACTATTTATTTTTAACATTTGGAAAAGTTCATATATATAAAATTTCAAAAATGGATGACGGGATAAATATTTAAGCTGGCTGTAAATCAGAGAGAAGCAACAGTGTGATTTAGATAACAGTCTGGAATTGATAGATTTAAAGGTATTAAAATTATCCTGCCAGTCAGGAGGGAATGCATCCAATCGATCTTAATCAAATTGGAGAGGAAAACTATCACTATAAATTTTAAAAATAAATCTACTACTGGAATATATCTCTAAATTAACTCTCACTCTTTAGAGCGGTAAGTCTTATCTCAACCCATTTCAGACATGAAACACCCCACATCTCTGAAAGTTAAAACCTGATACAAACTTCATGGCTCAGTAATGACTGGAAGAGCTCAAAGAAAAACTGCTGGTATGTTATAATAGATCTTTAAGGTTGCATGGTTACTTAAGGAAATGCCAAAGTTAAGGTTACACCAACAACTTTAAATCTCCTCCTTTTGCAGATGAGTTATGCTACTCATTAGGTATGTGATCAAATACATAAAATTGTTTAGGAAATGGTAACAGCAAACTGTTTTTCTACATCATTAAACCAAGATGCTGAAAGCATTAAGTATCAGCAGAACAAATCTATATCTATGTAATATGGAACTACATGAAAAAAATGAGTGTATACAAGCATATTGGGAAAACGAGAGGAAAAATTTTGTCATTCATATTTACAGATTCATAAGGAGAGCACAGAGGAAATAAAGAAATAAGTTTCAAATGCAGTTAACATATGTCAGGAACTGAGACCAACTACCCCTACAGTTAGAGGAAAAAAGATAAACAGTTCCATTCCTGGCAGCTTTCTCCAGTGAAAGTGAGGGACATACAGACCTTTTCCACAGTGGAAAAAAAAATGAATCACAGAAGTATAGGACTGAAGGGACCTCAAGAAGTCATCTAGTCCAGTCCCCTGCACTCAGGGCAGGACTGCATAATAACTAGACTATTCCTGTGAGGTGTTTGTCTAGCCTGTTCTTAAAAACCTCCAGTGAAAGAGATTCCACAGCCTCCTTAGGCAATTTGTTCTAGTGTTTAACCACCCTGAGAGTTAGGAAGTTTTTCTTAATGTCCAGCCTAATCTGCCCTTGCTTAAAATTTAAGGCCATTGCTTCCTGTCATATTCTCAGAGATTAAGGAGAATATTTTTTCATCGTCCTCCTTGTAACAGCCTTTTATGTACTTGAGAAAGGTTAGGTGCCTCTTCAGTCTTCTCTTTTCCAGACTAAACAAACCCATTTTCCCACTCTTCCCTTGTTGACCATTAAGCATTTTGGTTGTTCTCCTCTGGATTTTCTCCAGTTTGTCCACATCTTTCCTGAAATGTTGCATTCCGAACTGGACACAATACTCCAGATGAGACCTTATCACCATAGAGTAAAGTGGAAGAATTACTTCTCATGTGTTGCTTACAATACTCCTGCTAATACCCAGAATGGGATTCATTTTTTTGCAACAGCATTACACTGTTAACTCATAGTTAGCTTGTGATCCACAATAACCCCCAAATCCCTTTCCCCAGTAATTCTTCCTAAGCAGTCATTTCTCAGTTTGTATGTGAGCAAGTGGAGTACTTTGTTATTTGCTAAGTGGAGTACTTTGCATTTGTCCTTATTGAATTTCATTCTTTTTACATCAGACCATTATTCCAGTTTGTTCAAATCATTTTGAATTTTAATCTTATCCTCCAAAGTACCTGCACTTCTCCCAGCATGGTATCATCTACAACAACTTTATAAATGTACTCTCTGTGCCATTATCTAAATCACTGATGAAGATGTTGAACAGAACGAGAACACAGCACAAATCCCTGCAGGATCTGATTTGATATGCTCTTCCAGCTTGACTGTGAACCACTAGTAACTACTCTCTGGGGATGGTTTTCCAACCAGTTCTGCGCTTACCTTAGAGAAGCTCCCAGTAGACTATATTTCCCTAATTTGTATATGAGAAGGTCATGCGAGACAATATCAAAAGCCTTATTAAAGTCAAGATATACGACATCTACTGCTTTCCTGCTATCCACAAGACTTCTTGTTACCCTGTCAAAGAAAGCTATTAGGTTGGATTTGTCGAGAACAAATCACGTCAAACTATGTTAACTGTTACTTATGACATTATATTCTAGGTTCTTGCAAACTGATTGCTTGAGTATTTGCTCCATTATCTTTCCAGGTACTGAAGTTTAACTGACTGGTGTTTGGTTCCCTCATGTCTTCCTTATTACCTTTTTATAGATTGGCACTATGTTTGTCTCCTCCAGTCCTCTGGAATCTCTACCATCTTCCAGGATTACTTCTTCTAAAAAAAAAATGGGGACTACAATATTCTTGTATTTTACAGCAATCATATAGGATACTGCAGTATTGCTGTTGTACATAGTAATGTTTTGTATCTGTACATATTGAAGAATACTGTAGTACTTTTTTAAAAGGGTATAGTAAACCTAGGTGGAATCTTGGCCCCACTGAAGTCAATGGCAAAGCTCCCATTGATTTCCATGAGTCCTGGATTTCATCCCTTGTTCATAAATACCTATAGCCAGTTATACTGCTTTACCCTTTAATCTTCATTTTTTGGGTAACAAATGACATTTGATCTGTATACAGTCTGGACTTATCTGTGGTGATGTGAGTTAACTAAATGGTGCATATTCATCTGCTGCTGGCATTTGGATTACAACCTTTGATGCTGCTTGTTAGGAGTTTCTGGAAGAAAGAAAATGCTAGGACAGATCAGCAGTGAGGAAGGCCACTTTCTCATCTACTTTCTGCTGCATTTGTGCCTGGCCTGTAGTGCCTGTTATAAAAACTGGTTTCACGTATTTCAAAATTATATCCCTGCCATTATAGAGATGAGCTCCCAGAGAGCAGGAAGCCACTTTATGATGTGCTCTTTGGCAATGAAGTCCATTTCCTCTTCCTGCAAATAGATATGCTAGAGTAGTTTAAAGGATAATTTATTTTTTGTGTCTGAGATGATGTAGTAATAGAGAAAAGTTTTGCAAAGTGCGTTCAATCTTACTGACTGAGATGCTGCTATTTTACAGAAATTTGTTGGCAAGTGCCAGGATGGGCCTGGCAAAATGTTTCTGGAACAACTCGCTGGGGGTTGAGGGGGAAAACTACCACAGCACTTGCAAAGGGTTGGGTACTACTTGAACTAGAATTAACTTTAGAGAAGGTTGTATTTTACTGCTAGCTACATTGAGTCTGCAAAGAGTGAGGCTAAAAATGGTTCAGGGGACCATGACCTGACAGTTAATTCAGTGACAGTAGCACCAGTAGGTCAGTATCAATGTAGATGGCATCATAGAATTAACTCCTTAAGCGAAAGATAAGTTTTTCCACATAGATCCACATGCATAGAGACAAGACAGATCATTGTGATTAAGAGCCCTCCATTACTGCAAGCCACATTCTTAGAGTTGTCAGGCACTGGATGTTCAGTGTGTTGGATTTGTAGACTGGATATCAGACTTCATTGCTGTCTGCACAAATAGATGAGATCTTACATGTTTTATAGCCTAGGAAGAATTTTCAACATAAAGAAATTTTGAGAGCTCTTCAGTATAAAATATGAGCTTGCATGATGATCTTTTAGCGAATGATGATTTAGGAATAATTGCTCCTCCTTTGCCAATTATTGTGCTTCGCTGATAGAGAAGCCATGAAATCCCTAGAGGTTGGAGTAAAGTTTGTAAGGCCTGATCTACGCTAGCGGGGAGGATCGACCTAAGATACGCAACTTCAGCTACATGAATAACGTAGCTAAAGTCGATGCATCTTAGGTCGACTTACTTGCCGACCTCACAGCAGCAGCAGTCGATGGAGGGACACAATAAATATATTCTCAATAGATCAGTCTCTACCTGTCGATCCAGACGGTTGTATAGACAAGGCCTAAGCCGTTTTTGGTAGGCATTTCTGCTCATGTGGAGCTGCACTTTCAGAGTGCCCACTCTTCCTGCACCAAAACTTCTGCGGATGATAAAAATGTTTCAGGGATTGTGAGATCCACTGGCAATGAGTAAAATTCATGAATTTCCTTCACTGAGTCCTTCAGACAAGCCTAAATCACAATGAACATTATTTTGCTCTCACATCTGTGCAAAACCACTGATAATTGCACATTGTAAGAGCAGGTTACATTTGTGTAAAATATGTGTAAGTGAGATTAGATTTGGGGTCATGTGTTGTCCAATGCATTAATCAGTCTAATTCAAAGACCACTGAAATCAATGGGAGTTTTCTAGTGATGGCAATAGGTGTTAGAGTTCTGTTCATTGCTTCTGAAGCATCTGGCACTAGCCACTGTAATAAGACAGGATATTAGGCTAGACTGACCATTCTTATGACCTTTTAAATTTTATCTGCCAACAATCTGGTTCCTTTCTGGTTTAGGTCCATCCTTTCTGTATAGGCTCCTCCTTTCTCCAAAACTTCCCTAGTTCCTAATAGTCTTATCCACTCATTGACATCCTGCATTTCTGCCTAACTGGCCCTTTACGTGGAACTGGAAGCATTCACTTACCTAGCATTTGGCCTCCAGGACCCCACTCCTACCTTTCCCTATCTCATTAGTACCTACACATACCACAACCATTGGCTACTCCCCAGAACTGCATATATATCTGTTCAGATGTCTCTAGAGGTTTGCAATCTTTGTGCCTAGCAGGCAATCCATCACAATGTTCTCCCAGTCATCACAGAACTAGCTATCTATATTTCTAATGATCAAATTCCCCATTAGTATTACCCGTCTCTTCCTAATAACTGGGGAAGCATTCCCTGTAGGGTTATCCCCAGTGTGAAGAGAGAACATATCATCTAGAAGGAGGTTCCCAACTATGCGGCCATTTCCCTTCGCTCAAGCTTCATGTTCTGTTTCCAAGATTTTCATCCTCTGCAACAGCACAGAGGCTGTCAGACTGGAGATGGGACCACTGTGTCCTTCAAAGTCTCCTGTAAGTACCACTGTCTCCCTTAGATCCTCCAGTTCAACCACTCTGTGGACATCGTGTCCTTTTGAATATTATATACCCATTTTCCAGGCTATAGGTCCAACATGCCCATCCTGGCTAGTGCTCTTCTGTCGGAAGCACAACTTATCTGAACCTCAGTTCCTTCTTCCTTTGAAAATGCTTAGTGGAAAAAAAGGACACTTGTTATAGGCACTAATACCCACGTTAGAAGCATGAAGCTTTAGAAAAAAGTTAGCCCTTGATGCTAGTTATACTTATTAGTACAATAGCTGCATTTTCTTCACTAATTTTTTACAGTGCTATTGGGAAATTTTAAAATACTTATAAAAGCCAGTTTAAAAACTCTAATTGTAATATCTGCTTAGTAAATGCATAGTCTGGGATTTGTTAAAATGTAGACTAATCAGCTGGATACAGCAATTACTGTACAAAATTTCACACTTTCAAAAACACCCATTCCTGACACAATAGACACTGGTTCTTCTGGCGATGAATATGCCAATTGCTTACTAAAAGGATATTTTTATTCATTGATCCACTAGTCTATTCATGGCTCCTTCTGAGCTGCCACATATGCAGAATAAATTGCAAGGCACCAAATTTTTGGTAAGTGTGTGATTGCACACTGAGTGGTTTTAAAACAAACAATTACACCATGTTATGTCTTTTCACATAGTAAAACTGTTTATTCCACATTATGGATAAATAACTTCTTCAGTATGACAATTTTGGAGGCAGTGGGCATAATTCTTAGTAAGAGTGGTATGTACCACTTTGTGCTTTCCAGAAACTGGGGGTGGGATGTTTGTGTGTGGGGGGAAAGGGGGCACAGGTTTCTGATCAACATGGAAGACTTGCTAGATATGAGGAGGAGACAGAAAATATGTTCACTAATAGAAATACAAAACAATCAGAACCATTCCTTTCCTCTCCACTTCTATAAAAAAATGTAGGAGTTGGTAAGTTGAATTTCTCAGTGTTTTATTGACTAGTTTGCTTAACATACTACACTGTATGACTGAGATTTTCAGATTTAGTAAACCTCTAGTTAATTACAGGCTTGGTTATAAGCATTGTCTTTACTGTGAGATCTAAGGTGAAAATTGACCTGGAGATAAGTGACTGGTCCTTTGGGACTGGGCATAATATGAGTATTGTGTGATCTTTGCTGGAAAGTAACCATCTATCACAGCGTCAAGCTTGCCTGGGTGGCAAGATAGGAGTGCCCAAGGGGACTGTCTGGGATTCCATGTTAAGGCATTATAGGGAATAAATCTAATTATAGAACTCACAGCCAGTTTGAGGCTTGTGCTCTGCTTCTGAACAGTATGTCCTGAGATTGGTATTCTTGCCGTGAGCCACTCTAGACAGCGTGGCATCCATTATTAAATATTTGCTTATCATGCAAATACCTATAGACTGTAATCAAGTTATCCCCTTAACCTTCTCTTTTTTAAGATAAATAGATGAACTCCTTGAATTGATCACTATAAGGCACGTTTTCTAATTCTGTGGCCATTCTTTTGGCTCTTCTCTGCATCCTCTCCAATTCATCAACTACCTTCTTGAATTGTGAGCACCAGAACTGGACACATTATTCCAGCAGCAGTCAGACCAGTGCCAAAAAGAGGCAAAATAACCTCTCTACTCCTACTTGAAAAACATCAGCTGATGAGACTGAGGGGAATTTCATTATTTATCCAAACTGGAATGAGTCATTGGAACAGGGGGCTGGACTCTGGATCTCCCACATGGGTGCCTAAAACAACAGTTGGTCTCTCTCTCTGAGACTCAGTGACCTCTGAAACACAGTGGAGCAGCTTCAACAGGGTATTCACTAGAATACCCATAATTGAATGGCTGGAGCACTCTCCCAGAAGGCAGGGGATCCCCTGTTCAAACCTTCTCTCCCCCGATCCCTCAGACAGAGAGGGTAGTTGAACTTGGATCTTCCATTTCCCAGGTGAGTGTTCTAACCACTGGGTTAAAAGTCAGAAAGTGCACACCTCCTAACTCTTATTATGAATCCATGCCTAAATGACTTGCACATGGTGTGCGCACACGGAAGAGTGTGAGAGAGCAGGGAATTGAACCGAGATCTCCCACACTCACACCATAGGTCCCATACCATCCTTCTCCTTGTTATAGCAAACTAGCTTTATCAGAGAGCTTCAGACTGCTCCAAAATTAATGTGCGGGAACAAAATTGATTTTGAACAAACTCTAAGAAAAAAGGCAATATTGTCATTGTCATGCTCTGGGCCATTTTCCTTGTAAAGCTCTATTAATTAGACACAGAGAGAGGCAGACAAAGAAACCAGTTATAGGTCCCTGGAATATATACCAAAGCAGAAAGTACAATACTGGCAGGGGATGGGGGGAAGAGAAGCTTTTTATACCTAGTTCAGTTAATTAGAACAAAAATGTTATTTTTCCCAGAGTAATGAGCAGCCAAGGAGCAGAAACAAGTTGCATTTGTCAGAATCAAAGTAGCCATCTGGGACACACCCACCTGTTTATGTATGCTACATCTTTGCTGAGTGAAAACTGTTGTGTCAACATGGTGCCTCTCCAACTGAGCATTTTTTTGAAAACATGACTCACAGGGTAGTGCAGAAAGATAGCCTCATGATTGAAAAAGACGGTTTCTGAAAGTGTGCTCGGCACCTGTGCTGAAATCTTGTCTGAAAGAGAAATTTGTAGGGTACAGTGGCATTCACAATACCCAAAGGCAGATATTCTGATGAATTTGTGACAGGGAAGATTTGGGTGATAAATTCATCCTGCATCTTCAGAAGGACTCAGCACAGCTCTTCCAGATAATTGAACTTTAATGTATTTAAATGTAATGGAAAACCATATGGAGGGGAACAGAAAGCTAATTTAAAATAGTGCTCAAAGCAATCAATATGTTAACAGATTCCTTCAATTTTTCCACACTTGGTTGCTGAAAGATCTTTAAAACGTAAGCTTTTCCCCCCCCCCCCTTAAACTGGTATTATGAAAACAGTTTCTGGCATGTTGCAGTCAGTACTCAAGAGCGCCTATGTTGTGAAAGTGAATATGTATTGTAAAGACACAAATCATCTTATTAGAAGGAAAAAGTCAGCTCAGCCAACTTTCATCAAGAAACGCACATTTCTGTAGCCTTTTGGGAAGACATGGAAAATCCCTAAGCTTCAAATTGATGGCCTTTTTATGGCCCAGAAAAAGCAATGATAAAGTATGAATTGTAACAACAGATTGCAATAGCTTGTGAAAGCAGGATAAGAAGCCTTTGAATATAAATGGACCTATGGATATATGAGCAGGAGAATCCAATTTTGTCAATTATAAGCATGTATTTAAAAAGACATGAAAACTAGCAAAGCTTTGTCTATCTCTCTTATTCCTTCATGTACCTCAAGGTGAACTCTTCCCATATTGAGGTTTTGAAAAAGGCTTTCAAGATTCTCTCAAAATAACTAATTCTAAACTTCCACTCTGTAAGGTTGACCTTCTAACTCCAGTCTCTTTTGGTCATGTATTAAAATCCATATACTTTAATTTTTATGTCTTTTTGGCTCATAGCCAAGAGAAATAGATTTAATTAGGTTCTATATTAAAATAGCTGCAGGACAATTTAAGAGTCTAGTGTGTAATGAAAAAGATGTTATGATAATATCTATTTAATCTAACTGAACCAAACAGCCCATACATGTATGTGTCTGAAGTTCTTCATTTAAGCAGTGTTTCCCTCCATGTCACTACCAAATGTAAACAGCTAGGAGAAAGAAGCAGAAGCTCATGGTTTTCATGTATTTTACATTCTGTTTATGAGAGGTTTGCAAGCTAAAAAATAAAAATAGTCAGGGGAAAACAGTCCCTGCATTTATCTTCCGGCAACATGTACAAACTTCTCAGCCAGCTCTGCAAAGGAGGGTGTGGTTTAACCTCAGTCAGGGTGAGACTGGCTTCTGTGGCTTTTCTTAACAGCAATTTTTTGGAAAGAAATTTTTTAAAGCTTTTTTTTCCCTAAGCAAACACTACTGCTTTCATCCTTTGATGCATGGGCTACATTTGAGAGTCACTAAAGCCAGTCTTAAAGAACCACACTGATATTATCGTATGGATCTACTGTTAGCAGGCTCGAAGGAAACAGTATTTCTGATTACAGCTGGACAAACTATCCCTAGAACAACATTATTAAAAACAATGTAACCCCACTTTTCTCTTTTTACCCCTCTCACAGTCACTCTCCTTCCTTCCAAATACTTCTGTGTTAGGACACTCTTGACTAAAGAACATTAGGTAATTATGCAACCCAAAACTTTGAGTACTGCAATCGCAACTAATCCCAAGAGATCAACATCATGGCAAGATTACTTGAAATGAGATAAGGAGCTCTTAAGTTTAGGGTCATCATAATACTGATCTTATTAAAACATTTTCTTCCTATTGCTGGTCACTGCAAGTAGACTCATCTTTTAAAACCCTATCATGGGTACTTGCAGATTGCACTACAGATGACTGAAAGCATTTCATGTAAACCATTACGAGAGTTGGAAGTTGCAGCTGTTACTACTTCTCAGAGTCAGACAGAGTTTAAAGCCAGAAAGGACCACCAGATTATCTAGTTTGACCTCCTGTATGTCACAGGCCAACAGTACCACCCAACACCCACACACTAAACCCAGCAATCAAAATTAGACCAAAGTATTACAGCCCACAGGAGACGTGTGTGCACAGCAGAGAATAAGAGGGACTGAGGTGCACCAGTGTCCAACACCCTCCCTCTGTAATGGAAGAGAAATGGTTATATGAGATTTGCCAGGATTATTTGGGCCTGAGACCAGCACCCACACACTGCAGAGGAAGAAAAGACAATCCCAAGGTCATTGCCCATCTGATGTCAATTGGTTAGATCCCAAGCATGTGAGCGAGAACCAGCTAGCCAAGCACCAGAGATAGAGAGAATGCTCAGTGCTCCTTACAGCACTGGTCCTCCCATCCAATGTCCTTTCTCCAGCTGTGGCTACCCCTGATGCTTCAGAAGGAGATGAAGCCACACTCATCCCTCCCAGAATACGGGGGGAGGACCTCTTACTGGGCTTTGCAGAAGGCTAGCTGAAACCCTGAAGCATGAGCTTTTAGGAACACCATACTTAATAATTAGGGCAGAATGAGAGTTCTAGGAGCTGTCGCTGACAGGTTGCATGTATTAAATGTACAGCATCAGAATGGTTCCCTAAAATTTTTGCTATTGCTACAGTCATTGGGATTAGCAAGACAAAACATGCAAGACGAAGAGCTAGTGAAAGGAGCAGATTCAAATAAGATCAGTGGCCTAACTAATGCGCACGGGACATTTACTCAGATAAGTCACTAAGGCTATATAAGTATTTTTATAAGACTACTGAAATGTCTCCCTCCCCCAAATAGTTTAAGAGATAGACTTGGATGTTATTCCAGAGTGAGTTACATTAAAAAGAAATACTCCAAGTTGTTTGGTACGGACACTAAACTGTCTCCTGTTCCTATTATTAAACCTATTAGGGTGACCCTGGCTGCTCTGGTCAGCACTACCAACTGGGCCATTAAAAGTCTGGTCGGTGGTGCCGTGGAGCTAAGGCAGACTAGTCCTTACCTGTCCTGGCTCTGTGCTGTGCCCCGGAAGCTGCCAGCAGGTCTACAGTGCATTGTCACATAGCAAAGGGCTAATACATTGTATTTTGTGCTTTGGAACTGATGAAGCAAGCATCTAATTTAAAAAGGTAACCAAAACTTTTCATGCTTTGTCTTCACAGATTAGCCCAAAAGAACACTTTTGGGGCAGAAAAATCCCAAGCCCTCAGGAAGTACCACAGGGCCTGCTATAGTCACACAACAGAGGTAAGAGAAAAAGCAGAATATGGCAACATCGAGCCACATGAAAGAATCTCAATTCATTTTGTGATCAGCTTTCCAGGCATTCGTTCCCAGACAGTTAATTGGAGACGCGTATACAGTAGGCATATATATAGTCTTGACATGGGTCCAACATGAAAAATGTTATTTTAAGATGACATGCTCTATGCTGTACAAATAGGAAGAGTATGGGGGGCAGCTTGTGCTATGCAGGAGCACATGTGCATGACAGAAATGGAATCCACTTGCAGTTTGCACTGTGTCTGTGTATAGACTATATCATGACTTGGAACGCTGTAGTGAAGTAATCTGATCTAGTTTAAATAATTCCACAAGGGCCACAAAAATCCTTTGAGTTAACGTTAGCTTTCCTTCTGACTCACCCAAAAGGTACGTATGACATCAGCTTCTGCTGATGCTTAGACTGAATGTGGAATTTTTTAAAAGTTTAAAAATATTTGTCCTGGAGTTGCATGTGTGAATTCCATTTACAAATTGGAGCCAACCATATACCCTGATATCCCAGATCCCCCCATTAATGTGAAATCCTAGTTAACTTTTGCATATTTAACAAGGGGTCCAAGTTTCAGGCTATCAAACATCCTAGAGAAGGATGGTGAATGGTCATGAAAGAGTGGATACGTAAACACTCATTTAGACATAAGATTCTCTCTCACAAGATTTAGGAACCTTTTACATAATTAAAAACAAAGAAGTTATACAGCAAAGAATAAATAGCAGTAATGGATGGATGGTCTTATTACCCAGCCAGCATTTATTCCTTATCTCCCTGGAAATCTGCAGAAAGCATTTGCTGTGTCACAAGACTCAATTCTGAGTCCATACATCATACACTGGAGTAAGATTTAAGATGGTTACTAATTGGAATAAAGAGTGGTATTGTCTTGTGCCTTGACCCAAGAAGTGCCATAATCTCAGGAGCATCTTGGTGAAGTTTTGTAGAGTGCTACAACCTGGAACCACTGCATTAAGTTATCTGCAGCAGTTAGCTCCTTTCTTCCCGCAGTATTCTCCCTCTCATCTGCTTCCTCCCTTATCTGCACCTTCAGCTCCTCCATACGCTCTGCACTTCATTCCTCTGTGCTTTATTTTATTCTCTTTCACACGGATGCCCTAGGGTTGCCAACTTTCTAATATCAGAAACCCGAACACTCTCCTGCTCCACTCACTCCTTCCATCCCACTCCCTCTGTTGCTTGTTCTCCCCCACCCTTGCTCACTTTCACTGGGCTGGGGGTTGGGGTGTGGAAGGGGGTGAGGGCTCTGGGTGGGGGTGCAGGCTCTGGGGTAGGGCTGGGTAAGAGAGGCTTGGGGGTGCAGGAGGGAGGTCTGGGCTGGGGGTTGGGATGCAGGAGGGTGTGTGGTCTCCAGGAGGGAATGTGAGCAGCACTTACCTCAGGCAGCTTCTGTGAGGGGTGACATTTCCCTCTGGCTCCTAGGCAGAGGAGCAGCCAGGGGGCTCCATTTGCTCTCACTGCCCACAGGTGCCGTTTCCACAGTTCCCATTATCTGCAGTTCCCAGCCAATAGGAGCTGTGGAGCTGGTGCTCAGGGCAGGGGCAGCGCATTGAGCCCCCATGGCTACCCCTGAGCCTGAGGGACATGCCAGCTGCTTCCTGGGAGCCAAGTGGAGCTGGTCAGGGAGCCTGCCAGCCTCGCTGTGCCACCAACCAGACTTTTAAACAACCCAGTCAGCACTGCCAGGGTCCTTTTTCAACCAGGTGTTCTGGTAGAAAACAAGAAACATGGCAACCTTATCAGGTTAGATAATATTTGATCCAGCCCTAAGCAAGTCTTTGAGGACATGCCTTTGGGCAAGCACTCAACCTCAGGTTTTACTGGACTATTACCTGGGTAATATATTTGGCTGTTTTGCACTGTGGGTCATGTATTTCAGCTCCAGCTCCTCTGAATATAAAATAGGTTAAAAATGGATTGATAGAGCTGGTTCTGTGTTCTTTAATTGTACAGAGTGACTCTGTTCAAAAGAGAAATCTCTCCATGAGTGTAACTTTTCCGTCTCTGTTATAAATACCAGAGTTCTTCACGGTCATTGATTTCTGCACAGAGACTAGTTCTTGTAATACATAGTGAGAAATTCCTGTGGTGGTGTTTTAAAGTGCCAGCACATGCAAATAGCTGTGTACATATTTTACTGTTTCCATTTTCTGAATAATTTAATGCTTTCCAGAAAATACTTAAAAGAGGGGAAAAAAACTTAGTGATTGCTAATTAGAAAGCTAAGATGACCAGTTGTAGCAATTAATTTGCACTAGGATCATTAGACCCAAAAGTCTAAAGAAAAGACAGATGTTTTAAAACTTGTACAGTAGAGAGATTCTGCCTTTGATTGAGATGATTTTGACAATTTTACTTCATTTGCTATAGTTTGTGCAGGAATGTAGTTTGAAGTAAAAGTCTGCTTTTTTAATATAAAAAATCTTGAAAAGGAACAAATAGCTTGCAAAAGCTAGCAAGATAAAAGGCACAGTTAAGTAAAAAAATTAATGAGTTTTATACTCGGTAGAGATTAAGCCCAGGCTACAACAGAAAGGCCACTAGAGTATATGATAAACTATTAATGCACATAAGAATAAAAACTTCCATATTTTTGTTTCTATACTGATGATAATTCAGAGATGTGAATGAACCTAAAAAAAATTTCAAAGCTTTTAAAATTGATGTGAAAAATCATTATATGTGGAGTTTCATAACTTTATATTTAGAATTCTTCATTTCAGTACCATATATGTTTATTGGGCCTAAGTGAAGTCAATGGAGCCACACACATTTACAGCAGCTGAGGATCTGGCCCTTATCAACTGTAGTGAGCAATTCCATCACCTGTTTTCAGGAAGAAAACAAGATAGGAAAATCAAAAATAAACAAACCAGTTATGGGAAAGTAAGCCAACTAAGCCTCACTAGGACTGGGGAAGTACACAGTCAATCACAGGAAGTGAAAGGTCAGATAACTATGCAGTACCCAAGTGGAATTTTGCCATTTTTTTCCCTCCTCAACTTCCCAAAAACTTCATTTGGGAGCAGCTAAGACAATTTCAGACCCAAAGGAAAGTTCTGTGGTAAATTCTTCAAAAAAAGGGGCTTATTTAGTGAGCCTTCTCAGCTCTAACTGAAGGGTTACTAGAATGTTGTGATATCTCCAAACTGTTAGAAGAGAAGTCAGTAAGGATCCAGCTTCATATTGTAATTGTGCCATTATCCATTCTTATGTGAAAAGACAATGGAAATGCAACTGCACAAAATATCTAGGCAGATGTAGGAAGAGTGGTATGTGTAGGTACCAGTGACATAGGGAAAGGTAGAAGAGAAGTCCTGGAGGCTAAACTTCGGCTGCTGGGTAAGAAATTAAAGTCTAGGACTTCCATGGTAGCAAACTCTGCAATGCTTCCAGTTCTACATACAGGGCCAGACATACAGGCAGAACTGAAGGGTCTCAATACATGATGAGAAAATGGCATAGGGAGGAGGGATTTAGGTTTATTAGGAACTGGGGAACCTTTTGGTTTAGATAGAGTTCCTCCTTTTCCAAAACAGAACCAGATTTCTGGCATGTAAAATTAAAATGTCCTAGAGGAGTCTTTAAACAGCAGGTTGGGGGAAGCCAACAGGTGCAGAGGTGCACATGTTTTGGACAAAGGCATTCTATAGGGAAGAAGCTATTAATGGGTATTTTCTATATCCTAGTAAATAGGAGAGGATAGAAGTTGATGAAGTACAAGTAGGAACTGAAGATAAAAAGTCAAATGAAATTGTCCCATTCAATTACATCACATGAAGGCAGACAACAAAAAGTAACGAATTTTAAATTGTATACAATTTGTATACAAATGCTCAAATTCTAAATACTAAGGTGGGTGAACTTGAGAGCCTGATATTAAAAGAGGATATTAATATAATAGGCATCCCTGAAACTTAATGGAATGCTGATAATTAATAGGATATGGTAATACCGGGATACAAAATATACAGGAAAGTGTAGCGAGGTGGAATGGCCTCCCTCAGAGGTGGACAGGGAGGAACCACTTCCTGCCCTCTGGTGGGCAGAGCCAGTCCAGACCCACCCCTCGCTTTGGAAGTGGAGGGGTGGAACAGAAAGTATGAGAGGCAGGGCCTCCAGCTCAGTTGAGGCAGAGCCAGGGAAGGAGTTGGAAGCCTCTGCCTACCTGCTGAGTCCTGGCCCAGGGACCAAGCGGTGCCTGGAGGAGGATATGGGGATATAGGGATATTTGAAATCTCCTGGTACTGCGGCTGCCATCCATTGAATACCCTGAGGGGCTGCTGGGGACTGCCGAGTACCCAGAGGAGACTGAGGACCCGTGAGCAATGGAGTCCTATGAAAAGGTATGAGGGTAAGAAGTAGCCCAGGGAAACCAGACAATAGTCTGGTTGTGTTGTCGGAACCAGTATCAGCATGTTTCAGGAGGATCCTGCTGACCCAGTGGCAAGACCACTGGTAGGGCCCTGGCACCCAGTGGAGTAGGATGGACTGAAGGGTGGCAGCCTACCCACCATAGCAAATCCAACCAGGCTCATCCAACCTATCTGCCCCGCCAGGGAGCTAGGCTAAAGACTGCCAATTTCCCTTCACTGCCATAAAGCGCCAAGGCCCAAGACTCTTTGCTGATGCTTACCTGATCAATTGTCTATCAGCTGCTAGGTGACTTAGTGAAGCAGAGTGGCCTCCCTCCAAGGCTGACAGGGAGGAATCATTCTAAACCATTACAGAATGATAGAGCAGATCATGCCACTCCCCCACCAGCACAATGTGAAAGAAAGCATAGCGTCAAATATGGTAAAAATTTTAGATGAATCAAACTATACCATAGAATCTCTATGGATGGAAATGCCATACTTGAACAATAAGAAAATAGCAGTATGACTATACTACTGACCACCTGACCAGGCTGTAATGAGGACTGTGAAATGCACAGGGAGATTAGAGAGGCTCTAAAAATAGAAAATTCAGTACCGAGAGATTTCAAATATCCCCATATTGAATGGGTACATGTCAGGATGGGATACAGAAATAAAGTTTTTAGACACTAGTAGTTATTGCTTCTCAGATAAGCTAGTCCTGGAACCCACAAAGGGAGAGGCCATTCTTGATTTAGATGTAAATGGAGCACAGATCTGGGTCAAGAGGTAAATGTAACTGAACCACTCAGTAATAGCAACCATAATGCAATTAAGTTTAACATCCTTGTGTGTGGGGAAATAATCAAAGAATCCCACCACAGTAGCATTTAACTTCAAAAGGGAAACTACACAAAAATCAGGAAGCTAGTTAAAGGAAAATTAAAAGGAACAGTCACAAGAGTGAAATGCCTGAACGCTGCATGGAAACTTATTAAAAATACCATTATAGAGACTCAAATTAAATGTATACCCCCAGATTAAAAAAATAGAGGACCAAAAAAAATGTCATTGTGGCTAAATAGAGTAAAAGAGGCAGTTAGAGGCACAAGAACATCCTTTAAATATTGGAAGTCAATCACTAGTGAGGAAAATAGGAGCATGAACTCTTACAAGACAAGGGTAAAAGTATAATTAGGCAGGCCAGAAAAGAACTCTAAGAGCAACTAGCAAAGATTCAAAAACTAAATAACCAAAAACAAAAACCAAAAAACCAAACACCCAAACATGAGAAGCAGGAAATCTGCCAAACAATCAGTCTGGCTGCTGAATGACCAAGGTGCTAAATAGTGCTTGGGGAAGACAAGGCCATTGCAGAGAAGCTAAATGAATTTTTCACTGCAGCTGATTGATGGAGATGCCATGCTGGAGCCATTCTTTTTAGGTGACAAATCTGAGAACTATCTCAGATTGAGTTGTCAATAGAGGGGGTTTGGAACAAATTAGCAAACTTAAACAGTCCTAAGTCATCAGGAATAGACAATATTCACCCAGGAGCTCTGAAAGAACTCAAATATGAAATTGCAGAACTAACATCTGTGACATGTAACCTACCACTTCAGTAAAGCTCTGTACCAGATGACTGGAGGATAGTGAATGTGATATATATTTTTTTAAAAAATACTCGAGAGAAAATCCTGGCAGTTACTGGCCAGGAAGCCTAACTTCAGTACCAGGCAAATTGGCTGAAACAGTAGTAAAGAACAGAATTATCAGAGACAGATGAACACAATTTGTGGGGAAGAGTCAAAATGACTTTTGTAAAGGGAAATCGTGTCTCACCAATCAATAGAATTCTTTGAGGGGGTCAAACATGGGGACAATGGTGATCCAACTACACTCTATCCACTGGAATTTAAGGAAGCCTTGGACAAGATCCCTCACCAAAGGCTCTTAAGCAAAGTAAGCACTCATGGAATAAGATGGAAGGTCCTCTCATGGATCAGTAACTAGTTAAAAGACAGTAAAAAAGGGTAGGAATAAGTGATTGGTTTTCAGGCTGGAGTGGTAAATAGCAGTGTCCCCCAGGGATTTATACTGGGATCAGTGTTGTTCAACATGTACAGAAGTGATCTGGAAAAGGGGGGAAAACTGTGAGGTTGCAAAGTTTGCAGTTGATATAAAGTTACTCCAGCTAGTTAAGTCCAATGCAGACTACAAAGTTTTACCAAGGGATCTCTTAAAACTGGGTGACTGGGCAACAAAATGGCAGATGAAATTTCATGTTGATAAATGCATAGTAATGCATATTGGAAAACAATTCCAACTACACATACAAGGTGATGGGCTGTAAATTAGCTGTTATCACTAAAGAAAGATCATGGCATCATCATGGATAGTTCTCTGAAAACATCAGCTCAATGTGAGTGGCAGTCAAAAAAGCTAACAATGTTAGGGACCATTAGGAAAGAGATAGATAAGACAGTATATAGCACAGTACATAGCACAAGCCAATATATATACCAAGGTATGCCCACACCTTGAATACTGCATTTTAGTTTGTACTAACTTTGCTAGTGTTATGTAGCCTGTTGTAAAACTAGGCAAGTATCTAGATGAGTTGATGTGCACCCTGGAAGACCACTGAGTACCGCCAGGGGTACATGTACCCCTGGTTGAGAACTACTGGTTTGACTCACTATGTCTGTTTTTATGGTCTAAAGGATCTTCCATGTCCTCCCAGACACTCAGGCTAGTAATCTGGGCGTCAGCTTCAATTCAGCCCTTTCACTTGATTCACATATTCAGCCTATGTCTAAGTCTTGATGCTTCTGTTTACATAATATTGTTCATTTTTTTCCTATCTCGACTGCCAAGGCTCTTGTTCAAGCCCTCATCATCTCATGCCTCAGTTACTCAAATCCCATTTCTCTCTAGCCTTGATGCCAGCCCATTGCCCTGCTCAGTCCATTGAAAGCACTGCCGCTAGGATCATCTTCCTAGGCCCCTTCTCTGACCATGACTTCCCCTGTCCCCCCTTTTTTTTTTTTTAATAAACACACACGCTTACTTCACTGGCTAGTTTTCCTCCACCACAACACAAGTTTTTTTGTCTTTGCCTTTAAGGCCCTTTATGTTTAAAAAGGCCTATCTAGCAGATCTACTTATCAAGCTGTCTATCCCCTATCTCCCACATTTGCTGCACTAATGACATCAGCCTTGTCTGTTTCACCTCCTTGCTTTCTCCCATGCTGCCCCTATCAACATTTGTAAAGATGCTATCGTCTTCTCTTTCAGGAGGGATTTATAAGCCTATCTGTCCATGATGCCAGCACTTCTGTCTGGCACTTGTTAGGCAAGTTTTGATATGTCCTGCTAAGTTCTTGTTTTATTGCTAATTCATTCTCCCAGTCCACGCCCACCCAGCTTCCTTGTTTCATCTGGATGTAGTGTCCTGACTGACATTTGGCTTGCAAGGGCTCTGATGTGGCAGCTGTCTGTTACATGTCTACACCATGTCTTGCTCAAAGGTGTCCTGATCCTCAACTGGGTTCTTAGGTGCTACCATAGCAAACAGTAAGATACATTAGTACTTGAAATAATAAGCCATATGTTTGCTAACTGAGTCAGGGAAGATACTGTAGAAGAGTAGATACTGTAAAATATTTTGCTAAGTTAATCATGCCTATCAATGAAAGACCCAGGCCACCACCAAAGCTGCATTTCTGCCACAATAAGACAAGATGTCACACTTCTTGGAATGGAGAGGGCACATCCTCCTGCATTTCAGAGTATCCATCAGTCTTCTTCTCTGATATTTATTTTCTTTTATGCAACTAAATGCAACCACAAATAGAAGCCATTCTTTTCAGTACCAGAGGATAAGTCTTTTAAAGTGTAATATGGAAAACAAATCAAAAGATTTTTCTTCAGACCCTTGGGAAAAAAGTCAAGCTTATATGCATCCATTTCTATTGTTTGATAAAACAGAAGTCTTCCTCCTGCATTTCTTACACATTGACTTCAACAAGGAGTTCTGCCACAATACGGAGAGCAAGATTTACTTGATTTTATAGACATTCCTATCCCTCTAGTATCTGATCACTTAACGAATTAAACCTCACACATCCCATGGCATAGGGAAGAATTACCTTCAGTTTATAATGAGGAAACCGAGGCACAGAGAGATTAATAGATTTGCCTGAGGTCACACTATATATCTACAGCAGAGCTGGAAACAGAACCCACGGCCATTCCTGTGCCTTAAGACGTCCTCCCTAAGAATTAGGACAGAAATGAATTGTTTGTTGTAAAAAGGGTCTGTTCTGTTATGGACTAATAGACCAATTAATAATGGAAATATTGCCCCCTGAAAACCACTGTGTCAGGTATTAGGTAAAATGGTTTGCTTTTAAAATTGTTCATCACCAATTACACTAAGAGCAAGATGACAAATTGGATTATTTTGCAAAAGCCGTTTTTTTTAATTTACACCATAACAATGTTCAGAACTTAAATATAGCAAGCCACGTCTTAACACAGGGGTTTGTATATGAAGTGCTTTTTAACACCTGGTAAGGCTTATATTCCTAACCATCTGCTTCTTATACAGAATCTGAACAAGATGCTACCATAGTTGTTTAAAGAAATATCAATTCTTCACAACTTTCTTTGATCTCACATGTAAACAAATTATTGAAAGCACATCTCCCAATTTGATTAGCATGAAAATATAGTCTGCTTATGTTCAGTGAATCAGAGGGCACACTGAAACATGAGTAAGTAAGCCATATATCAAAGAGTCTGATACTTGGAGTCCTGAGTTTTTTTTTTATGAAAGATAGTCCATTTAGGTTCAGTTAAATGAAAGACTGTACAGAAATGTCAGTGTCGTGTCATAAGGGTGCAATCTCTTACTTAAACTTCAGGGGACAAATTCATCCCTGTGTATGCTAATTCCACTTTGTCCCCATCCAATGATGTCACAAATTTGGTCCTAAGTGATCAATGAGGACAAAATCCTTCTTGTCAGGGAGGAAATTGAAAAGACATAGCAAGAACACTACAGTTCTTCTACACAAGAGGCCCTAGATGGTGAAAAAGCCATAGAAAGGTCTGCTGTGTGGGCCCCTGATTTTCCTGTAAAACCTCAGAGGTCTCACTCTTAGGGATGTTTATTGTGAATTCTAACACTTATAATTGATGGAACAAGGATTTTGAGTCCTTATCCAAGAAGGAACCAGTTACTGGGCCTGACATAGGGTAGAAGGATGGTGGGTAGGCTGGGGAAGTAGCACAATAAACAAGGGGCTCAAAATCTGTATGTTTTCACTAGTCACAAACTCCACTTGTGTGTGTGGGGTGAAGCAAGCAAGATAATTGCTGGTGGTTCAGAGGCACGACAACTTGCCTCTTGCGTGCGAATAAGATCTCCTCCCCTAAATCCAGTCCTCCTGTAAAACCTATGTGCTGACATACATGGGGAGGTTTCTACCCTGAAAGCATTAGTATCAAATGTGACAATGAGGTTAAGACTACTTTTAAAGGGAAAACTTAAGAGCTAGATTGCTGACCAACACAGAACTGCACACTCAGATGAATGACTTCAGTGGAAATACTTGTGAGTACATGCTGCATTGTAACCTATGAAGACACATTTCAAAAGGAAAAGGAAGCTCCAGGGAAGGAAGAACATATTGCCCAATCATCTTCACACTATGTTAGCCAGTTCAGCAATTAATGATATAGAGTCAACAGCCTTTGTGCTCCCACATCAACAATAAAACAGAGGACACTAGTTAAAAAGAATGCCTGCTTCTTTCTTTTTCCATTCCCATTTCTGTTCCTCCCTCTTTTTTGCTTTCTTTCCCTTTGTTGTCTTTCCCATTTTTTGTTCTATTCTTTTGTCCTCTCCCTATTTTTCCTGCTTTCACACCCATCCATTTCTTCCTCTGTCTCTCACAGCTCTTCATTTTCTTTCTTGCCCATTCATCTCTTCCCCTGACTGAAGTTTTGACATCTGTCTGCACGACGACAGCGATCGTGTGAGAACTTTTCTTCTCGTCAACTCTTTATTCATCCAGCAGACTTCCTGCTTCTGCTTGCTCTCCAGTGGGAGTGAGTTCGTGCTTGGAAAGTTTCTCTAATGACTCCAGCTTCAGATAGGAGACTTGACCGGCCTGCATTTTACCTGTATGTGTAGCAGCCTGCCCTCTCCAGACAGAAAACAAGCAGACCCAGAAGCCTCACCTCCTGGTTGGAGCTCTGCATGGGTGGTATCTAGTTTCTGACAGACCTTGCCAGTTACTGTATTTTGGCAGCCATTTCAAGCTGAAAACTGAGCTCCTAACATGAGTGAGTGTCTCTCTCTCTCCTACAACAAGGCCCTTCACTGGATTCCTAATGGTGGGTGATACTTAACAAGAGTAGCTCAGGTGAGGGCAACTAGGTGTGGATTTCCACACTGTCACACATAACAGCCTTGGCATGAAAGCTCTGAGAGAGGCACTTACAAAGCAGGTAGGAGGAATAAATAAAAATATATGGAAAACAGTTCAGATCTTTAGGCACCCTTGATTTCGCATTTTTAATGCCTTTTTCGAGTCTGAAAAATCCCCCAAGTGAGACATACAGACATCAGTATGTCTCCACATGCTCTGCCTTATTGGAAGCCATTGAGAGTACAGAATAGTGCAGGCAGCTGAGCTGTAGCTCATCCAGGATATATATTCAGTCTCCTTTTGGATACTTCTCACTACATCAAAGACATTGAACGGAACAAATATTACATTTTGCCAAAATACAATAATTCCTACAAAACAGATGTTACACATACTCTTCAGCTAACAAAGGAGTGCTATCTGCATCTACATGAATAATAAAGGCTTAAACAGCAACAATGGCAACAGCAACCAGTGGATAGCAATAACGCTGAATTGTGGCTGTCTCCATTTTAAAGTGACACACTGAGAGTTCAGCATTAGTGTGAACAGAAGTTATCATGCAGCAAAACAAAAAGCCACATAACCACTTTGAAAGAACAGCTATTGTACATAAGCTGACAAACAGAGATATCATTAGCTGCACTATGGCCTTATCGGTGAGCTTTCACTGACTCCGCGTATAGTAGCTATCATACAGCAAAAGAGGCTGCTTGCTTAACAGCTGTATTGTAATTATAGATGTATCAGGATGACACACAAAGTAACTGTAGCCTTTTAATTATAGATACAACCAATACTTCATTTCTACAGAGCTGTGGCACCTCTGGGCTTGCTGTGTCAGTTATGAAAGTAAAAAAGTAAAGTTAAGTAAAAACAATTGCTTGAGCCCCAACACCTCTTTCAATACAATTTAAGCACTGGATAGGACCACATATGAAGCACTATTTTCCAGTGAAAAGTTACACTGACAAGTCAATGACCTTAGTGTCTGTTTAGAGCTGATTGCAGTTCATATGGGGAAAGTACATGGCATCATCCCTAAAGCAGTGACCCTCTTTAAATGCACTTCCTTGCACCAATGCAAAGACCCAGCCACTTCCTCCTTAAGCAAATGAAACACTATATCCCCTCATAGAGGACACACTCTTTCAAGAAAATCACCTTTTCCTTCCAGGAACACTTACAAGAAAACATACCATAGCCCATGAAACTTGCTCGCCATGGGCAGCCGTTGCACCCTCTACTGCTCCAGCCAGAGCCCAGTATAACAATGCAAACCGAGCTTCCCCAAACCACTCTGATTTCCAGGAAAATACCCGCCGCCCTTCAGCTCTATCCCTAATTTACTAACTTGTTTATTTGAGTTCTATACAATATTTTGCTCCCTCCACCCCAGTTATTGTATATTCAGGTTTTTACCAGATGATTAAGAAGCAAGGGTGACTGTGGCAGGGCCGGTCAGGTGAGGGTAAGTAGAGCAAGCAAATAAGGACAGCAGCAAAGTCCAGGGTATGGCCTCCACTCTCTATGTCCATCTCCCAGACCCTGCAGAAGCTACTCAGCCATTCTCTGAACATTACTCCCTGAGGCCAAAGGAGAGGAACAAGAGCTTGAGACAGGAACTTGTTTCTCCTCTGGGAGCATGAGCGTTGTTTCTTCCCCACACCCTGCCCCACCTTGTCTCTTCCCAGCAGGCTGAGAAGAGGACTGTATTCTCTCCCCTGCCCACTAATGAAGGAACAGTGTGTGGGGTTTAGCAAGCAGGTGCCCCCGTCCAGCTCAGTTCTCCTCTTTCCCCCAGGCATGGCTACTGTTCTTGACAGCCTAGAACACACTAGGGGAAAAGACAGGCAAAGGAACCTCAGCTGGAAAAATTGTTTAGAGCCTCTCCTGCTACTCCTATGCTAATTCAGACAACAGCTACTGAAACAGGTCCTCAGCACGCCAGAGCCCAGGACCACATTCCTATTTGTTCCCCTACTCCTGACACATCTAGATCTTTGCATAGCTGCTCTTTACTATCTCTTTAGCACTCCCCCTTTTCCTTTCTTCTGCCTTTCCTGATTTACTTTCTCTCTAACTTCATCCAGCAAACAGAAATAAGTGACTCATCGGGACAGGGTGTTCTTGACAATCACTTCACATGTTACGTAAGTGAGAAGGGGTGGACTCATCGCAGGCATACTCCCTCAGGCATTACCTAGCATGTTCTCTTCATCTAATGGCCCCCCACTGACAGCCACTCCAGCCAGCAGTGATCTGCCTTTTCTTGTGAGACAGCCTCTGACCTGGTCACTTTTAGTCCCAACCCTTTTGGGGTAGCACAAAGTGTAACAAATTAAACTCCAGTGTCCTTACAAAAGGTCTTCAGCACTGACTCCAGCTCTGAGGTCCTTATACCCCCCCCTACTTAGGGCTTTGAGTCATCCTTATTCCCAGCACTATCCACTACAGGAGGTTCCCAGTGCAGAAATCCTATAAACAGCTGCCAAGATCTACTCCATCAGACTCCCTTGCTGCTATCTTCCCAGACTTGTTTCTGTAGCCTGTCAGCAGGCCTCTCCCACAGCCTCTTATGGTTCACCTTTCTTTTAGGGCCAGGACTCTTAAAGCTCTCCCCAGGAATTCCCCAACAAGTCTCAAACCAAAATATAAACAAAAACCCACTCCTTCCCTGCTCAGGGCTTGGCCTTTCATGCCTCTGAAGTTTCCCTTGGTTTGTTTCTCAGAAACCTCCCAGGACTTTGTCCCTAGAAACCTTTTCATTATGGCTCACTACCAAAGCCTGCTCTGCCTTCTGATTATTCTGCATCTCTCCTGGCCTCTCACCAGACTTCTCTTCTCAGGAGAGGATCCTAGAGATGATCTCTCCCTGTGACTTTCTCCTGGACCCTGCCAGACTCTCCACTCTCTGGTGCCAAGAAATCAGCTACAAAAAGTTCCTTCTTTTGTGCTGCTTTTCTTCACTATCCACTATCCAGCTCCTTCCTTCCCTGGACCTTAGCTTTAGTTAAGGTCGCTCCCCGCCCCCCCCCCCCCCCTCCAGGTGCAGTCACGTGGGTTAATTGGCCTCTCAGGCCCACATTTTTGACCCTTTCAAAGCCAGGTATACACCCCATCACATTTGGTATCAGTTACTTTGTGCTGCCATAAAGGATATTCGTCTTCCTTCTTTGTTTTCATGGCTGTTCACTCTGGTTAGCCCTGCAGAGCCACACACCTAGAAGAGATGTTGGATTCTATTCCATGTTGTGTATCACCACTGGATTGTTTGCTAAGTTCTGATTGGTTATAGCTATAGACTTTATGGGAGGCTGGCAGCTGAGAGTGGGGAAACCATAGATCCATTGTTTTAGCTCTGGCTTTCCCCAGCAGCTGGCTCCCCCATTTTACACCACTAGAAAAAAACAAGACATGCCTCAGAATCTAGCACTTTATCTCTTCCTCCCCATGTATAAACTGGGAGTAATAATACTTATTTCCTTTGGGTTGTTGGTAAGAAGATTAAGTAGTTAAAGTACACCACTTTGTAGATGCAAAGTGTCCATAGAAGTGTTAGAATTATTGCCAATATTAAAATATTATTCATGATTTAATGAAATCATGCTTTTCCCCTTTCCTTGGCTAGGCATGTGACTCACAGGTTTAGCAGGTACACACCATCATGGAGAGAAGGAATGTCACACTGATACTGATATTCTCATTTTGACCTTCCTGTTGATTTCTCCATTAACTAAGTAATCATTGCAGAGAGAGAAACAGAGACTGCAAGGTACATTTAAGAGCCATAAAATTGTCCTCATTGTTGCTGTGATATACCTAAGTAAAAGAAAGGAACAATATTTCAATGCATTTCAGAAGGGTGGGAAATCCAAAAAAGAGAGGTTAAAGAAGGTTTTGGCATTGTTGGAAGTTTGGAGATGTGCTGCTGAAAAGACAGATCATAGGCTGATATTCAGAACAAAATACAAGAGATATGACTGCCAGTGGAGAGAGGGGAGCCAAACCCATGGAACACAGCAGGGGAGCTTCATAGAGGGGAAATGTTTCTACCTCCCCTCAGCCCCATCAGCACTGCCTCATTCTCTTCCAAGAATGCAGCCAAGCTGCCAATGGATTGCATAAAAAGTAGAGATGGGGCCAGTGAGTGGCTGCACAGAACAGCTATACAAATCAGAATATTCACCTAGGAAAACTCCAGAGATAACACAGTAGAAACTGAATCAGCACCTGTGCACTGTGTGATTCTCCACTGCCCCCTCCTATTAGAAGGCTTAACAGAGACATTTATGGACTGGCCAGTCAATAGCAGCCTGATTATTGATTAGCCCAGTTATGTCACCATAGCAACTGAGGAACTTGGAGCAAGAATTTCTCTATATAGCTGGCTGTTATAGGTCTTGGCGTCCCATGGATCCTCATGTTTTTATGGCTCTGCTCATTCCATGGACTGAGGGGATAATTCATCTAACCATGACTTTGTGCAAGTTGTGTGCTTCTAAGGTTAATATGTTCCACTCTCTACATTTAGTGCAGGATATATGAGTCAAGACAGAGATAATTTTCTTGTAGTTGAAGTAAGTCATGCAACACAGTGACGATCTAGTTTAAGAAGAGCTGGTTAGCCATGGAAGCTGAAATACAAAAGAGAAGTTTCAAAAATGTGGGAAGAACATAGAGCTTGTTAAAAGCACAGAAGATATAAATAATAATTATGACAAGAGGTAATTCCATACCCATTGATATCATGTAGTAGGCCATCATGTCAAAAATAGAAATAATACAGAAAAGTTCTTGTATGCATAACAAACTCATTATGAAGGGACTGAAGCTAACTGAAGACTCTCTCTTTCTCGCTTTTAAGATAAGAAGCTAATAAACAGGAAATAGTCATGTGGGGAGAGAACAGTAGATACGAAGGGGAGGAAAGAGAAGTGAAGGGATGATTATTTCTTACAGAGTTTAAATATGAGTGTTTCCAGATTCCCTTGGAATAGGATGAGAGACACGGGTCTCTTTTAGGCCAATCTCAGAGAGTTTGGTTTGCAGGATTTAGAATGTAAACTACATTTTCCTGCAATAATAGAATTGTGAAAAACAGAATAGTTTAACTATTTCAGTTAGTTATATATATGGATATCTATCCCTTAGGTGTGACCTAGGTTCATGTTAAATCCCTTATACATCAAGAAGTACAAATGATACTTGTAGATGGATAGGCATCTGTGATTCAAGCCAAATTTCTCACTTTGTTCACCAGCTCACTGGTCACTTTGAATAAGCTGTCTCCTGTGATAGAAAACGAGGAGTTCTGTGCTCTTGGCTTTTTCTACAGCTCTCCAGAGCTCTTTTTATATTGCTAGTGTAGTGGGGCAGCTGCCCCACTCCTACAGAACAGGTGTTAAAAGCAGCCCTGGAGAGGGCTGCAGCTGGGAAAAAGAGTCAGAGCAGCTGAATGAGTAGCTGTCCACAGGTGTGGTCAGCTCAATCTGGGCCCAGCTGGCCCTTATAAGAGAGCTGCTGGGGCAGGTTGCAGGAGCTTCACTCTTGTCTTGGAATGGGAAGGGCTAGCTGGCTGGAAGCAAGGTACCTGAAGTGGAGCAGTTCTGGGGAAGGGCAAAGGGAGCTGAGGAGCTCCAGCCTGGAAAACCCCTAGGCTGTAGGCCTTGGGTAAGGCCAAAGCAGGTACTGGGGTTGCAGAGGTGCAGGCCAGGGATAGGCAAAGGCAGCAGATCCTACCTCCTTGCCAATGATGAATGGCCATTACAGACTGTAGTCTGCCCCAGTGAGCAGAGGCTAGATGGTGACCCTCAGTAGCCACTGAGACAAGCTTGGGGTTAGAGGGTTGGGAGTTCTCCTGAGAGGGCAGACCCAGAGTGTGGGGGTATTGCTGGAGCAGAATCTGGAGGTCAAAGGCATTGAGGTCCATGAGGGACACGGGGGGGTGGGGGTGGGGGTGGGGGGCTGAGGCAGGTGAGACACTGGCCAGCAGAGGGTGCTCTGAGGCTGGAAAGAACTAATTCCCAGACAACCAGCAGGAGGTGCTGTGGTAGTGAATCTTTGCTTTGCTACAGCTAGCCTGACCAAATACTATGCCAGACACTGAGACTCAGATGAAACTAATAAACTCGGATATTTCAGATCCAAAGCAGGATTTGAACAGGTGTGCAAAATCAGTGCTTAATTATAGGGGATATTAGAAAATTCTTTCAGCAGATCAAATTATCTCACACTGGCACTGGGGTGAGAATTTACTCTTCAGTAAGAAATATTGACTGTGACATATTGATTTATAATAGGCAAATGTTTACTGAGAGTTTAATAACCATTTGACAGAATGTCAATAGTGCAGGGTCCTGTCCCCCGCCCCCCCGCCCGCTTACTTTATTCATTTGTATTCTCAGCTGGATATGGAGGATAGTCACTTATGATAGACTAAATTTAGTCTAAACTTGAACTCAGGAAAGTTGAATTAACATGAAGTTATTAGTGGAGGTGGTGCCTAGATACGATGGTGATGGGCACACAAGAAAAGATGTCACTGCTAGCACACAGCAGAAGGCTTAAGTTGACTAAAGGGCTTTATTTCAATTTCACACTGTTTTTACTTTGACATGTTCCATACAATGTTAGTCTGTAGTAGTTGTAGTTCTGCAATACTTATGTACCTGAATATAGTTACTCACATGAATAGTCCTATTCAGTTTGACTTTTACCTGCCCAGGTTCTCCTGTCTCTCTGAAATATACTTTGTGAGTAAAGATACACACATGTATAAGTGATTGCAGGAATGAGGCCAAATTACCATGGAGTATCTAGTTTAATGATAGTGGACATGAAACTATCTCTAAGTAGTTAGAGATTCTGAGGAAGATCACATCATCATAAATGAGACTATGGTGAAGACAAAGACAGAAATGCATTGGAAACTTTTGCATTATTAGCTACCCTGGTTTATCTTTTCAGTATAGATATTGCAATGTATATACACTGCAAATAGATTCCTGGACATTGCAGTTACGCATATTGAAATCTATAATTAAAATTTCATATCTATTGTTGTAATGAGCAATAACTTTAGGTTTTTTTCTTTTTCTGGTCAAATAATAGAGATTTGGAAAAGAGGGGGGGAAATATAGCATCATTGAAGTCTGAGTCCCTGCTATGCAGAAAGTAGTGATGAGACCAACTCTGCTCATTAAAATGTCTACTAATTTATTTAGCAGAGATTCTGAAAGCTTTGGCTGTAATGGAGTAATGGCAAGCTCGTGGCAGACAATGCTCCCCAGCATGCACCATTCCTTGGCATCAGAAAGCATATTCAGATGACTCTAATGGTCAAGATTTTATGACTGCAAAACCACTTGAAAATATCTACAATAGGAATGAACTCCTTGCACATCTGGCATGCGAAGTCATCTTCTTTAAAGAAACAATGTACTGTAGAGTTGTGAGTGACACCTTCTGTTCACAGTACAAGTCCCATTCTGAAGGGTTTTAGAACTTACTGAAATAAGTTTTCACATTGGTTAGATGGAAAAGTGCTCCAAAGCTATAATCCCATTTTATTTATGTGAAGTTATTCTCCTAGCTGTTGTACTAGAGATTGGATTAAGATGCAAATCTTAAATCTGGATCCTCAAAATTCAGTGGAATTCAGATACGACCTCAGGAAAGTTGTGGTGTTTGGTTCAGGACTATCTACAGTTTTATCTGTATAATGCAAAGTCTTTCCAAGTTCATAAATTTGGAAGTATAGAACCAGAAAATACCTCCAGGGTATTCAATTTGACGCACTATTTTTCAGAACCACTTATTTTCTGTTTCCTAAATCGTTTCTATTAAAGGCTGATTGAATCTACTCATGAAAAGCTCTAGAGACAGAGGAGAAGCTGCTACACCTTCCAGCCTGGGTTAGGTTTACAGAGTGCTTCACCAAAGGGTGAAGCTTCAGCAGGAAGTTTAAAGCTGACACACATTCTTCCCTACTTCCTGTTGACTTTCTCTCAAACACAGTGGCAGGAACCAATTGCAGAAAGTGTGGCAAAGAATATAGCCAGATGACATAACAGAAGCATTAGTATTCTGTTCACTTCATAAAGTTATTTCTTGTTAGCTAAATAAAAGGTTGTCCTAATCCCTGCCCTAGCCATCAGTGAAATGCTACAGAGGAGTCAGAGAATAGAAGAGAGCTAGTCCAGATGCACAGTGAAAACTTGGAGCTCTTGAGGGCAGCTCATAGGCAAGTTGTGAAGAAATGAAATCTCCACCTTAACTATGGATAATACTTAAGGCCCATTGATGGGCATGGGTTTTTCAGCAGTAAATAGCGTAGGCTGTTCCTTGGCAGAATGACAGGAAATACTTGTGTCAGGATGAAGAGCACATTGTCAAAGAATTTCCCACAGATTAAAAACATTGTTGTTACACATTATTTATAATAACCCTTTGGAAAAGTTCACGCTGTCTCCTTAAAGAGTTTTAATTGCTTGTTCTTTCAGGATTTGGTGACGCTGAGGCCTTTTCTCATGTACACTTGACTGTGGGAGTTCTTCCTGGGAGGACAATGGAACATGAAATCCTTTATTTTAAGATACAAGGAAAATAGCATACGGTAAATTTTATAACTCAAAATCAACAATAAAGGAAGGTTAGAGTTGAGGCCTCCCAACCTTTCAGGTATCCCTCTAACTCAGGGGTTGGCAACCTTTCAGAAGTAGTGTGCCAAGTCTTCATTTATTTACTCTAATTTAAGGTTTTGCCTGCCGGTAATACATTTTAATGTTTTAAGAAAGTCTTTTTATAAGTCTATAATATATAACTAAACTATTGTTGTATGTAAAGTAAATAAGGCTTTTAAAATGTTTTAAAAGCTTCATTTAAAAATAAATTAAAATGCAGAGCCCCCCAGACCAGTGGCCAGGACCTGGGGCAGTGTGAGTGCCACTGAAAATCAGCTCATGTGCTGCCTTTGGCACATGTGCCGTAGGTTGCCTACCCCTGCTCTAAGTAGTTCTCAGTGCAGAGCACCAGATGCAAAAACCTTACAATATCATGGTTTGTACAGCACCTTCACAACAAGGTTCTGATCAGTGACTAAGACTCCTAGGCACTACTGCAGGACAAATTATAATTAACAATAATACTCACTATGCAACTGTTTTGTTTTACTTTTAGCCTAGAGCTATTCATTGAGGTCATTATCCAGCGATTACTTTGTTCTTGCATGGGTAATCCCCCACTGAAGTCAATAAAAATTTGCATAAGGCTCAGATTTTTAATGGTATTTAGGTGTTGCTGCACTTAGTGTTGCAAGCCTAACTAACTTAGGACCACAGAGCTTATTTTAAAACTAATTTAGGTGCTTGGGAGTCTAAATCTCATTGATTATCAGTGGCCCAAAGAGAGGGATTCAGATGACATCTCCACCTCTACCAGCTCCAGCTGAATCCCAAACATCACCTGGAATGAAACAAAATTAGACTTGCATCAACAACAGCTCCAGCCCATCTCAACTAACTTCTCTTTTCCCCAAAAGGACAGATATGATCATGTTTAATATTATTAAAGAAGACTGTTTTCCTTCAAAATTCTTCAGCTACAAAAAAGTTACTAAAAGAGAAGCTTTATTTGATGTTTGACATTTCAAACACTTGAACTGTTTTTCTTTTGTTCTGAGTCTTTAATACACAGTTAAAAATGTTTATTAGTGTGTTTGCCCTAGTATTAAGTAATCTAAAATCTCTGTATACCAAACTCCAAACCTTCTTTAACACTGTTTAATGTTAAACAATAACTAAATTATGTTAACTGTTATATCATCTAATCCATCTAAGTTAATACAACACATGTAAGGAGCGGGGAGGCTGCTTCTTGAAGGATCAGTAATATAAAGTTTATTTGACTTTATATAGTTAAAGGACATGTTTGTTTGAAATTTATGGTCAACTATGGATCTGGTAAACTCTGTTGATGCTGAATACTTTGTTGGCAAGTGCTCACTACGCAAAAGATACACTGTATGCAAAAATGTGCGTAAAAATAACACTTAGCAATTAAGTTTATTTCCCAGGCTGCAATTGCCCTAGAAATGAAAAGGAGCGAGAGAAATTAAATAGCTCCTTGAGATAAATAAATACATAGAACAACCGTATCTCACTCTGAGAGATCTGAATATATGCATATAAATATAATTTGCAACAGGTAAAAATGGGGTATTTTCATTTCTATTGGATATCAAGTAGAATGGGTTAGAAAATGGAATTTCCATTCTGTGGGATATTCCAACAATTCAAACTGGAATGAAAAGCTGGAACTCTTCCTGTAGAACAGAAAATTTCCTGTAGAACAGAAATTCCAAAAAAATGGATTTAGAACTACTGAAATATTTCATTTTCATAATGTCAAAACATTACTATATATGTTGTTATAATTATAGAGTCAAAACAAAAACATGAAACGGTCAAAATGAAACATTTTTACCACAACAAAATGAAATGTTCCAACATTACTGAAATGAACTAAGAAAATGTTGTTGACAATTGAGAAGTTCCCATGAAACGATTCAATTTTGACAAAACTGCCATTTTCTGCCATAAACCGAGTTGAAATTTTTTCAACCTGCTCTATTAAGTATGGAGTGTGATTGCCATGGTATGTACAACCTTGAATGTGTCCTTTAGACTATCTGACTGTTTCAGTGAATGCTGTTGAACTAGCAGTCATGGGAAGTCCTTGGCTCATGATGTCCCATCCCAGCAGGAACAGTATGATATGCAATCATGAAGTTGTCTGCTTGTGCTCCAACCCTGTGTGATGTATGCAATATGAGCTACTTCATGCTGAATGACAACTCTGTGGTGCCTCATGGGAGCTTAGATCTATCCCTTTAATCATCACCATCTTCCGCCTGTTTTGCACACACACCAGTTCTGGGCATCTGGACTAATCTGGGGTAGCAATCATGGGAGATTTTAGAGAACAAAGTGTAGTATAGATATGGCCTTCGTAGGTCCCTAGAAAGCACATTTTACTCTTTCTAAAATGAAATGCCTCATAAAGTCATGATTTTTGACTATTGGAAGTGTATGAAGCACTCAGAAACAAGCTAAGATGTGTTGTGTCTTTTAAGATCGTGGCTGTGTTTAGATGTGATTGAGGGAAAATGTTTCCTTCGTAGAAGAAAATTGCTAATTTTACAAGATAACATGGAGCGAGTTATCTATTTCGAATTTATGGGGCAGCAGTTTTAATAATACACTTCAGTGGTAAAGAGAGATTTGTTTTACAGCACACTTCCCAATGCTGGGCTTGTATTTGTAGGTCGCACTCTGAAAATTAAAAATACAATATGGAAGGACCCATATATTTGCTACAGAAAGGTAACTAAAAACAGTTGGAAATACTTTCTTATGAGCAACCTAGCATGCTACCAGTTGGCCAGATTCAATCTAGTGTAATGATATTGCTCTCCCTGGAGTTACATTAAGTATAAATTTGACCCTTGATCTGAAATTTTCTGATGGAATAAAATTATTACAAGCATATACCTGTATATCCAAAATATACTTACATAAGCCAATGTATAAAAGCCGCTTTCTCCTCCCCACAAGTACTATGTGAGGTCAAAATCTGGTCTCAGTTAACATCTGTGTTAATCTAACTACACTATAGCTAATAGAGTTACTCTGGATTTACATGAGTGTATCTCAGAGCAACATCAGTCTCTTGATCTTTGAGACAATAATGATTTATGTCATGGAACAGCTTAGTTTGGGTTAGAAAACAAGAACACCCATAACTGTAGGCTTCTGAATTAAAATTAAGTGCCATATTCTGGTGCCCTTACTTATTTGAGTAGCACCTTGCTCCGTCACTAGCCCAATTAATTTTGGGGTACTGTTTATAGTGTAAGGTACCATACAACATGACTGAGGGGTGGGGATCTGAATCCAGACCCACTGATAAATTTGGTAAAATCTGCCATAAAGAGGTTTTATTTATAGTACATACTTCTAGAGTGAGGGATAGGCACATCCTTTAAAATCAAAATACATACACACAGGAAACATTCAGAGCTATGGAAAAATGATGCACGTTCTTGGGCCGAATTCATCAGTGATATAAATGGTAGGTAGCTTATATGTTCAGTGGAAGCTCATCAGAAAACAAGTGTAAATAATTAAGTAATATAATTTACGCTGATCTAGCATGCATTAAGCATGCAAGCTGAGTGGAATTTATATGCCCTAGTAACTAACAGGAGGATAATATAAAGTAGGTAGAGCTGTATCTGTTGCTTAAATTTGCCTAATGAAGAGCCACTTAGGGCTGAAAATTCAGAGTCCTTTCCTAGTTCAGTTTTGTTTCAATAAAGGATCAAGAAAATTGTCATCTAGATGCAGAGAAGTTTCAAAGCACAGAGGAAGAAGCATCGACCTTGCAGACCTATGACATCAAAATACACTGGCAAAGAGAGAGCAAGAGAGCCAGATAAAAGTCAGCCAGGGCACAGTATAGTGATGGTAATTAAATTACATCATGTCACTAATTAGACTTCTAAGTAGGAGCTGGGCACAGAAGAACATTCTTAGAGTGGAAAAAGACAAAGAAAAAAACCAGTTCACTGTCATAAAAGCACTTCAAATCTTCCTTTGAAACTTGGCATGCAGCACTCAGTGCAAACCTACAAAGGAAGCAGATTTTCTGGGATGATATCACAGCATCAGCTAGCCAGCATTTCCCATTGTAGCGTATAATTCAGGAAGCACAAGACTGCTTCCTTCCACAGTATGACTATAGTAAAAAATACTGGGGTGTTCCCTGGTTTTTGGACTAACAGGCAGATAGCAAAAGACCTTACTGCCCTTGGAGAAAGCAGAATATTCCTTAGCCATGTAGCCAAGTTTTAATTTCACATGCAGAAGATTCCACATATCTGATACAAAAATAAGATGTGCCAAATTCTCACTTCAGATGAAGGAAAGGGATAAGTGGTGAGCAATGAGCTGTAAGATGCACCTGAAATCCTTGCAGAAATGAGCTATTTTCTCTACTGAAGGAAAAATTCAGCGCAAAAGGTTCAGGAAAGTTCACTGCGCTCTGTGCAGATCAATCCCTAATTGACCTGATCTGGGGTGGAATAGTTCACCCAATGGGTAGGAGACTGGATACTGGCATATGGGTACAATAGGTACAGGTGATTGAATACCAGGAAATGGGATCTTCATTTGCAGACCAGAAGATATTACTATCCATGCTACACAAGTAGATGACATTGGTAAAAACAAGTTTTTTGTTTCTCCTACCTTGTTTTCCTCTATGGAGTATCCAGAGTAGCAGTATCCAGATCCATGACGAAACACTACTGGTCGCTATGCTATTGTACTGAAGCTGTGGCATGGCATCAGCACAAAACACACAGAATGGTCCCTAGAGAAGTCTTTGTAAATGGATTCCCATCTATTGAGACCAACAGGTGTGTCAGTGCTGTCAAAGAGGCTGTTATTTGCGTTAGGACTCAGTGCAGACTGAGAGCCAACAAGGGTGGCAAGAATGGTGTTTTTGAGGAAATGGAAAAGAAAGGATACAGTCAGGTAAGTTGTATCTACCTGTAAAGTGGCAGGGCAGGATGGGGAAAAAAAACCCATCGGGAGCATTGTCAACAAAGAACAGAGGCCAAAACTTTGACCTCATTAGCAATCAAAAGCAGCATAATAAAAAAGGACACATAGGTACCAGAATCATGGCTTGTGTACCCTTACTAGTGAACACAGACATTACCCCCACACACTGTGGTTACGTGATGGGTGGGGCATATACATCAGTCAGTGATTGTACATGGAAGATAAAAGCACTGTATAAACACTTAGTTTTATTAGTTCTTGTCTTTTAGAAGCTACTTTTGCATTTTTGAGAATGAGTTGGGGGTTCCACCTCAGGTTAGAAGATTTTTAGGAGAAAGACACTTGGCTCAGACACTACAGTAAAGGGGGCAATGTAAGTACCTAAGGTGATCATGATGAGATCAATAGATTCCAATCTTGCAGTCTCTTTCAATAATTATTTAAAATGTGGTGACACCTACTGTCCTCAGGCCAGGAGTACGGTCTGTTGTGCTAGACTCTGCACAAGTAACAAAGACAGTCCCTGCCCCAGACAGCTCCCAATCTAGGATTTAGACAATTTGCAGCTAGTGAATAAGCAGACAAATGAGGTGGAAGATGGAGGCATGACAAGTAATAGCAGGGACAGGAGCATTTCTGTTAGTACATATTCTCAGAGGAGGGCATAGTGGCCATAGGTGGTAGTCATGACAAAGGATCATCAGCCGAACTAATTCAAGATGGTAGCAATTTCTAGGCAGCGCAGCAAGGGTAGGTCTGAAAGGGGGATCTATGGCCCAGATCAGAAATCTACTTAAACATGTGCCTAACTTTAAGTGGGAGAGGGTAGGAATTGTGACTATTCCTGTGCTGCAAAAATTAGAAATGTGCTAACCACGTGGGGCCTAAATGTTGGTGGTTTTGCAAATGTTGGTGGCGAGTTCTTCACAAGCGAAAGGGACAGCAAAGGAGGAAGCACAAAGATGTTGGTGAGAAAAGCGGGTAAGTGGACGACCAGGTCTCCTCAATGGCTTCAGCTGGAATTCTGCATACAGAAGGTTTTGAGCCTGATTTCTTAAAGCTATTTGCATTTCTACAGGATAAGTTTCCATATTAACAAAAACAAAACAAACCTTACAATGATTTAGTTTGTTAGGACCCATTCTTGTCCTGGTTAGATTCACATTCTTATTTTTCCTTCATTTACTGGACTGAGAGATCAATAGTCTAGTCACGTAAACCATCTAAATTATCTTTCTTTATCATTTCACTTCTTATCACTTACCCTAAAAAGGGTTCACACTCAAAAGAATTTTTACAAAAGATTGTTCATTCTATTGGGGTGGATCAAAGCCAGATCTGTAATATGAAAGGAAAACAGAACTTGGAAAGTAAGAAAAAACCCAAAGGGATGTGGGGCATAGAATACAGATATTATTTTAGTAGTGATTCTTCATCTTCATGTTTCCCACAATGTCCTTGTTCTCATATAGAAGAGAAGTAGCATTTCAAATATAAATTATCTATTTTCAGTGAAATATGAAAAAGCCAGGGAAAATAACCCAAAGATATTAAATTAAAATGAGCATAATTTAGAAAGTATTTAGTAAAGCAATGTCTTCAGCATACATTTGAAAGTGCTATAAACAACCATGCTTCAATTAATAAAGAGCAAGTTAAAAACTGATCAATCCCACTCTCCATTTGTGAATTTCATAAACAGGAACTGATTATAACAAATATGGCCAATCTATTTGACATGAAGGTCAGTGACTCACAGGCTATAGGTATGAATGAATGAATGAATAATAACTTCACAGAATACTGGTTTTGGTGATCTTAAGAACTTTAGTTTTTAGCCCTAATACTGTATATTTGTCTTAGTATGGTTTTGAAAGAGAAAAATGTCTTTGTCAGTTTCCTTCTTTCATTTGGTACTGCAGAAATAATTGGCCAAATCAAGGGAGCCTGTTATTTACACCAGTTGAGGATCTGGCCCATAGAGAGCAATTATAACACATTCAGAGCTTGCATTTATAGCCTTTTTTGTGCATTTGCCAGTGTCTTACTATATTAGGACAATGTAATCATTGAGCCTATAAACCATGATGCACCTTCTCTGAAACTATCTCAACAAATCTTTGCAAGTATAAGAGAAAAATTCAATTTTATGTACATCTGGAAAGCCATATTTGTCACATCACAATATATTTTGTAATGATATGTCTGTAGCTTTCCAAAGGATCACACAAATGTATTTCAGGAACTGGCTAGAAAATTCATAAGCCTGTTCAAGGAGAAAACATAATATGATGCAAAATGACTGATGCAGCTGTAAAAAGAAATAGAATGACATGATGTTTCACCTCCCAGTCATTTGAAAAAAGGTTTCTGAAGCTACAGTTTAGAAGTATCAAAATGCACAAGAGGAAAACTTGATGGCCCTGGTTTAGAGGAGTTATGCAGGCATAAAGATTGTGTCACTGAGTGGAGAACTGAGGCAGAATGTTTCATAGCAACTTGCTAGTATAAATGTATTGGTCTATTATGTCTACTGTTATGCCATTGGATTCTCTCTTGCTGGACTTTACAAGCAACAAATAGATATTCATGCATGGAATATAGGTAATTTGTTATTCCCCAGAATAATAGAACCATAGAAATGTAGGGCAGGAAGGGACCTTGGGACGTCATCAAACCCAGCCTGTCACAGACCAGGATGTGGGCAGTCATGCCTAATGGTTGGGGCAGGAGTCAGCCATCAGAAGTCAGAACCAGGGTCAGATATGAAGTCTGAAGTGAGGAATTGGAGCCAAAGGTCAAAGCTGAGTTACCTGGAGTGAGACAAGGCAGGAGCAGGTCTAGGGACAAGCAGGTTCAGGAGCTGTGATAACCATCCAGCAGCTATTGCTTGTGGGCTTAAGAGCTGTTCTGCTGACTCTGCCCACCCATCAGGAGCTGTATCTAATCAGGCAGTCTTCTACACACCCGCTGTACTTGTTTGGTGGCCTGGAGACTGGCTTTTCTGCAGGCCCTGATTCCTGACAGTGCCTCTCAGTTGAGGGTACCTCCTAGGCCTCAGATCCTAGTTTCCCAGGATAGTTCCAGTCTGGACTATAGCCTTCCCAGTCCACAAAGTACAGGAGTCTTCCCGTAACTCATTAAGAGTTGAAGATGCTGTAGACTAAGTACTTCTCCTATCCACATACTGTTATGGGTAGGGCTTTAAAAGAGAGATATGAAAGATGAAGTACATCAAGGATTCAGACAGCTGCAATCAGAAGGCCACTGGCTTAACCCATTTTATAATCTTGAAGGGGCCCAGGTATTGTTAATCTAGCCTGGCAGTTGGGAGGCTTAATTTAAGGTTCTGGGCAAAAGCCACACCTTCTCCTCTGTGGTCAAATTGTGGGCAGCCTGACAATCTTGATTTGCATGGTATTTATAGGTTTCTTTGATGGACAGCAAGAGTTTCTTGAGTCCCAGTGCACGTGGAAGGTTAATTCTCAGCAGCTGGTGCCGGGGAACTTCTGGTAAATCTGAGTGGAGGCAGGGGTGAAAGCCATAGTTTGCAAAGAATGGATGATGGTGGGTTGAGGCATGGATTGCATTATTCTATGTTAATTTGGTGTAGCACAGCTGGGAGAGGCAGTCATTCTGGCGGTAACTCAGAAAGCATTAAAGATACTCAGAAAGCAGTAAAGATACTGCTCCAAGACTTGACTGTCTCTGTTTGCACATTAGTCTGTGGGTGATAGGCAGACAAAGTGAGAGACTCAACACCAAGTAGTCTGAGAAATTCCCACCAGAACTGTGGTTTCTGGTCCGATACAATGTCTGTCAGAAGCTATGGTAATGGAGAACGTTTTTGTCAGGATGCTGCTATTGAACCCAGGCTATTAGCCTACGAAAGCTTATGCTTCAATACTTTTGTTAGTCTTTAAGGTGCCACAGGATTCCTTATTGCTTCTGCAAATCCAGACTAACACGGCTACCTCTCTGATTCCTGTCTCTACTAGTTATATGTACAGCTAGTAGAAAATTTTCCAGCAAATGAGTTTGCTTTCAGAAAAAGCTTATTCAGCGAAGATGAAATATTTCACATTAATGTGTTGATTTCATTGTTTTTTACAAGAAATCATTGAAACATTTTGCTTTAACTTGTTTATTTCAACTCTTATAATAGCTGAAACCAGCTTTTATATTATAACATAACAATAATACATATAAATGGTTATATTATGTAACATAACATAAAAGACTAAACATTTCAGACTTATCAAAACGGAATGGGTTATAACCAGACATGCCAAACCTGTGGAAAAAAATGCAGAAATTGGGTTTGTTTTTGGCTTAATTGGCTTGTGAGTTGTTTGTTGGCTAGTTTTTGGTTTGTAGCTTGTTGCTTGTTTTGGCTTCTTGCTTCTTTTTTTTTTATCGGCTCCTGGCAAGTAGGGGAGAGAGTCAGGGGTGCACACCAGGCCCACTACATATCGGGGGGATCTAGTCACATAGTGTATCGGAGTTCTTAGGGATTGGTTTGTTTTTGCCTTGTTTTGAAATGGGATTAGCTTGATTTTTGGCTTATGGTGAAAGTCGGAGAGCTTATTTACCACGCGAAAGTTGCCAACTGTGGTTATAACATAATAGAAGCTAAAAAATAAACTGTTATATAACATAAAAACCCTAAACATTTTAACCCTATCCAAGTAAAATATTTTCATAAGGTTGAAATGAAATACTTTGGAATATTTTGTTTGGTGAAAAATTCTGAGATTACAATTTTTCATCCTGATTCAGAATGAACCAAATTTCAAAATCTAGGAATTTCCCACCTGTAGTCACATTCCTGACTTATGGATCACTTTTGTTTAAGTAAAAACTGCAAAATACATACATAAGAGACCTGCCACCTGCAGTAAATGTAGACTGATTAGAAGATGAGGCATATCCAGTTTTGTGACTGCATATTGGATAGATCGTCCCATAAAATTAATTACTCAACTTTTTTCTGTTATTTGTAGGTAGTAATTGACAGTGGCATTTTTAATTAAACTAAACCGCAAGACAGTTTCTGGCTAAAAGGGCAGACAATTATCATCTCCTAGAAATGATTCCTCCAGGTCTCTCTCTGCATGCAGTATAAGCATTCAAAGCACTTGCAAATTCTGTTACATAAGTTCAACTCTTCATTGTTATCTTGCTTTTCTTCTGTGAAGTTGTTGAAAAAAAGAATTTGAAATCTATATTATTTTTCCTAAAATGATCCATTGCATTGTACTTTGCACTGCTCCATTACAGTGCTGATTTTCACTGTACATGCTTTTAATAAACACTCATTGTTATAAAGATGATAAAACTCTTATCACATTAATGACTTTTCAATAGTGGTAAATGAAAATGAATACTAATAAAGTTAACGGTTGCCTTGATATGATAGAAAGCCACTAACTGGGAAGATTTTCATATTCTAACAGTACAGGAAACCCTTTTTCCCTGCCTATTTGCTGCCAGCACTGCAAGTGAAAATACAAGGGCAGAAAAATTTCTATGTTTGTGAAAGATACAGTGCCTATTCACTGATAGATCATGTCCATTTTTTCTTGGCCTTGGGCCAAATTCTTCCCTGGAGTAATTCCATTGCCTTTCAATATTGAATTTAATGGAGTTACACTAAGGATGAATTTATTCCAGTGTAGCCATTTTAAAATATACATGCTTGCCTTGTAATGGATTCATAACAATTTGGTATATAAGTCATGCTAATATTTCTTTTTGATTCAGGAATAAAAAGAAACTACATATGCTATCCATGCCACAGCAACAATATGTACCTTTCTATAAAGTCCTGCGTTTTCTTATGTTAACAATTTTTCTTCATGCAGAAACGTGTCTTGCAATTTGTACGCTAACTTACAGCTACAGGAGGTATAGTCCAAATAAGAATAGGGTGGCTAGACAGCAAGTGTGAAAAATCGGGGGACAGGTAATAGGAGCTTATATAAGAAAAAGACCCAAAAATCAGGACTGTCCCTATAAAACCTGGACATCTGTTCATCCTGCATAAGAAGGTACAAATATGTTGACTTAACTGTGCCAGCTTACACCAGTAGTGAATTTGATCCTACTTTTTATAATAAAACAGAGTCAAAGACAATGATCATGTACCTCTGCATGTATCTCACAGTAACACTGCATCCAACAGCAGCATTTCCCTTCTTGTATTGGGCCCTGTCACAGGCTGGTGGCCTTTTAAGGCTCAGCCTTGCCTGTGACCTAGAAGCTATCCCCTTAGCCTCACTGGTGAGGTATTAATGTAATGATCATTAGTAATCCCTGCTGGGAGTGATGGAGCTTAATTATAAAGAGAGATCCCAGTTGCCATGGATTAGAGTCAGGACTACTTAGATAGAGCTATGAACTTGCCTGGGTGAAAAAAACACAAGAGAAAGGAATAAGGACAGCTCTCTTTCTCTTGGGGAACGACCTGGGGAAACCAGGCTGGAAGACCGCTCCCCCACCCCGAGATCTGTGCAGGTTTTTGTGCGGGATCCTTGAGCTAGGGCCTGCAAGGAGCAGGGAAAGCTCTGAAAGGAATCTGCTAAAAGCCTTGGGGAGGGAAGGCAATGGGAAAAAACCTGCTAGAGGAAGTAGCATAGGGGAAGCTCTGCAGGGAAGAACGTCAGTGTAGCCCAAGAGGAGCTAAAACATTATTAATTGGATGGCATTCTAACTTATGGTTGGATCTCCATTACCATGTAAGAGGACTGAACTTTTATGTGATGTGGCCAAAGGACCAAGCCCTGGAGCACCCAGACAGATGGCTGGGAGAAGACAGGGAGACAGACCATTGTGGAGCCAAATAAGTGGCTGTGAGGGGGCACCTGTGATGAAGACACCTTGCAACGCTGTGTCCAGGAATGGGGAAATGGGGCAGCCTTGTGGTAAGAGTGTGGCTATTAGAGACCGTGTGGTGCAGTGTTCACCCACACTTGCCCCCAGTTAAGGAAGGGCTGATTCACTCAAAAGATCACAGCTAAGGGGAATCAGATGGCTAAGTAATCCCCTGACTGAGGGGACTCAGCTGAGGAAGCATGAGCTGGGCTGGACTTATAAAGGCAGGAAATTGGCAGGTGAGGGGGCTGTTGGGAAAGATTGCAGTCATGTCCTGGGAGGAACGGGGGTAGAGAGAGTTTAGAGGCTGCTGAGACAGGTACTCCCTAGGAGGAGGGAGAGTTAGAAGGCTGGCAAACCTGGAAGGGGGGCTGGGAGTGACAGATGGTAAGAGAGGCAGTAAGGTCCAGGAGGGAATAGACCTTGACTACTGGCTAGAGGGTCCCTGGGCCGAAACCTGGAATAGCAGGTGGACCTAGGTACCCCTGCCAGCCACTGAGGCACTGAAAGGAAAGACTGCTTAGGACTGCTGAAGGAAGACTTTAGTATCCCGGAAGGAGAAAAGCATATAATGAACTGGCTGGAGGGCTGAGTTATGTAGAGGCAGCAGCAACTCGTGGAGTGGGTGAGGGGCTGCAAACCAAGAGAGTACGGCAGAGAGAGGGTGCAACTCCGGGAAGGGGTGTTGACCTTGTGATGCTAATCCCCATTGCAGACAACAGGAGGTGCCATTTGAGCAGCGAGCAGAGAGCTCTGTCACAGGCCCCTTGACACATGCCTATTTTAAACAAAAGAGAACGTCATCTCCAAATAAATACTTAAAATATTAAAGTGTATGGGAATTAAGCATACGTCCAAAATGTTTACAGTTCATTCATCTGAAGGTCCAATTCAGATTCAGCAGTGTGTGAAATAGCATGCATGCTTTTTGCTTAGGTTTATTATAAGCCCTGTTGAGCTAAAATCTTTTATATGATCAACTACACTCAATTAGTATGTTCCATAATCTATTATGCCAGAATAATCCATTATGAAAAAGAGCTATCAAAAACAGGCTACCCTGTTAGCCTAATATGGAAGTTAAGCCAAACTACTAAAAGTGTAATCAAAGGATATTTCCAGGTTTCTGATGTCAAGCATAGATATTTTAAATGTAAAAGCCTACAGTTATTCAAGGGTAGGCACTGTTTCTTTTAAACATACAAAAGTCAGGTATTTTAAAGTTATTGTACCTACTACACTGAACCCTGTCACACTGATCGTATATGTTTAATAGTTCAGAGACATTTTATATACTAATACAGAAAATTTAACAGCATAAACAGTAATAGAAAATAATTCATTCAACATGTGCAAAAGCAGCCAAGGTATGGTGGTGGTGAGGAACTTTAAAATTTCCCCATTTAACACAGTGAGAAACTCAGCCATGACATTGAATTACAGTATGTTTCTGCATTTCATTATCTTAGAGTCATTGTGTTTGTAAAGAAAGAAGTGGGGGGAAAATGAGAAGCACTCAACATTTTAATATCTCCCAGCAACTTCCAAGGAAACACTGTAGGTCAAATTTCTTGGAAGTCTATAGTAGATTACGCCACTGGATTGTTCATACTTACTGAATGTGACAATAAGGGACTGAATAAATGAAGAAATACATAAGCAGACATGTACTATCTAAGCGTAGCATGTCAACACATTTGGGGCATGGATATCACTGGGGGAAGCCAGATGGGTTTTACATTGGGAAAGGACAGTTTTCTTGAGGATGAAGGTTGAGAGCTACTAAAGCTGGAAGAAGATACAGTATTTGTCCATGGGGTTGGGAAGTTGTGACAGCTGCAGATAGTTATATGTGTTTTTCTTTGGAGTATGTGTGTGGGAAAGATCAAGAAAATTTTAATGTCTACTCACTAGATTGATGACCTCAGTTGGATTATCCCATATGTGCTAAGAGCTTTATGTAGCTCTCAGAATGGCCACTTGTCAACTTTGCTTTGCATCACTATTAGTAGCTATTATTGCAATGATAAATAGATGCATTTTATATCATATAGGTATACATATGATGTGAGGTAATAAATATAATTAAAGTTATTTGTATTCTTAACTTTCTAGATGTGCTGTTGCTGCTTCATCAACCATTCTGATTTATGGCAGTCTTTAAAATCAGAAAAGACCTTATACTGGGGTTTATGCTGACAGCATTCTTTATTTTGTCTGGTTACAACTTTTTCAAACAGACAGAAACAAGCAGGCAGTTTCTCATGCAAAAAAAGTGAGCTGAATAGATTAAAAACTGCCATGGGTCATCATGGCGACCAAAGTTGTGAAAAAAGTAGTTAGATTCCAAAACAATGTGATCAAATATGGCACAGGGAAAACAACTGTGTCAAGCTACTAGAGTGTTAAGTATCCAGAACCAAAATCGTAACTTTAGGTCTCTAGAAATCTGCAATTAAAATAAATATGTTATCTGATAATTGTCAGAAAACCTGAAATAGTAGAAAACACCTTGCCGACGGAACCTGGAAATTATTGGAACATATATTTATGCACACAGCACATTAATTTTACAGAGGGGAACACTAAAATCATCCTTAGCATGGATTTATTCTTATAATCATCACAAAGACTACCTGTAACACTGAATATTGTACATGAGATTTTCTAGAACAGAGGCTCATTTTTATGTCAACAGTCCTTTGTAGTTAACATACAAATTCCACTTTTATCCCCAGAAGTGAATGTTTAAATGCTTAAATGCCCATTTGTGCATACCAGTGTCCTGAAGTTACTGCCATTGCATAAAGAAGGTTTCCAAATGAAATGCAAAAGTGCACAGACCTGGACTCTCACTGTGTGAAATTCTGGCTCAGTATGTATCTCATCACTTAGTGGATGAAATTTACCCTTCTACAGAGACCTGGTACAAAGCCCCACTATCAATGAAATAGTGCATAGGACTAGAGCTAACTCTTTGTACAGAGGTGAAATAAGCTGTCTGTCCTTGTTGTATAATAATGTTTTGCATCTATATATCACCTGTCATACAAGGTTCTCAAAGCACTTTCCAAACATAATTAAACTTCTCATCACACAGAGCTAGGCACTTTAATAACAGGAAAAATGAGGCACAGAGAAATTAAATGACTTGTTCAGTATCAGTGTTGTAGTTTCGTTGGTCTCAGGACATTAGAGAGACAAAGTGGGTGAGGTAATATCTTTTATTGGATCAACTTCAGGCTACACAGAGCTCTTATTCCTGGCTCCTTGTTCCATATCTCTCAGTGAGAAGCAAACCTGGCCATAAAACCCAGGGATTCTGACTCAGAGTTCCTTGATCTAACCACTAATAAATAATGACTAACAATATTGATAATTAATAACACTTGTTCAGCATTTTACACACTCAAAGCACTGTTCAAATGCTAAATGATTAATTCGTTCTCACAAAAATCATCGGATGGTAGGGAAGACCCTGATCCTGCAACCATTTACAGACCTGCTGAACTCTACACATGTGAATTGGAATCAATGGGAGTATTTGAGTGTAAAGTCAGGGACTAAGTTATTATCATGACTATTTATCACCTCCAGATGGATTGTACAGATGGATGAACTAGGAACTTAAGACAAAGATAAGTTAAATTAGATGCATGAGGTTACTCAGATACGATCTCTAAATTCTTTCCTGCCCTGATAAGACCCTACTAGTGAGAATAAGAGAAAGAAAACATGTCTAAATCTCATAGGAAGCCATTATATGTGTAAAAAATAGTGAAATGTATATAAAACCTTGTGATTCTTGTGTGAAGAAGCTCTTCGATTATACTCCTATTTTTGAAGAACCAGGCTGCAGAAAGTTACTGGTAAGATGGGACTTATGTAAATACAAGTATGCCGATATTTTAACCATATAAATATAAACATACCAGGAAAAATATGTACTGATGATTGGGTAACAACAAAGGTTTGTCCACTTAGCATGAAATTCACCCTTATATAGAACACTAGCCCAAATGTTCTGCATAGCTTAAGCTCTATTTTCCTGGCCTATTTCTCAGTGGAGTGAATTTGTTCTAAACTTTTGTTGTGTCTACATTCCAATGTTTCTTTTAATATTCCTGAAGCCAGAATTTCATTGCAACTATGGCAGTAATTGAAAATGAAAATGTTGATACATATTTGTAATCATTACCTTAAAAATGTATTGCAAACTGAAACAACTATATGATGAAGTCTGAATTAGCCATTCACCTGGTCTTCCCCCTCCCACCCCCCACAAAAGAGGGTTATTCAGTTTATCGGTTCAGGAAGGAGATACATTTGTATGTATCAGGGAGATCTTAATCTTTTTTTAAAATGAAACAAGAGGTACTCCATCTCCACATTTCCATATGGTGTCTGGTAAATCAAATGACTGCATTTTTATATCCAAAAAGTAAGCAACTCCCACCCCCCTGGAATATGATACAGAGCTTGATCCTTAAGTGCTCCAGGGAAAATTCAGCCCCTACAGAGGCACGGCATAAGACTATTTAAGTCCCATTTTGAGCAGGCCTTAAGATTGCTCTTTACATAGGGATGAATCTCACCCTTCATGTACAGAATTCCCAGTGAAGTCAATGTAAGTTCCATTAACTGTGCACTTATAGCAGCTGAATCAATATTAACCAAATGGTATTGACAGTTGAAAATATCTTTAATTTATGGCCTAAGGAGATATTATTTTTATCCAGCAGCGTGAAGTTATTTGTCCAGAATATAAATAATTCTTATGAGTCACTTGAAAAGATAGAGATTGTGTATGTATATAAAGGGTCTGATCTATGCTTCTTGTACACCCACAGCTCCCACTGAAGTAAATGGTAGCTTTGGGTGTGCAAGAAACACATGGTCAGGTTCTGAATGAGGAGTAACAGAGGTAAGGGATAGGAAAGTACTGTATGAGAGGAATGCAGCTTGTAAAATAAACTTCATTCTGATTTTTCTTGAGGTAGTTAAGATGAAAAGAGGGGTTAAGAAAAGAGAAATACAAAATGTATAATCCAAGGACGTGTTAGAATACATCACTGATCAAATTTTAAACACTGCATTTTGTAGTCAGGAGCTGTGGGAGGAATAATAAATGACATGAAAACAAAAGCTATGCTGAGCACTGAAGTGTGTGCAAAATGGCCCAGTGACCTACAATTCCTTATCTGTGGCACAGCAATGAAATATATTAGCATATGTAATGTTTCTGAGAGGTGATATTCTTTTCGTGTATGACAGAGTGGAATATGTAATGTAGTTGTAGCCATGTCAGTCCCAGGATATTAGAAAGACAAGTGTGTGTGTATGAAGTAATATCTTTTATTAGACCACCTTCTGTTGATAGAAACAAGCTTTCAAGCCACACAGAACTGTTTTTCAGGTCTGGGAAAGGTACTCCAAGGCTCACAGCTAAATGCACAGTGGAACAGATTGCATAGTATAAGTATCAGAGGGGTAGCTGTGTTAATCTGTATCAGTAAAAAACAATGAGGAGTCCTTGTGGCACCTTAGAGACTAACAAATGTATTTGTGCATAAGCTTTCACAGGCTTGAATCCTCTTCATCAGATGCATGGAGTGGAAAATACAGTAAACAGGTATAAATATACAACACATGAAAACTCCCATCTTTTAGCTTATGCCCAAATAAATCTGTTAGTCTCTGAGGGCTGGGCTAAAGGAGGCACTGGAGGTGGGGGGTCGACCTAAGATATGCAACTTCAGCTACGCGAATAGCTTAGCTGAAGTTGCAGTATCTTAGGTCAACTTACCTGGCCATCCTAACGGCAGCGAGTCGACCGCGGCCGCTTCCCTGCTTCCTCCTCTTGCCAAGATGGAGTACAGGAGTCGATTCAGGGATTGATTTATTGTGTCTACATTAGACGCGATAAATCAATCCCTGATACATCAAACACTACCTGCCGTTCTGGTGGGTAGTATAGACGTACCCTAAGGTGCCACAAGGACTCCTCATTGCTTTAACATAAGTAGTGAGTACATCTTCTAAGGAATCATTCAAGTTAGAGTGGAATATATTATTCTATAACAGTTAACAAGAAACTATAGGCCTACAAAGAGGGGAAAAAAGCTCTTTACTCATCTAAGTAGCAGAAGACAATGGGGCTACTCATGACTGTAAGATGAAACCAGTAGTGATATTACTATTTGACTTCAATGGCAGCAGAAGGGGTTCCTAATCAAGAATTAGACTCAAAATAATTGCAAAAGAATGTGACAACCTAATATCCTATTATCAGAATATAAATGCAACATGGATAAGGAATCCACTTTATTCTTCAGCATCTAGCATGAGACCAGAAAATTTCTTCTTTTAGACTATTTTCAAAGTGACTAGATCCAGCCATATTAAATTCTTATGATGTGTCATTCATTTGACAGGAGGCTTTCTGCAGACTTTTCTGCCATGGTAAAAAGTTCAATGCAAATAAGGTCTTGCTCCAATCAAATATAACCCCTCTGGCTGTTAGCTCATAGACTATCTGCAAGTTTCTTGGTCTTGCTGTTATAGGGTTCCTCCTCATTAGGAAGGTAAGTAGTTCTCTAATTCCCTCTAGCTTTCTTAGAATTCTGAGCTCCATGCCCACCCCTTACTTTGGCATCAGACTAACTATGGGTATTGAGCATACTTAGCACAGGGACTGCTTCCTCCAAGTGACTGTTTGGGCGCTAGTCACCCAAAAGGTTGGGCAGGAGATGAGGCAATGGCCTTGCTTGCCCCTTCCCAGTTAGCCAGGTGTGCTTAGAGAGCGAGATCATGGGAGGCATGCTGTACCCTAATATAGGCTGAGGCATTGGGTGCACCCCCACCTCCCGCACTCTTGGAAACTCTGCAGGCCTGAGAAACAGGTGCTCTTCCTCAGGTAGAGCAGCTCTTCACCAGCCCCAATGCAGGGCCCAGTTCCTAATAGACATAGTCTTGTCCTTCTACTCCAGCTCGTCTGTTACTCTGAGTTGTCTTTGGTCTGTCATATATCTGTGAATTCTAGAATGTGCAGTAATGAAACCCTCAGGACATGTGCATGTGTGAGCTATTTCTATTACTCATTTGAATCCTATTAATTTGTCTTCTAAACTGTGTAACTCTTTATTCATATTCCTTTAGAGAATCATATGGTTTTGTGCTTGAGTCAAGTTTTAATGCCTTTATTTCCTCAAGCATTTAAAATGTTGTACATTTGTAGTAGATTAGCATGCTAAACTTGGCTTGACGTTTTTCTTGATGTAAGCAGTGCCACAAAAGCATTACAATATTTCTGAAGCCTCTATCCATTTAAAGCTGTTTGAATCAATTTCTGGCTCCCCATGATTCCAATAAGTTATTAAACTGGTGATAGATAAAGGTAGCAAGGAAGTGATATCCCCTCTGTGTGCTGCTGTGGTGAGATCACATATAAAATTCTGCATTCAGTTCTAGGCACCAGAGAACTATAGACAAATGGAAGGGAATTAATAGAACAGCAATAAAAATGATTAAAGGCCAAAGAGATTGACTTATGAAGAAAGATTAAAGGAACAAAATATGTATAACTTGGCTAAATAACGACTAAGGGAAATGATACCCTAAATAATTCTTTGCCTCATTGGAGGACATAATTCCTTATGTCCTTCAAGTATTTTTGAAGGGTATTACAAGGATGTACCACTAGGAATAAAAAACTGAATCTGAACATTTAAAAGCTGGGGATGTATTTTCAGATAGGCCAAATGCTGACATGTTTAATCAGTTCTGACTTGGTTCTCATTCAGGCAAAGCTCCCATTATTTTCATTTAGAATTCAGACAAAGAAAAGGACTCCAGGTATGGTCCAGAAGTTTATGTGCCTATAAGCATCATTCCCAAGGGCAACTTTGTAAGGAAGACAACAAAATCTGTTTTCAAGCTTTAAGAGATCATCTTTCTGTTCCCCAGAATTGAGGTGAGTGGTCTATCTGTCAGGAGTGTGCTTGTCACCATGGTACCATGGCAATAACAAAATCAAAAGTTTATCCTCAACAGCACACATATCTCCCAGTAGTTTAAATGAGACTTACACAATAGTACTATAGTACTAGACTATTAAGGAGAATATCCTTTCCTTTACCTTCCCACAACACTAAATGCAGCCTCAGAGCCCAGCTTGATAACTCAGACTAAGGGGTGGAGTATTCTCCGTGGTTATTGGGCTGCTGGTGTTTCCAACCCCTGCTTGCTCAGAGACATGGAGTTGAGCTTTGCTGGTCACCAGGGGCATGCACACCTTCTGTTCGGGGATATAGATCAGTGGTGTATAGATCTCAGGAGTGTAATTTACAGTACATTGCATTTTTTGGATCCATCACATGAGAACTCCCATTCCCCATTCAGAGATCTCCACCTGTTGGAAGGAATTACTGTTTAATAGTTACTCTATTTTGCTTCCATGAGCGGTGACAGGTTTGTTCAGGTAGATACTCAAAGACTCTCAGGAGGGAAAGTGCAGCCTCATTGACACTATACCCCTTCTCCCATTTTTTTCCATCCACAGAGATACTCCAAAGACAGTGGGCTCTATGTGTTGTGGGGCGGGGACAGGCCAGAGGACTCAGATGCTTTGGAGGCATTATGTCCCCTTCTTCTTTACTCACACCATAAGGGCTCCTTGGTGTAAGTAAGTGTTGCCTTTATCTGTGTTAATTTATGCTGGTCCTCCTATCCTACAGCAAAATTCCATGAGCAAGGTTTTGTGAGACAGTGGCCAGTGCTACCATTGAAGCAGATGAGATTGGGACATGATATAGAAAGAAGCACAAGGTCACAGCATGGATGGACTAGACCTTCAACAGATCTCCTGAGTAGTGCAGGTTTGAGAGACTTGAACAGTGCAGGTTTGAACTCTTTTCTCTCGATGCTCCATCTCCTGAAAAAAACGGTAAGGCAGAAACTCCCAAATTTCTATCCGTGTGTGAGGGAATAACTTAGAGACCCTCACAATGTAATAGGCACACACAACCACAGACCTTCACTCAGAATCTCATTACAGCTGTGTATTAATGCTGACCTTAATTTTAAAATCAACAAATCTGGCTGTCAAGACTCTGTACTGCTGATTGCCAGGCTAAAGGGTCTATTTTCTTCTCCAGATGTGAACACTTAAGTCCAATTAATATCAATAGGAACTACGTGTGTATAAAACGCCCTTTAGAACCCAACACTGATGATGCCAGTTACATGCCCTTTTTTTACCAACATCACTAAAGAGTTTTCTGTTTTCTTAGCAGATAAAACTGCCCAGAGCCAAGCAATATGAACAAACTTGTTTGAAAATGACTTCATCCTTTGTGTGCTGGGGAAGGTGCACATGGGAACTAGCAATGCATTTTATTTACAGAGAGAGGGGCCAGGAGCTGATGTCCTAGTTAAAGACCATTTTACTCAGTATAAATCTCTCCTCCCTTCTTTCTTTTAATAACTAGATTCATTTGTGTAAAAATGGGATCTTGATTTTAAAGAACTCATTTGCTCCTGTGGTTTATTTCACTTTTGAAGCCATAATGTTATGTGACATCATAATTAGTTGCGACAGAGGTGATTTATGATGTCACAGAAGGTTTGTATTTTTTTCTCCTCTATCTCACTGGGGTATTGCAAACATAAATTCATTCACATTTGTGGGGTGACAAGACTACCATTATGGAGTACCTAGTACCATTAAAATCTAGGAACTTATCCAAATCCTATTGACTTCAATGGGAAGAGAATTCCCTCCATAGATTACAGGACATATCCTCAGTTGGTGTAAATTTGAAGTCAGTGAAGCTATGTTAATTTATACAAGGTGAGGATCTGCCCCTGTGACTTTTGTGGGGAGTAAGCCATGTGAGCAGATGAATCCTGTTTTCATGCAATGTCTTAGATATTAAAACACCAATAAAAAGACAGAAAAAAGTCTGAAAATTTGATAAGTATGCAAAATTCTTGCTAAGCAGAATGCTGTTCGGAGTCCTTGAGGCATAAGCAGATCATATTTACCCCAGAATAGGAACACAGAATATGTAACTTTTTAAAATTACAGGTTTCATCGTGTATCTACCCAGGTGTTTTACCCAGGGTGATGTCTAAAATCAGTTGTGGTAAACTGTGAATTGGCATCTGTTATTTAAACCTTTTTTTAATCCCAGGGTTAGGAGAAATTCACATCTGACATGGCATGAGCCTGTCTGATACACCCAGAGCCATATGTGCTGTGGCACAGGAATGGCCCTAACGTTGAATTTGTAGGCAGCTATGGCTTTAAATCAGCCCTTTAGAGCTACTTAAACTTAGCCTTGTGGGTGAATAATCACTCATTTGAAATACTTAAACTGTTTGGCTCCCAGTGATGATTTCATAAGAATAAGAGAAACATTCTGTTTTGCATTTTATTATACCAAAAATGATTTCACTTCAAAAGAAACCCCCACAAATTTAGATATCTCTAGGATGTATTATTCATCAGCTTTGCATTTAGCTAAAAGTAAATGAAATGTTAGCTATAACATTATAGAATATTGAACATGCACATTAAAGTTAATCACTGAGCACATTCCCTGTTGGGAAAGAAATGCAAAGAGCTACAATTCCCCATTCTGGTAACATCAGCCTCTGCAAAGCACATGCAACTCAGAGGAACATCACAACTTTTGGTGATTAACACTTTTTAAAGGAAACGCTACTGTCTACAACACAATGTGCCTGGTTACACTGCATGAGTAATCCAGAAACAAGCCTCTCCTCCATTGTGATTTGTAAATCAAGGCAGGAGGCTTCGGACTGAGAGCTATTCTTGCCTTTATTGCTCCACAGAATAGCAAAATGATTTCTTAATGTTTATTTTTTCATTGTTGTATGTACCAGCAGTATACATATATATTAGGTACGATATAACCATCCCATCCTCATCCAGTCTGTCAATCTCTGGTCTTCTCCCTGTGAAATTTCTTTTCCTATAAAGGGCAGCAACATAGGCATAACTTCCTTTTCTTTTGCTGCTCCAGTAAGACTGACCCAGCATGTAGCCCACAGGAGAAGAGAAAAACGCACATGAACCAAAAGATGAGTGCCCCCAACCTGAGTTTGAACATTCTAATCATGGCTGAGACAAATTGGTTTTACTAAATTAGTGGTGGCTGAGATTGTGCCGCACCTTCACAGCACAAATCGTTCTATGTGGCAGGCCTTAATGGGTAAATCTGCGAGCTCTCCAGAAGCTGGTAAGACATCTCTGTCTTCCTTGCATCAGGCAGAATTTAAATTGGCTACTAAGCCTTTTTCTGGAGCCCCAATCCAAGGATTGTGCGCAAATATATCTCAAGGCATTCAGCTCTCTTTCAGGCTGCTGTGAATCCTATCATGCAGTTTGTAAAGTGTCATACTGCAGGTGCCTTAATGTTTAGTTTTGCTTTTTCAGCTGGTCATGTTCCAAGAGAAAGTAAGTTTGTGGGGCAACATCCTGCAACAACAGGCTTTAGGAAAGGAGTAAAGTTGTCCATCCTCTGAACCTAAACCTAAATGTTAAAAAAGATGTTAATGAAGGTCATTCATCTATTCAAGAATGAGGGAAATAATGACTTTCTTCCCTTGAAAGGATATAATTGCAAAGGTGCTTTCGCTAAGATATTACAAATTATCTGATATAAGAACACGGGAATCTCCTTTTTAGGAAAGATTTGCCAGAAGGGACAGAATTATCTCTTGTTAGATGCATAAAGAGCCTTTTATCATTTGAGTTGTTTCCATCTTCTGATGCTGTACTATATCTGTGTGTGGTTCCTTCAGTAATACGCAGGGAGATTAAGCTACAGAAGTTTAGTTATTTTCTGTATGCTGATGACACATAGCTTTGTGTCTTCATCTTGACTGACTAGCAAGAGCAATTCAGCTAGGATTTGTTGGAAACTGGAACATGGGTGAGAGCTAAATGATAAAGAGGTGATGTTGGTGGGCTGGGAGAATAAAACTGTGAAAGATTATATTGGATCCCATGACGGAAGATGTGTGCCTGCCAGTACTGACCAGTTCACAAGTGCCTGGTTGGGCTAACAGGTAAATTTGGATGACTAAGGAGAAGCTATGGCCAAAATACCTCCCCTTCCCCATCTACACTTGACTGGAGGGATACACCCTTTTAGTCTGGACACAGACCTCGCTACCAGCATCTGTGCTTTTTAGACTTCAACATGAAACCATTGCAATGTTCTCTTTGGTTTGAGTCTACATCTAACTCCATTTGGAAGCAATTGGAAAAGGTGGCTGCTTGCTTAGGGAATAGAGCCTCTTCTCAGGATCAAATCACACCTGGGCTTCATAAATTGCTCAGGCAGCTTTCTGGCTTCCAGTTAGATTTTAAGATGCTGGTTTTAACCTACACCCTAAGCAGCCAGAATCTGCCCATTTTCTGGGAAAGCTTATCTGTTTATAAGACTGGGTCCAGATCATCCTTCTAACCTGGCTCAGTCTGCTGCCCCACCGAAGAGCTCAGTACAAATGGCCGGGGGAGGAGGTGGTGCAGGTGGGAGGGGAGAGGTCCAGTGGAAGGGCGAGCAGCTGCAGTGGTTGGAGCAGCCCCTCAGAGGCTGCTTTCCCCACACGCTCTGTAGCAGAAGCTTCCTGCAGGCGGGCTGCTCTTTTGGCTGGGCGCGTGGGTGCCTTCTCCTGAGCTCAGAGCCGGGGGGTCCCATTGGGCTTGGCGCTGCACACGCAGCAGGGCGTGATGCCCGGGGGTCACGCGTGGGCTGCAAACCGAGGATCGGGGCTTCGCAGCGCCTCTCCCAGCGCAAACGAACGAGTCAAGCTCCCGAGCCCTGCCTTAGCCCCGCCCGGGGGAAGGGGCACGGCGGGACAGCGCCCCACTGCCCGCTCTCCGCCGACCAGCGGCGGCCGCACGCTTGGCAAGCGCCTGCCTCCCGCCGTCGCCGCCGCTGCCTGGCCCCTCAGCGCCGGCTGGGCTCGCTGCGGGGGACGGACGGGCGGCGGCGGTGTCTGGCTGGCCGGAGCAGGCTGGCTCCGCAGACCGCCAGGCGGACCCAGCCCACTGCCCGGCTTTGGCTGCGGGGCTGGAGGCAGAGCGGAGCGCGGCCGGGCGGGCTCGGCCCCCGAGGCGAGGAGAGCGGCGGGGAAGCGGTGAGTGCCGCGTGCAGGAGGCGGCAGCCCCGGGAGCTCGGGAAGGTGCAGCGGGCGGGCGGGGGCTGCGGCGGCGGCGGCTCCTCACGTCTCTGGCCGGCTCCGCTTGGAGAAGTTGCTGCCTCGGGGATTGCGGGCGGGGTCGGGGGAGCCGAGGACCCGTCTCGGCGAGCAGCAGAGGAGCGCCCCGAGTCCGGGTTCACGGGAGGCGCCCCGCGTTGAGGGGGAGGAGAGGCGCTGGGAACTTCTGCCAACGGGGCTGCCGCTGCCCTCACCCGGCGTGTTAGAGCGGGCGTCGGACTACCTGCACACCACACACACACTAAGTGCACACCCAGCATCCCACCTGCACACCACACACACACTGAGTGC
>ML677335.1:5073436-5211450 GCA_007922305.1 Dermatemys mawii | reverse complement strand
TATGTAATAATATCTGCTGTGGGAGGGGTTAAAGGTGTGTGTGCACAGGGGAGTGTATGTGAATGTGTTGGGATGTGTATATATTCAGGAGTTAGAGAGGATCTCTGTGGGCTGTGTCTAAAATGGAGAGGGCTAATGGGAGTACTTGTAGGGGACTGGAGTTTATGTGTGCAGGCATGTAGATTTGTGTGATCAGATTTCTTGCTAGAAAGGTTTGTGTTTTATTTGCTTGGAGAGAGGTCTGTAAGTATCCTTCCTTGTTGGTTTTGATGCTTTTTGTGTTGATCATACTCTTCATACAGAAGGAGAAAAAGATTTTGTCATGTGCTGGTGGTTCTTGCCGACAGTTTTCAGCAGCAACGACTGGTGCTTTAACTGCTGGTGCAAGATGCTTTAACTCCCTCTTCTCCCCCCAGCATTGCAAAGTGAAGTATGACAGTAACTGCCCAGAATATCTTTGCATCAAAGACAGCAAGACCAGCATCCTTGATTGAGCAGGAACTACCTCTGAGGTCTTAATAGTGAAGTACGTTCTTGGTTAGTCATTTCTTAATATGCATGCTCAGGCATTTATCCTGGATACTGAGCTATTCAGCATTTCCACTCTGTAAACAGATTGGGGGTACTTGACTTTTTAAAAATGTGAAAATGTTAGCTAGCTGTAGCGAGGCCTGGGAAGAAATGTATAATTACTACAATAATGCAATTTTTGCTGTCATTGTGCTGGGCTGCCTTTTGGGCTGATGCTTGAGAACTGCCAATGGGCTAATTACAGTAGTTTTAGGGTGATCTATAAGAGAAGACATTTGTAAAGCAGCTTTTATCTGGAGCATTATCCTTCAGTTAACTCAGACAGTGTGCTCGTACCTTGAATAAAATTGTGGATGGCTACTGTCATTCAGTGATGCATATTTTTAGATGATGAAAGATGTTTCTTAAGGGCAAGTGGTTGTTAATTAAAAATAGCTTCATAGTATGAATTTATTGAGAGTGTAGACCAGGTTTAGTGACTACCTTTTATTGTTGACTCTTTTAAGCTACTAAGTCTGAACTTTGGAGATGTCACATGTGATCTTCCTTTTGTTGTACTCCTTGTTTTATCATAATATTACAGCCTTACTCTGCAGGGATCAGTTTGAATTGTAGGTTAATAGGACAGTATTTTAGGATGGTACTGTCTACATAGTTATGAAACCTTCAGATATAGATTTCATTCTGTAATGCTTGATTGGAGACACTGGTTTAGTTGGCTTGTAAATGTGCAATTAAAATAGAATCAGAATGATTAGCCATGGAAGATCTTTATTATCTGATGCAGCTCCAACATACATCTTGTGTTTTGTATCCAGAAAATCATCATCTACTTATAAAATAGAGTAATCAAAAGAACAAGTTATAGGCTGAAATTCAAAGCCCTGTATTCATTTGAATTACTCATGAAGAGTAAATATTTTGAAGGGGTACCTGAAAAATGCCTAATTGAATACTACTAGGCTTAATGCTGACTATAGAATACTTTTGATTTTTGCTAAAAAGGGGACATCTCCTTAAACCAGTAATCATAAAAATTGATATTTTTTACCCTATACTATGGTATAACTGTCTTAAAATGTTCTGTTCATGTTAGAGATGCAAAGGGTATTACCTTGGATGCCATGAGATCTCCTTTCGTATTCTCTGCTGCTAGTGCCACTTCACATTCCCGGGCTTTGAGTCAAAGTAGTCAATTAGCTCTTCACACGCCAAGAAAAATAAAATTAATTTAAATGCTGAAAAGAAGGATCAACTTGTATGAAAGGTCAGAGAACACTACCAGTATTTTTGATGACCCTGGGAACTTGAGGATCCAGAGCAACATACTTGTGTTTTTAAATCCAGTCAACATGGAGATCAGTGCTATATTCTGATGTCAACCACAAATTGATTTTTTTTAATGGTTCAAGAATTGGGATAGAAAATCCAGTTACAAATGCAAAACATTTTACGTGAGGGTTTATAAGAGGAATGTGGCTAACCAGTTGAAATTTGCATTACAAAATACTTACAATTCTGCAGTTATAACTGAAGATGCTATGTGGATTTAATTATTTTTACTAAGCTAAAACTATAATGGCTGGAAAGTGTACAAAGGAGAAGATAACTGAAATATCAGTTTTCTGCTTTTATTTCATATGGTTAAAGACAAGGATTGGACTAGACAGTCCACCCCAAGAACTAACAAGACTCTTGTTATAGATGCGTAGTCCAATATTATATATATGCATCAGATATTATTGATACTTTTTTTCCAGTCCATTTAATCAATACAGGCAATTTGCTTAAACAGTTTAGTGCAGCACAATTTTACAGTTGCTTTTCTTACCTCTTCATTTTTGACATTAGGTTTTCCTACAATTACTGACCAGAGAGAAATTGGAATCTGCTCTGACCTTAATTTGTGTGCTAGAAACAGGCTGGTAATTTTAAAATAAAAGTACTGTTTCACTAGGGTGACCAGATGTCCTGATTTTATAGGAACAGTCCCGATTTTTGGGTCTTTTTCTTATGTAAGCTCCTGTTACCCCTTCTTCCCCCATCCTGATTTTTCACACTTACTGTCTGGTCACCCTGTGTTTTATGTTTTCAGTTTTTATTTGTTTTTTAAAAAAAACTGTGATTTTTTTCAATGTTTAAATTCTAAACATTAAAACTGGACTGAAATCAGGTTAAAAATAAGGGAAAAATTGGAGAGGGGAGGGTGGAAAGAAACACAATCCCCTCCCCTTCTGTAATATATACTTTTTACTACAGTATAACTGAAACTTTTTTGTAATGTACAAAGGTACAGAGCTCCCTCAGAGCTAGTTGTTTTTCAAGAAATCCTGGTTTGCGTACACTCACATAATTTTCTTCAAAGTATCCTCACTCATGTTGAGCCTCTTGCTGCTTGGAGGTAGTCCAACTTTGAAAATATGCACTCTGCATCAGCTGATCCAGGGGGTACATTCAAATGCTCTGCCATTTTGTTGAAGTTGAAAAGTGTGTCTTGATGACTATTCCAAAAACGCAGCACATCCAGTTTCTCAATGTCAGGATTAGGCCAGTTCATGTATGTAGAAAATTTCCCTTTCAGATCTGAAATTTCTTCTTTAATGGCAAATGGTTGAATCATTCTGGCATAAAGACCATACTCTGCTGCAAATTTCACCTTGAGGAAGAGGTGCAACACCTGGATGACAATCCAAAAAATATTTTTGGCACCAAATACTTGGTGGATTCAGATTATGGGCCATGGTTTTTCCCATTTCTCACTGAGTGTTGTGTTGAAGGTTTTGAATGCTTTTTTGGTTTTAACATGTTCCAGGGTGTGGAAGATTTCCAGAAACAGCTGAGTTTTCTCACCATGTGTTTCTCCTTCAGCTTTTAATGCTCAGTTCAGCTGAGATTTTGGTTGTCAGGATCAGGTAAACATCTGTATTGACAAACATGTGGGCAGTAGTTAGAGAAAACTCCAGTGTTTTCTGCATGCCATTCAGTGATTCCAAGTTTTCAGCAATTAACATTACCTTGGTGCTTAGAATCTGGCAGTTATTCTGGATTTGCCAGTCCCTTCAGAGTTTGTGCTTTAGAACCAACAAACTCGGATGAGTTAGGAGACACATTAGCATAGTCCACGTGTTATTTACATGACAGGCAGAGCAGTACGAGCTCATCCACTGATGTTCCACAACAGGGGTAGGTAATTGGCAATTGGCTCTGCACTCATCTCGCACTGTGTTAAACAAAGTCTTTGACTAGTTTGCGTGCTTGAAAACGGCCCCAAATCCAATGATAAGGATTTCACGTCTTTGATGTCTTCTGTATCAGTAGCTGCTGGCAGGGCAAAGTTAATTAGATGAGCAGGACAGGTAATACCTAGCAGCACTGGTTTCTGATTGAGTTTAAGCTCTTGGGAAAATTTAGCCTTGTAGGAAGAAGAATCTGTGTTAGTTATGGCCACATTTTCCCAAGTTATTCGGTATGTCTCAAACATGTCAGTTGTTGCTGTGTTGAGAAAATGTCTGTCAGCAGAGGGGATGACTCGTCATATCAGCACAAAACAATGTGAGTTTATTTGCTTTGAAATAAAAAAATGAAAACAAAAGCCAAAAATCAGACAGTCTAAAGCATCAGGAGGCTCATCAAAAATCAGACTAGACACCACATTTCCATCAGTTTAGTTACTAAAGCATTGTCTTTTTCTTTCAGATACCTAAGAGTGAGGTTGTCTGCCTTAGGAAGGGTTTTTGATGCTGGACATTATTGATGCACAAAGTCACCAAGAGGGCCCCTACTATTAGCAGTGGTGGTCCGGTGAAACAAAGAACATGCACAAATTTATTGATACAGTTGTGCTATGTCCTCTCTTTCCTTAAAGCTCTGGTGAAAGCTCCTTATATTGTTTTTTTATCCCGAAACCCACTTTCTTTCTTAAGATTCTTGTGTTGCTTGCTTTCAACATGCTTCTTTATTCTGTCAGTGCGAGCACTGACCTCAGTGCTGCACTATTTGCAGCACAATGCATCACTCCTTTACCTTTCTTGAGTATTTCTAACCACTGATTTTCTCGATAGATTTGTGGTTTTGCCTCATATTTACCCTTTTACCTTATCTATCTGTAACCCCAAGGAGCTTACCTAGGTATATAGGGTAATGTGTGCTGATAGTTCAGGGAGGGGCACACCGTCCCAGATAGGAAGGGGGAGCCAAGGACAGACTTGGTCTGGTACTAGGCAACACAGGGGAAGAGAGGAGAGAGACTCTGTAGAACAACAGGGGTCTTTGTTGGTTTGGGAAGGATTGCAGGTGTGCCAGCTCAGACGAAGAGGTAGAGTCTTATCATAGACAAGAGAAAGCCCAGGAAGAAATGCTAGCCTGATCAACAGGCAGTGAGAAGTCCTCCTCTGGGAGCCCTGGGGTGGGGAGAAGCTATTTTGGGAGTAATCTGGACCCAACCACAGAAAGGGCAGGACTGGCTGTGTGGGGATCCAGAAGAACCCACACCCATTCATCCAAACCTCTAAGGAGACTGGCACTAATGGAGGTTACTGGGGGGATAGGGGGTATTACATATCTTTATCTGTGGAGGATTGATTGTTTACATTCAGTGCCAAACTAAACGGACTCAAAGAGATAGGCAGGCAACATCTCCTTGTGAGCTAATCATAGCACGATATTAATGTTGTTTGGTTTTCCGACCTCCATGGTGTATGTGTTCTGTATTTTGCACTGTGGAACTGCTTCAATCTCAGAGGTGCAGGACACAACAATCACATAAAGCTTTAGTGTCTAACAAAAATAAGTACCCAAAGTATACTGAGTGGATTGATACATGGAAACTGAAAATGTGGAACATTAAGTAAAAGTAATGTCTGATGCGTAATCAAAGATGGAGATATATTTTTTTTGTTGCGAAACAAAATCCATAAGGTAGACAGAAAATGTCATTTTATATTATCCAGAGTTCAAAACCAGTCGTGAAACCAATTCGTTTGGCATACTGTAGACAGTTTCAAATAATCTTCACCCCACAATAATCACAAAGTGTCCTTTAAATGATTGTAAATACTATAAAATATTGGGGATTTTTTTAAATACTGATGCTACTAGGCAGCACATGGCAGAAACTGTATTGGGGGGAGGGGAAGCAAATGCACCTCTGTTTCTGAAAATTACATTTGCAGTATATGTGCAGGGTTTTTGTTTTGTTTTTCAATGATGAACGATGTTCCTAACAATACTTAGATATTTCTCTAAGGATTTACTTATTATTTATTTATTAGCCCTTCCACATTGAAAAAATACCCAAATTTCTCTGCTAAACAACAGGTGTAAACATAGCTTATTATTTCTTAAACAAACCATGCATTATTTAGTGCTTCTTCACATTTGTGTATGAATCAAATAAAAAACAAAGTTGTAGATCTTCTACTTAGCAATGTATTTAGGTCTCTATTGCAATTACATTGTTACTTTAATAATGTCAGATGTGCTTTCTCTAGATTTAAACTAACACCAATGGTCTGTACGTGCCTTAATGATATATTTATTTAGGAAGTAAGAACTGTGACGTTATTGACATAATCTGGGACCATATAGATCATTGTTGCAACCAAGGTCCTGTCGTGGCACCAAACCTTATATAAAGGGGGTCATATAAGGTGTCTAAGAACAGGTTTTAGTTTGCTGGTTATGATTATACTATCTGTATGCATGTGTCATTTTTGTAGTTGAAGTTATGAATATTGGCTCTATACTGTCTGTATCTCAAACTTATGCTATACTTCTGGGTGACATCCCAGACAAGCTGATGTCAGCTCTGCCTAGCCCACTTGATGGCCCATTAAGGACCATCAACTATACAATTGACCCATTGAGAGAAGGCAGACACACCTTGTAACTCAGCAAGGTATGCAGGTACTTGCTCATGTGACTCCAAATTCCATTTTGCTGTAATTTTCCACAGTAAGAACAAAGAAGTGTTCTTACACCTGGAAAAGACTATAAAAGGCTGATGTCTCATCTCCATCTTGTCTTCAATCCTGCTTCATACCTCTGGAGGGACTTGGCTACAAATTGAAGCTCTACACTACACAAAGGACTGAATCCCAGCTGTGGATGTACTCCAGAGACCTGATTTGAACCTGCAGTTTATTCTATAACTGCTACAAGCCTCAACCAAGAACTTTGCCATTACTGTATGTAATTGATTTCATTTAACCAATTCTAGCCCTCATCTATATCTTTTTTCCTTTTATGAATAAACCTTTAGATTTTAGATTCTAAAGGATTGGCAACAGCATGATTTGTGGGTAAGATCTGATTTGTGTATTGAACTGTGTCTGGGGCTTGGTCTTTTGGGATCGAGAGAATCTTTTTCTTTTACTGGGGTATTGGTTTTCGTAACCAGACATCCCCATAACGAGTGGCTGCTGGTGCAGATTTCGGGAAACTGGAGTGTCTGAGGGAATTGCTTGTGTGACTTGTGGTTAGCCAGTGGGGTAAATCAAAAGTCCCCTCTGCCTGGCTGGTTTGGTTTGCCTTAGAGGTGGAAAACCCCCTGCATTGGGCTGTACCTGCCCTGCTTGAAGCAATTTGTCCTGAATTGGCACTCTCAGTTGGGTCCTGCTAAGACCAGCACCATTACAAGAACATCCAAATGTTTTACTCCTTTTGTACAGATACATCCACTGAGCCAGACCTAAAATATGTGCCATTACATTCTTACACAAGAATCTTCATTAACATTAAGGTTCCTAGATTTTATAGCCTACAGATCAGACACTGCAAGGAAATATGCAGTTAAGTGATTCAACATTTCAGGGCAGATTCTTTGGTGCAATTTGTCATAGATACAACAATGTACACCAGCTGAGGATTTGTCTCCCATTTATATGGCACTCATCAGTTCCCCTTCTCAGCCTACAGTGCCTCCCTCCACCACCCACATAGTCCACCTATTTTCCCCTCATCCTGAACAGCTGACGAATGACTTTGGGTCCCATCAGGTTTCTTGATGGGGACTCTGGTTATTTAGCTAGAGGAACCTAATGAAATGTGGGGGGAAATGGGAAAATTTTCAATAGGGAGCATTTAAAAATATATCCTATCCAAATTTAGGTTATTTTACAAAAAATATACTAAATTTTATACTTTACTAAATAAAAACTAAAATTCCATTGTCGTCTGAAGGGTTATTATGGCAAAAATGGAGATTAAATCCAACAATTAAAGTATGAAACTGAGAGATTTTAATAGTGCTTTAAAGTGCAAATCTCCATGCAACCTGAAGGCTAGAGATTCTGCTGATGTGTTTATAAGATTGAACACTTATCAGTATTGCACAGTTACGTACAGATTGTTAATTCAGTCTAGTGTATGTATGGCAGAATGTAATGTTTCTATTTAATTGAGGATATGTTTTACAGTCACACTAGTTATTTGTCCTTATGACCATTTCACTTGTGTATTTTGACCAAATAACTGAAAATGTGATCATGATTCTAGACTGGTTGATCTGATTTTTACATAATGAGCAGGAGAGGCAGGCTATCTGGGAACTTGCGTACAGTAAGAGCACTATAAGACTTTGATTACACAGACACTGTAGGCTGTGAATGGCACTTTAGGGGCAAAGGGTTAATGTAGCTTTTGCATGGAATATTAATTTATATTATGCCTAGTTTCTAGCCACACTACTTATAAATGCTAATTTTAAGGAACATATCCTTCATGATAGTTTAGATAATAAAATAGAGAACTTCTAACACATGATTCTTAGCAAGAACAATCAGAAGTAAGATGCCAAGTCATAATGGTTGGTGATAAGGAGAGAAACAGTGTAGTTGTGCTCATTCCACTGTGATCAGAGGCCAAGAATCCAAAATATTATTGTGAACATTAATAAAAATGGTATTGTGAACCTTAATAAAAATGAACACTACATTATTGGCTCCCCAAACAGTGTTTCTCATACATAGTCAATGTGTCCTCCTCAGAAGCTGTTGCGTGAAATTGATGTAAATCCCAAGTAGATTGTGTCTGTGAAACAACATAAGGACAGTCATATTGGGTCAGACCAGTGGTCCATCTAGCCCAGCATCCTGTTTTCCAACATTGGCTGGTGCAGATGCTTCAGAGAGAATGAACAGAACATGGCAATTATTGAGTGAGCCATCCCCTGTCCTTCAGTCTTACCTTCTGGCAGTCAGAGGTGTAAGGACATCCAGAGAATGGGGCCTAAGAGCCTTTGATGGACCTATTCTCCATGAACTTATCTAATTCTTTTTTGAACCAACTTATAGTTTTGGCCTTCACAACATCCCCTGGCAATGAGGTCCACAGGTTGATTGTGCATTGTATGAAGAAGTACTTCCTTTTGTTTGTTCTAAACCAGCAGCCTATAGATTTCATTGCATGATCCTTGGTTCTTGTGTTATATGAAGGGGGAAATAACACTTTCTCTATACTATTCATGATTTTATAGACCTCTATCATATCCCCCCCCGACCCTTTGTCATCTCTTTTCCAAGCTTAACAGTCCCACTCATTTTAGTCTCTCCTCCAAAGGAAGTTGTTCCACACACTTGCACACAATAATTTTTGTTGCCCTTCTCTGTACCTTTTCCATTTCTAATGTATATTTTTTGAGATGGGATGACCAGAACTTCACAGAGCATTCAAAGTGGGGGCGTATCATGGATTTACATAGTGGCATTATGATTTTTTTTTTGCCTTATCTGTACCTTTCCTAATGGTTCCTAACATTGTTAGATTTTTTGACTGCTGGTGCACATTGTGTAGATGTTGTAGAGCAGGTGTTCCCAAACTTGTTCCATGGCTTTGCCAGGGTAAGACCCGGGCTGGCTGCAAGATGTTTTGTTTACCCGAGTGGCTGTAGGTGCAGCCACTTGCAGCTTCCACTGGCCGCGTTTCGCCATTCTTGGCCAATGGAAGCTGTAGGAAGCGGTGGTCTGGCCCGCGCTGCTTCCTTCACCTCCCATTGGCCAGGAATGGCGAACAACGTCCAGTGGCAGCTGCGAGAGGCCAGACCTACGGCCACTCGGGTAAACAAAACATCTTGCGGCCAGCCAAGGGTTTACCCTGGCCAAGCCATGGAACAAGTTTGGGAACCCCTCTTGTAGAGAATGATCTATGATTACTTCAAGATCTTTTTCTTGAGTGGTAAGAATTAATTTAGACCCCATCATTTTGTACGTATAGTTGGGATTATGTTTTCCAATGTGCATTACTTTGCACTTATCAACAGTGAATTTTTCATCTGCCATTTTGTTGCCCGCTCACCCAGTTTTATGAGATCCCTTGGTAACTCTTTACAGTCAGTTTTGGACTTAACTACTCATCTGCAAACTTTCCACTTCACTGTTTACCTCTTTTTTTTTTCCAGATCGTTTATGAATATGTTGAACTTCACAGATCTCAGTGTAGATCCTTGGGGACTCCATTGTTTACCTCTTTCCATTCTGAAAACTATTTATTCCTACCCTTTGTTTCCTATCTTTTAACCAGTTAGTGATCCATGAGAGGACCTTCCTTCTTATCCCATGACTGTTTACTTTGCTTATGAGCCTTCTGTGTGGGACTTTGTCAACTGCTTTCTAAAAGTCCAGCTGCACCATAGCAACTGGATTACCTTTGTCCACATGCTTGTTGTCACCCTCAAAGGATTCTAATAAACTGATGAGGCATGAAAAAAATATGTTGATGGTTCCCCAACATATTGTGTTCATCTATGTGTCTGATAATTCTGTTCTTTACTAGAATTTCAACATTTCCCTGGTATTGAAGTTAGGATTACAAGTCTGTAATTGCCAGGATCGCTTCTGGAGCCATTTTTAAAATTAAATATTATATTAGCTACCCTCCAGTCATGTGGTACAGAGGGTGATATAACTGATTATGTACCTCAGTTAGTAGTTCTGCAATTTCATATTTGAGTTCCTTCAGAAGCCTTGAGTGAATACCATATGGTCCTGGTGATGTATTAATGTATAATATATCAATTTGTTCCAAACTCACCTCAACTGACAACTCAATCTGGGATGGTTCCTCAGATTTGTCACCTAAAAAGAATAGATCAGATGTGGGAATCTCCCTTGCATCCTCTGGAGTGAAGAAAAAGAATCAATTTAGCTTCTTTGCAGTGGTCTTCCTAGAGTGATTCTTTCTAGAGTGCTTCTTTAGCACCTTGGTTGTCCAGTGACCCCACTGATTGTTTGGCAGGCTTCCTGCTTCTGAGGTACTTAAAAAAAATTGCTGTTAGTTTTTGTGGAGGTCAGTGATAATGAAGATGGTCAGCAATAATGTTCCACAGTTGATCAAGAATTCATTAACTGTAACTGCTCAGGGACCAGAATGTGCAAAATCAAACAGATGCAGGTGGGTCAAAAGCAAGCTGAAATACAAAAGCTAATGTCCCTCAAGCCTCAGTTACTGCATTATGGGCCCAATTCTGTAGCTTTAGTTAAGCAGAACTCCAGTTCACTTCAAAATACCACCGTTATGATGTTTCCAATTGGAGTTTTGGCTGACTAAGAATTGCAGAATGGGGCCCAATGATTTGAAACCACACAGCATTTGCAGTTACTGGATGATAGATGTTCTCTTATATTTGACAGTGTGTAGTATATACAGAGTGTATTTTATAAGCTAATTTATAATCCTTTGGATTTATAATGCACATACTTAATTTTATAAATGTTTGTATTATTTATACATTGTCTGCATTTTAAATATACTGTTTCTCTCTATCTCCAACATATGTTTTAACAGAAACTCATTAAAACTGACATTTTTACTCTGTTCATAGTTTTCAGTATGAAGAAATATACATTTAACAGAGATTTCTATCTTCAGCCTGTAGAAAATAATAATTTTAAATGTAACTTAAGCAGCAATCTTAGCATAAGGTTAACAAAGCTAATAAGATTGCAGAAGGCCTTATTAATATAGTTACTTATTGCATGTATTTGATCAGCATCCCATTATGGTTGGTATTGTACAAATACATAGACATATGGTCCCTTACTAAAAGAGCAGGCAGTCTAATTAAAGTTCTTTTGGTTAAATTTGGGCAGCTACAGCTATGTTGAGACAGACTATTCCTACTTGCTCCATGAAAGAGATATGTAGCTTAAAATGGCATTTTTTTTTTCCTGAACCCATATCATATTACATCTCATGTTTAATTTGCTGTCCAATATCTCTCCTAGGAATGCTGTATATCTCTTTGATGGAGCAAGTAGGAATAGTCTGTCTCAACATAGCTGTGGTTGATTGGACCAGGAATATTGTGTTTAATTTTTGCACCAAACTGGAGGAAGTTCAGGAAAAGCAACAGTTTGGGTTCTAGAAAATTTGAATTAGTATATGAGGAAAGTTTGATTTTTATATTTAATATTAAACTCATCTATGATTTAAGCAGGGCATGACAATGGCTTACAAATACCTGTACTTGAAGGTGTTAATACCAGGCAGGAGAGGAGTCTCTACAGTATAGGTCAGGCGTGGGCAAACTTTTTGTCCTGAGGGCCACATCAGGGTTGCGAATCTGTATGAGGGCCAGATAGAGAAGGCTGTGCCTCCTCAAACAGCTTGGCCCCTGCCACCTGTCCATCCCCTGACTACCCCCCTCAGAACCTCCGACCCTTGCTCCCTGTCCCTTGACTCCCCTCCCGGGACGCTCAACCCCTGTCCAACTCCCCCCTGCTCCCTGTCCACTGACCCCTATCCACATCCTTACCCCCTGACAGGCTCCTCGAAACTCCCACACCTATCCAACCCCCCACTGCTCCCTGTACCTTGACCACTCCCCCGCAAGAACCTCCGTCCCCTCCAACTGCTCCCTGTCCCCTGACTGCCACTCGGGACTCCCTGCCCCTTATCAGTCTCCCACCCCTTACTATGCTGCTCAGAGCAGCAGGAGTGTAAGCTGCCCTGCCAGAGCTAGCCGCGCTGCCTGTGCGGCAGTGTGCCTGCAGGGCCGTCGTTTGTCCACCTCTGATATAGATATTTCTAGAAATGGGATTAAATTAAAAGAGGATCATTTAGGCTGAATATTAGGAAAATATGCCAGATGGTGAGATATGCTTGGCTTTTGGAGTAGCTTCCCAAAGGAACTGGTGGAAACTTCATCCCTTGGGAATTCTTAAAGTAGACTGGACAAAATACTAGAAAATGTCCTATGAGGAACACGCTTTTGTATGAATATAAAATGGATGATCTAATGATATTATCCATCTCTGACTTCTTTGATTTTAATATCTAATCAATTTCTACTTTTGTAAGCTTTAGCATTCAACTGATTTATACTTTAACTAGTATTTCCCCAAGGAGTGTCAAGTGTCTGAGGAGTTTGGTAGAAATTCCTCACAGATTTTCTGAGAGAGCCCCTCAGCTCAGATCCCCTCATGCCAATAGTGACTTATGTTTGTAGGACTATTGATGACTTGACTGCTCATCCCACAAGTAATCAAGTCTAGCTTGGTAGCTGAGGTATGAGAGAGGTTTTTTTGGGGGTCTTCTTTGGAACTACTAATCATGCCGTTTCTTGGATGGGTACCAATTTGTTAAACTGGAGGAGTAATAGGCCCTATTCTTCAAGAAGTGTCCCTATGGGTTCTCCACTTTCAGTAGGAGAATTTCAGTAGGAGTGCCTGTTTGGGTCACACATGTGCTGTCCCCATCTTGCGCTGCGTCTGGCGGTTATATATCACTGTGTGACTACCTTCCTGCCCCAGTTCCTTGTCTACTGCCCTTGGCTTGAGACGGAGCAATCAGCAGTACCTCTGAATTTGCCTTTATCTTAAAATGTAGATTTGGAGTTAGTAATTTTAGAAGCCAATTAGTTAGCTTAGCTACCCTTCTCTTCCTCATTTATTTTTCTTTATTTAGAAGAATTTTTGATTAGATTAAGTATCAGTTCTTATTATACTTTTTAGCAAAGTATGGATACACTCCCTCACAGGAGAAACTTTATTCTAAGTGGCATTCCTGGATCCCTGGGTTTAAACACTGCTTAACTTGACAGGAGTCAATCATGGTCTTTGACGGACACTCTGTTTGTCTGCTGTCTGAGTGAGAGACACATCCTGCAAAAGGTCTTTGATTGCCATAATTTTAAGACCCACACCAGAAGAGTGAGGGATTTTAAGCTAAAACTTCTCTTAATGGAGAAATCTCTGCACCCAGCTTCCAATCCAGGATCGCGGACCCCTCCTGAATACTGGTCTCCAGTGATGGCATCTGACAGATACTCCTTATTACCCTCATAGAGGAAAGATCACTCCTCCAAAAAGGTGCCCGAAAAACAGGCTATGACTTCTTCTTTATGGGAGAATCAGCTAAAAAGAGATGATCCTCAACCTGTCAGATGCTCTCAGTACCGACCTCACTGAGGCCGACTACCGCTGAGGTGGCGGGACCCTCCAGTACCATGGATACCGTGTCAGCCAAAGACCCTAAGTGGGCAGACTCAGAAGCAGCAATGGGCAACGTATCATCCATTCCTTGGCCCCTCCCGAGCTGCTCAAACATGTGGCACTGAGCCGCGCTACAGTCTATACCCCCACCTGCCTTGATAGTGCATAGTGCTCAATCATTGGTACCAACAATCTCTGCAATTCCATCGAAACTGCCAACAATGCCCTCCTAGATACTGATGCTCTTGGTACTGAAACACAAAGACCTCCTAGTCTCTTCAGCATCAGAATCTCCCTTCCTCAGTACCAATGTCACTGCAGCATGCTTGGTACCACACTGAGTTACACCACCATCCAGATAGTTCCTCCTTTCTCCAGCAATGAGGATGGGGAGATCTACTCATCCCGTCACTCCTTGCCCATCCAGACAGTCACCAGACCGGGTCCACCTGAACAACCTGGAAATCACCCCACGACAAAAACCCACGGGTGGTATAGACATCCATGGATTCCACTACCAATGCCATTTCAGCCCCAGTGGCCCTACTGGGATCTGTGGGTAGGGTAGTGACAGAACTATTCTAAGCCTCCCATTACCCACAGGGATAGATCAAGACGGTCTTTATCACCCTCAATATCTGGACCCTCTGACCTCCTGGAAGAGGCATTCAAAGAGCTGGATGAAACTTCTGATCAGGAGGTCAGAGGGTCCAATTTCTCCTCCTTCTCCTCTTCCTCTCTGCATGAAGCCATCATGCCCCCACCAACCATGACGGGTGATGATTTAAAACAATTCCAAGAGTTGTTTAAGAGGATGCAGACTCATTAGAAATACCATTAGAAGAGGTTTCAGAGCACTGCTACTGAAATTCTCTGATTGCAGGTGCAGGGACGTAGGTTCACCTAAAGTGAAGAACCCACATGGACAATTATCTTGAAGAACTTCAGTTACTGCACAGGGTAAGTAACCTTCTCTTTGTGCATTGGGATCAGCAGCTGGACCCTGCAGCGCTGATGTCAATTGGACTCTGCACAGGAGCATGATCTATGTCAGCAGACCCTGATTTGGCATTGGGGCTCTAGAAAGCCAATAAATCACAGTGTGATTGCCTGAGATTACAAGGTGATCTTTGTGTTGTGGCTTTCTATTTATTGCATAAGTAATGATCGGTCACAATAACTCAACTTCACTGGGGAAAAAACAGTGCAATACAATGATCATCACTTCACAATTACGGTATGATTTTTTGCGACTCTCTTCCATATCAAAGCAGCTATTCAGGGTTGAGTATTACTAGTCCAGATTCTGAGTGTCTCATTGGAGCCTTTCCTGAAGTTAAAAAAATGAGAAATGTTATAAACAATAATGCTATAAAACAGTTAAGTATCTTGAGGATTAATCTGCCTAGGGAATATAGAAGAATGAATCAAGATGAAACCACAATCACTTTTGACAGTTAGTGTTAGAATTTATTTGCAAAGCTATTTATACCAGCTTTAAAATAGTTTGAACAAGAAATTAGATGTGAGAAGGTGTACCTAAGCTAAATGAGTCCCATTATCAGAAAGGGAAAACATTAATTTGTACACTAACAGACTATTTTAAATATTTATGTGTGACCAAACCCATCACAGCTGCATAGTTGAGCAGGGTCTGTGCACAGCTGATTGCTTTGAGACACTGATAGTGAGTCTTAATGTGGTGGCTGGAGAACAGATGAAGTGGTTACTGGTTTGTTATTTTCTGTTTGCTTGTTTTGGGTAAGGAAAATAGAGGCAGGAAAATCAGTAAAATAGATGAGTGAAGCTCAGAAGAAGCTAGAACTGCAGAGGTTAGAAATTGCTAGGAAGGAAAGAGAGAACCAGCGAGTCCTGGACTTAAAAGACAAAGAAACTGAGGCCCAGAGACAAGCACAAATTAAGACCCAGAAGCATGAATTGGCTGTAATGGAGTGGAAGAGGTGCACGGAGACATGTATCCCGGAGGTGGAAGATGGGGTCCTGGTGACTGCTGTGGTGGGAACAGATCTCAAGGACTCTGTAGCTGGAAGCAAGTATAACTTGAGTGAAAGGGGATGATTTTGCTGGCCAGTGAAGCGTCTGTGTGGTAACTATGAGGTGATAGCTGTGAGCCCACAGCTGGATCAGGGTCACCTTCCCTTCCCGCATCCACAGGAGTATCTGCCGCAGCTGGGAGCCCAAAGAGGAATTTTAGGTATACTACCTCTGCCACGGACAGTGTCCAAGTCTCTGACAATAAGTTCAGGAGGAGGGTGTAACGTTGCACTCCATAAGATTTTATGAAAATATGCTAATGAGTGTGAATATAATGTAACTGAAATATGCTTCATGCAAAAGGTCTCTTGTAACTATCATTACAAAGCTTATAATCTACTGAGTGTGGTCATCCTATTTCTATAAATGTATCATTCTTGTATCTGAAACTAGAAATATTAAATATAATGCTGAGTTCCTAATGTAATTATGCAAAGTGTGGGTCATTAATGGTGCTTTGGAATCTTGATGGCTCCCATCAACTAGGATAATTGACTGTAGATGGCTCTGTTTACTTGCATGGCTTCCTGTGAGTCAGGCCAGGAAGAATGAAGTCGTGGGGTTTCACAGAACATGTGATCATGTTACCTGCTACTGGAACCCATCTTAAACCTGATGCTTTTCCATTTAGAAGGAGGGGTGGGGATCCAGAGAGACAAAAGATTCCCATTTTTTACCAAAGCTATATAAGGGAGTGGAACAGAACAAAGGAGGTTCTAGTCATGACAAATTCCCTAGTTACAATCTGAGCTGGCGCTAACAAGAACTGTACTGGGGAAAAGATTGGGCCCAGATTATGAAGGAGTCCAGTCTGTGAAAGAAGCTTATTGGAACATCTCTGAGGGTGAGATTTTATCTGTAATCAGTTTCTTAATTCATTAGGCTTAGGCTTGCGTGTTTCGTTTTATTTTGCTTGGTAACTTACTTTGTTCTGTCTGTTATTACTTGGAACCACTTCAGTCCTACTTCTTAAGCTGTTTTCAGTTAAGTCTGCAGATTTGGGGGTGCATTTGTTCAGACCTTGGGTCTATGTTGGAGCAGATTGGTGTGTTTGGCTCAACAAGGCAGGGTTCTGGAAGCCCACACTGGCAGAGCAAACGGGTTCAGAGGTAGTTGCAGCACATCAGGTGACAATCCCAAGGGGGTTTCTGTGATTGAACCCATCACATTATGTTCTTTGCAGAGAAGACTTTATATTTTACCAAATATAGCAGCAAAAATTGAGACTATTTAGTCCAGCAGTTCTCAAACTATTGAGAACTGTAACCCTTTTTTGCTTTCTTCTTCGGCATGGCGGACCCTTGTATGTCCGCCGAAAAACTGCCGAATTGATTACTTCCGCATTCTGCGGCTATTTTTGGCAGACATGCTGGGCGCTGCCGAAAGCACTAGCATGTCCACTGAAAAGCCGCTGAATGTGGAACTAATTTGGCGGCTTTTCAGCGGCGCAAGGAGCTCGCGACCCCTGGGGAGGCGGCCGGCGACCCCCACTTTGAGAACCGCTGATTTAGTCTGAGAAATGGATATAATATTGGCATCTTCAAGTCAAGTTTGGATCTCTGTTGCACCTCCAGTAAATCAGGTTTAGCTCAGCTGAAGTCACTAGAGTTACAGGCATGTCGCAACTTACATGAGGGTTCCGTTCCACTGACCCTGCGTATAGCAAAAATCGTGTATGGTCAAACATTCATTGAGTTCAGTGGCTGGCGGAATTGTCCTCACTATAGATCATTGGTACTCAGACGGGGGGTCTCTGCTACTTATGTGGGGGGTCGAGAGTCCCAATCCCCTTGGCGGGCTGCCTGCCCCGATCCCCTCGGCGGGCTGGCCCGCCGGCCCCGGCCCTGATTCCCCGCGGTGGGCAGGCCGCCGGCCCCGGCCCTGATTCCCTGCGGTGGGCGGGCCGCCGGCCCCGGCCCTGATTCCTCACGGCGGGCTGCCAGCCCCGACTCCTGCAGGGGGCTGTCAGTGGCGGGCTGCAGCCAGTCCCGCCCCCAGCCCCTTTGTCAGGAGGCTGACAGCCCTGACCCCATCCCCAACGGGGGCCACACTTAGAGGCTTGGTTTTTTTGTTGTTTTTTGTGTTTTGGCCCACCACTTAAAGACAAAATTGCACAAGTTAAATGTGCGTAAAATGCGACATGCCTGTACTCTGAATTTGCACTGGTGTAAATGAAACCGTATCTGTCCTTTCTTTGGCTCAGCATTGTTAAGCACCGAGTACAAGCATATCTGCAAGAGAGTAGTTTCCTGTTTATTGGAGAAGAGCAAAAGACACTGCTATGCCAAGTAGAAAGCTAACCTAGCCTTTCAAAAGTCACTTACACAGTAAGTGCCCTTCTGCATGAGGGGATGACTAGTTTATAACACACATCAAGGAGTTTGTCATCAGGGCAGTTCTGAGGTTTTTATCTTGTACTTTCATTACAAGGACAATTTCAGCATATTCCTCCACACATCAATACATCCATCTCTTTGGGCATGACCTCACCCTATGGCTGGGGCAGCATCTCTGGTTGATTCTCCCCACTTTATAAAGGTCCTCCATTCTGTACACTTATGGAATACCCACGTCTGCTGACCTGGGACTTAAAGGACCCATGAAATTTTGACTCACCATGCCAGCCTGCAAAGGAGTGGTTTAAGCAGTATTGTAGAATATATATGAATAAGGCATATTTTTTTTCCTGGTAAGGTAGTAAAAGCCTAGAAAACAGTCTACTGTAACTGACTAGTACTTTTATGCAGCTAGATATCCATAATGAGTAGCTTTTAATTTAATGTCATGGCTGTTTAGTTTTGTTAAATCAGATTTAGGTCATTTTATGATTGAAATATTCTTTAAAAATGACTTCCAAAGTCACTCATTGATGATTGCTAAACACAGTTTTAACACTTCAGAGTGTTCTTGCTAATATACTTTTTTAATGACAGTTTTACAATTTTACAATAAGTCATTCTGGAATTATACAATGAAATGTATAAAAAGATTCTGCTGTGTTTTAATAGGTTTTTTTAATGGTACCCTTTTAGTGAGAATAGTATGTTATCAAGACTTTTTCGGCTCTTATATTTCAGGCATGGCACATTGTGTAATACACGCCAAAAACATTTAAGAATGTACTGTAAAAATACAAGTACCATATAGGTATCACACAACCCTTTAGATATTTTGTCAGATTAATCTGATTCCTTTTATAAAAAAGCTATTTCACAGCTAGGGAATAAAGGGAAATTTGATGACAATTTGTTTGTTTTAAAAGACCTTCATGTTATTGAATCAAGAATTCTCCAAATTTATTTTTTTAAATAATAGAAATAATTAAAAGTTACTATTTTGATGACCTTTTGTTTCTTTCATTTACAAAATGCTTGCATTTCCCTTTGCAGAATTATTTGCGATGTTGTGTTTAATGATACAATATAGGATTTAAAGTTAGGTACTGTGTATGGGGCATGTGTTCCAGATAATAAATCCCAGGGTGAAATCCTGGCCTCATTAAAGTTAATGTGAGTTTTGCCATTGATTTGAGTGGAGTCAGGATTTCACTCTCAGAATGAGGTAAGCTTGAAATGTTTTAAGCTCTTGATGAGTTACTGAGCCTGGAATGAGGGCTGCCCATTCTTCTTTAGATCAGCCAGGAAGTGTTATATAGAAGATACTACCAAACAGGATTATAGTTAATATGTGAAAATGAGTGAAGTAATATTTCCTTTTGAAATAATAAATCAGTAATTGCCTAGCAGAAGGACTGCAGACCTTGGAGGTACTTAGTATCTTTTGCTTACCTTGATGCTGAGGGTGTTGAGCATCCTGAAGGAGCTGTGCATTGTTAAGGAAGGTCAGGCCCTAAAAACCAAGTATAAAATTCCAGTCTCAGTTTTTTGCTAAAAGTATTTTTTATTTCATGGTCTTAGTGGTAGCTCTGAGAGTCGTCTTTGTTAAGTAGCAGTATTCAGAACTAGTCATGGCGACATTCCTTCCTTTGTCCTGTTGACAACGTGACCTTCTATGAAACAGTTGAATAGATGGGTAAGTGACCTTTCTTCCCCCTTGACAAGCTTAAGGTGAAGTCTCTTCCAGCATATCCTCATAAGAACATTGCATGGTTTTAGAAGTAGCTTGCCATCCTCTTTGTTTAGTAGGGGTATCCTTGAACTTTCATGTGAATGAATGCAGAAAGTGTGTTTATATTTCATTTCCTTCCTCAAGGATGATATTTATAGAATTCAGTTCTGTGTACCAAATAATTATTACTGATGAAGCCATGATTACGAACCTTGAAATTGCAGTGTTGGCAGTTTTATACTTCTTTTTTTTGGTTGGGCCATATGTGTAGTCTTAATTATCCTGCACAGATCTTGCTTTCCAAGGGATTTTATTTCAGCCTGATCAATAATAGATGTTGAGTGCTAATTGTCTTATGTTTGATGTGCATGTTTGGGAAAATAAGACTTGGACTGACCAGAGGCAGTCACTGTTGAAGTAGTAAAAGAAGACAGCAAAGACATTGTTTAACATGTTTAAATGTTCACACTGGTGATCGCAGTGCTCCTAACCTCAGAATGAAAAGAATAACTCTTCTATATCATGAGAGTTCTCTGAAAAGAAATAATGTTCTGAGAACACTGACTTGATATTAAATTCCTTAAGCACTATTCATGAGTAAATTTTCAAAATTTTCTTTGTAGAAATTTTAGCTGCATTGCTCTCATTGACTTTCATCGGAGTTGCCTGGTTAAACCTAGGAAATGCTTTGAAAGTGCTCCTGAAGCATATTTTCCCCCTGATGTGCTATGTCATATCTATTGTATGCTTTAGATGGCATCATTCTCATGGATCATGGTAGTGAACAATAAGATAAATATAAATATACGAGTCTCTATTAAGAAGCAACAAATTTAAAAACAAGCAGAGAAAAAGGTAGTCTGAAGTTTAGATTTGAAACTACTTGTTTATTAGTAGTATAGTCTTCAGCACTTGATGTCTCTGTATTGTGTATAGAACTCCATGCAGTGTGCCCCTGGTAAACAAAGGACACAAAGTTGAAACTCAGTCTGTGGCAATTTGTAGTAGTTTTTGTTTGGGAGAAAATTTTCCTCCTTAAGATGGACTGTGATTTTATATATTCATAGATTCTAGGAACAGAAGGGACCATTCTGATTATCTAATCTGACCTCCTGTATAACTGAGGCTGGAGAACTCCCCAAAATAATTTCCCAAGCATATCTTTTAGAAAATACATCCAACCTTGATTTAAAAATTGTTAGTGATGGAGACTCCACCATGACCATTGGTAAATTGTTCCGATGGTTAATTATGCTCACTGTTAAAAATGAATGCCTTATTTCCTGCCATTGGCTCATATTATACCTTTGTCTACTAGACTGGAGAGCCTGTTGTTAAATATTTGTTCCCCATGTAGATACTGATTGACTTTAATCAAGTCCTCCATAACCTTCTCTTTTGTTAAGATAAATAGATTGAGCTCGTTGAATCGATCACTATAAGGATGTTTTCTAATCCTTTAATCATTCTTGTGGCTCTTTTCTGAACCCTCTCCAATTTATCAATATCCATCATAAATCATGGGCACCAGAAATGAACACAGTATTCCAATATCAGTTCACCAGCTCCAGTAAATACAGAGGTAAAATAACCTCTCTACTCCTCCTGGAGAGCAGTGGGATCCCAGATCTGGGATGAAGACAAAATTCCTCCTCTGTGGAGCCCAGAGTTTTGGGGCCAAATCTGTGGCTCAGGGTGAATAATGTAGGAGAAGCTCTGCAAGAAGGACCTTGCTGACTTTTTCTCCTCCAGAATTTCCTCCAACTGCTTTTACTGAGGAGACTGTCCTGCCCTCAGTTAAGTGATAAATTTAATCTTGTATAGAAATCAGGAAAAGGATGCCAAACTAGATGATACTGAGAAGAGTTTTTTGCTCTCGTGCAGAAGACTAGCTCCAACAGACCAACTAATCTGTGTATGTGCTATATGCAAATATCTGAAGAAAACTAAACATAACTTCAAAACCAAAGGTGTGTATATAGATAAAAATTGATGGATTTATTTCATTTTGAGTTTGAGTATCAGAGTCTCATTTAAAATACTGACACACATTATATGTTTATAATATTTATTTATTATATTTTTGGAAAGAACTGTGAATTTAGCTAGGCTTATAGAATCATAGACCTGTAGGGCTGAAAGCTATCTTGAGAAATTATCAAGTCCAACCTGTGCTAGGGCAGGACCATCTCTGACAGGCATTTGTCCAACCTGTCCTTAAAAATCTCCAGTGATGGGGATTCCATAACCTCCCTTTGAAATCATTTCAGAATTTAACTACCCTTATAGTTAGGTTTTTCTAATATCTAACTTAAATCTCTCTTATGGCAGATTAAGACCATGACCACTTGTCTGACCTTAAGTGGACCTGAAGAACAATTGATTGCTGTCCTCTTTATAACAGCCCTTACCAGGTTTGAAGACTGTTTTCAGGTTCCTCCTCAGTTGTCTTTTCACAAGACTAAACATGTCCAGTTTTTTAACCCTTCCCCATAGGTCAGGTTTACTAGACTTTATATAATTTTTGCTCTCCTCTGGATTCTCTGCAGTTTGTCCATATCTTCCCTAACATGTGGCATCCAGAACTGGACACAATATTCCAGCTGAGGCCTTGCCAGGGCTGAGTAGATCAGGACAATTTCCTGTTGTGTTGTACATACAACACTCCTGTTGATATATCCCAGAATTATATTAGTCTTTTTTGCAACTTCATCATATTGTTGACCCATATTCCATTTGTGATCCACTATAATCGACTAATCCTTTTCAGCAATACTACCACCTCGCTACTTTTTCCCCACTTTATAGTTATGCATTTGTTTTTCCCTTCAAACTATAGTACTTTGCATTTGTCTTTACTGAATTTCATTTTGTTAAATTTGGACCAATTCTCCAGTTTGCTAAACTCCTTTTGCATTCTAATCCTGTACTTCAGAGTGCTTGGAATCCCTTCCAACTTAGTGTCATCTGCAAAATTTATAAGCAACAGCCTTCTCTCCATTATCCAAGTTATTAATGAAAATACTGGATCCACGACTGACCCCTGCAGGACCCCACTAGGTACAACTTCCTAGTTAGATAATGGACCATTAATAACAGTTTGAGTATAGTCTTTCAACCAGTTGTGCACCCATCTTATAGTAAGTTCATATAGTCCACATTTCATTAGTTTGCTTATGAGAATGTCATGTGGGACTTTGTCAAAAGTCTTACTAAAATCAAGATATATCCCATCAACTGCTTCCTCCTCTCTACCTCTACAAAGTCAGTAACCATATTGAAGAAGGAAATTCATTTGATTTGGTATTGAAAAATGCATGCTGGCTAGTCCTTATTATCCTCTAGGACATGGTGGCAATAAATTGATTGTTTAGTCATTTGTTCCAGTCTCTTTCCAGGTATTACAGGTGGACTAATAGGCCTGTAATTCCCAGGGTCCTCTTTGTTCCCTTTTTTAAAGAATGGTACTATATTTGCCCTTCTCCAGCACTCTGGAACCTCTCCTATACCATAAGTTCTCGAAGATACTTGCTAATGATTCCAAGATGGCTTCAGATATTTCCTTGAGTACCCTAGGATGAATTTTATTAGGCCCTACCGACTTGAATACATCTAACTTATCTGAGTAGTCTTTAATTTGTTCTTTGCTTACAGACTATCCCTGATTTATGCAAGTGTTCCGTTCCTGCACGCCTTGCGTAACTCAGAATTTGTGTAAGTCGGGGATTTATCTCCTACCATTATGCAAAAAACAAACAAACAAACAAAAACCAAACCCACCTCCTATTTTTAGCTTATGGAACTTTTTCTGTAAGCACAGATTTCTGTAACTCATATTTCCGTAAATTGGGGAGTGTCTGTATTTTGCCTTGTGTTTCTTCTCCCTTTTTGTTAATATTAGTTGTGTTGAGTATCTGATCACCATTGGTCTTTTTAATGAACAATGACACAAAATAGATATTAAATACCTCAGCCACCTCCAGTTGATCAGTTATTGGCTCTCCTTCCCCACTAAGTAGGGAAACTATGCTTTTCCTTTGTCTTTCTCTTACTCCTAAGGTATTTAAAGAACCTCATATTATTGCCTTTTATGTCCCTTGTGAGGTGTAACTCGTTTTGTGCCTTAGCCTTTCTGATTTTGTTCCTATATTCTTGTGCTATTCTTTGGTGCTCCTCCTTAGCAATTTGTCCATGTTGCCACTTTTTGCAGGATTCCTTTTTGATTTTCAGGTTATTAAAGAGCTTCTAGAGGAGCCATATTGGCCTCTTACTGTTCTTCCCAACTTTTCTTTGTATCGGGATAGTTTGCTGTTGTGCCTTTAATATTGTCTTCTTGAGAAACTGCCAGCTCGCCTGCACCTCTTTTTATGGATTAATTTTATACTGTAGTCACTTGGATTGTAAACGTAAGTGTAGAAAGATTGACAGGATTTAAATCAGGGTGAAAACTGTAGATTAAATTTGATAGTACTTCATGAGGATTTCATTTTCCTTCTTGCTTTAGGACAGGGGTCGGCAGCCTTTCAGAAGTGGTGTGCTTCAGTGGACCTTCAGAAGAAGGTCTCTTTCTATAAGTCATTAATATATAACTAAACTATTGTTGTATGTAAAGTAAATAAGTTTTTAAAATGTTTAAGAAGCTTCATTTAAAATTAAATTAAAATGTAGAGCTCCCTGGGCTGGTGGCCAGGACCTGGGCAGTGTGAGTGCCACTGAAAATCAGCTCATGTGCTGCCTTTGGCACATGTGCCATAGGTTGCCTACCCCTGCTTTAAGACATTTACATGATTTTTTTTCTCTTTCTACTAAGCAGAAGTAAGTGGTATAAAAGCAATGGGGAACTGGCATATGGTGGCTTAGGTGGGGAAAGAAGTACTAATCTTATATTGATGTTATCAGCTCACCATGATACTACATTCCAGAATGCCTTAGTCTGGAGGTGCAATGGTAAAAAGAGGTAGGTAGATTCTGATCACTATCACATTACTAACTCTTGCTTTGCAAAATTTCAGCAGCTTAACCTCATTCCAGGTCCCTCTCTCTTAAGAAGTGATGACGCAGTTTGTGGCTGTCATAGTCCAGAGTCTGAAAATACCACTTTTTGGCAAACCCCCTCCAAATATAAGACAGAAATAGTATGTTTCTGTTTGATCTACTGCAAAGCTTTCCTGTAACATCATCCAAGAGCTCTTTTCTATATACTGATTCCTTTTTTCTCTCTCAGCATGTCCAGTTCTTCTAAAGTCAGCCATGAGTTTGATTATGATCTCAGTTACAGCAGAGTAAATAGAGAACCTCTGCAGTGGAACTACAGTGATACAAAACTGGTGTAAGTGACAGAAGAATCAGTTGCAGCTCTCCTTTTAAAGGAATGTGGGAAGAGTTGAATTAGTAGAAAGGAGATTTCCAAAAGCTGGGGACAGTGCCAAAAATACTGGCTCTTGCATTAGGACCCATATGAAGTTCCTCTGGATCTGAGTCTAAGAAGGTCTATTGAAGCTCCATGGACAAAGCTGCTGAAAATTATATATATATATAGAGAGTAGAGGTTTAAGTGACTTTTTCCAATACAGATTTTCTTTGCTCTCTACCTGGATCATAATTCGCATCACAGAGGGAAAGATAGTAGTTTGCTGTAGTGTTTGTGCAAACATTTTTTTAAAATTATTTATATCTATTATTTAGAGAAAACAAGAGAGGAAAAGAACTACCTCCTTGCCTCTGCAGGTAAAGGGAGTGTGTTTGTGGAGACATCAACATCCCTGCAGCAGTGGCTAGTGTCCCTAAGAGCTTCAACAAGCTTGGTAAAAGAGACACTGTCAACTTCATTTGGCCTCAGACTGAGCTACTTTACAAGTTGTTTGTTATTTTAAGCTCCTCATCTGCGCAAATGCTTCTGTTTTGTTTTGTTTAAAGAAAATATTCCTTACAACCCTGAAAAATGTGTTTATGTAAAGTGGCAGGAAAAGTTTGTTTGTTTGTTTGTTTTAAAGTTTCTCAAGGGCTACAAGGATCAGTTTTATGAAGAAGCGTGCCAGAGGCACTTGGGACTATAATTGGCTCAACAACCACTAGCTTTGAAGGTATTCCATGTTGATCCTCTGTTGAAACTAACAGTTAAGTAAGGCCTGCTATGAAAGTTATTGTGTTATGCAATAAAATATACAAGCAAAGGGACAAGAGCATTCCTGGGAAGGAAAGCAAAAAGCATAGAAAGAAATTAAGCTTTTATCATGATGCGGAAAGAGAGATTTCTGTGACTGTAAGGGTGCTCTTCATATCACAAAAAAACCCATCATGTTGTTGCTTATGAAACAAATCAAAATGGAATCCATTTTTCAAACCTCTCTACTCCTGAGAGGCACTTACCGAAATAACACATTTCTAATGTCTCTAGAATTGCAGTGTGACTAATTATCTGGACTCTTATTAGTACTGGTCAACTTGCATATATCTTACTTATATCATGTTCATTTTTTATTGCATTGTCTGCATGAAAAAACACAGAAATTTTATTTATGGCTGTTTTTGTCATCTTTATCTGGTTGCCTTATGCATTTTTAAAAGAGAAGAATAAGCTTTCCATTAAGACATTGAACCGAAATACAGGAGCAGGCTTTCTGTGACTTTTCACAAGTCCCTTCATATCTCTGTATCTTAGTTCCCCATCTGCAAAATAGGGATAACAGGGATCCTTTCCCTCACCTTTTGTGTCATCAATTTAGAATATAAGCCCTTTGGGACAGAGAGAGGTATGTTTATGTGCTGTACCAAGGGGTTCTTAGGACAAATTATTTGGTGGCCTCAAAGTGTGGCCACCAACTCTTGCTGGTGGCCGTTCTCACACTTTTTCCTAAAATACTTAATTAGCTTTAGGAAAAACAAATAAAGATGCACATATTCAAGTCCAAATCATTGTAATTTATTTAATGCTAGCTAATAAGTCTGTTTTGAAAATATTAGCAAACATACAAATATCACTTCTCATGGCAGACTTACTCAGCCCTGGCAAGCCTGGGGACAAATTAAGCCCTGGATAAGAGGTGGGGAGACGGCAAGCACCAGGGGCAATGGGGAGTGGTGAGTGGCTGGGGGAGACACGAGGGATCTGAAGCATGAAGCCCCACAACTGGGGCCCAGGAACAAAGCTCGAAGCCCTGTGGCCAGACCCTGGGGCTGGAGCCTGAAACCCAGCAGCCAGAGACTGCCACCACACCAGGGCTAAAGCCCAAAACCTGAGCTCCCGATCCCTGGGAAGGTGGGGAACTCACCGGCCGCCTGCTCCTCCAGCGTTGTGCCTCCAGAGGGGGGCAGGGCCCAACCCCTGCTGGTGGATCCAGCAACCAACACCAAAGCGATGTATCCCGGAGCAACAGGGATGGGGATGGGCCGCTGCTTCTGCTCCCCCCCCACCCCATCACAGCCCAGGAGCCTTTGGTTGCAAGAAAGCCTCTGGTGGCATTTGAAAAATGCTAGATGGGGCTCTGACCTCATTTGGGGTCTCTAGATGCTACTTTAATAAAATAAATAATTACAAGGAAACCTATATGCATAGTGCCTGTCAACAAGTGGCAAAGCAAGCTATATTCCTAAAGACACCCTCCCCCCTCTACCCAGTCCATTCCCTCTGACCATAGTGCCACCAACCCAGACAAATTTCTGATGGGTCATAAAATATTTAATGGGACCGTACCCTTTTTTTAAAAGGCTGGACTGGAAGGCTTATTTTCCCAGTCTCTCTAAGTGACTTCTGATAAGGTTTTATTTTGGTGTCTTTCCTGTTATATGTATACATTAATGAATTCATAAACAGTCTTCAAACTGCAACTTATTTTTCCCATCATATTTCAAGAGCGATTGTCTGAATACTTTTGTACGCTTGTGGTGCATCCTACTGTTAGGGGAAAATCAAAATGCGCGTCTCACCCTTACCTGACACCCCGAGCAGAGCGGAGTTGAAGGTAAAAAGCTCTCAAACAGTCAGAGGCCATAAAGAATAAACCCAAACAGCTGTGATCAAAGGGAAACATTACAACTCATCCCGGCTGGGCAGGGGTGATGTGATGTTCAGTTTATTCAAGGCATCTTCAGAGATTTATGAGGTAGAGAGGAGGGGTAAAAGCAAAGTATGTGCCAGAGGCATGCGTAATGGCAAGCAGTTACATAAACCAAGGGTCCATGACCTCTGGGTCAGCATCTTGTCTTAAAACAATTCATCATTCAAATGAGTAGCAATTCTTAACAGCTACAATATTCTAACAGAGTGTGAATACAGCACATTCTTTAAGCAAATACAGAAGTAACTTAAGATAAAGGCACAGGCCAAAAATCAGCAATCTGTGTGAGAATAGAACATAGAGTTTAAAAGCAAGGTCAGAGAAAAGAGATACTAGCAAAATACAATAACCCTACAGAAGCAAAAAGCTTTTGCCTAGCTGAATACTTTTAACCCTTAACACTACTCATGTGCTTCGAAGGGCCTAGAATGTGTTTGGAGCCAAAGCCAAGTTATTAAATTAAATATCATGGATCAAAGATTTATGTCTTTGATTTGGGACATAATGAATAGTATTGGCACATTGAAATGCATTTCAGTATTTAGGAATTCTTTTAAACAGAGATGGTTCTTGGATTAAACACTTTCACAATACTAAAGTTTGGGTTTATAAACCTTGAGGGGTGTTTGAGTGAAATTTTGCTGGAGATTTTTATTTAAGTTCTCTATAGAGCCTTTTAGGTCAAATGTTCTAATTCAATTACTCTGGCATCAGGGACTGAAGTTTTGTGGTTGTTTTGTTGGTTTCTCCTCTATGGAATATTTCATGAAAGGGTCCCATGTCCCCTTCAGTGAATGTTGAGGGAGTTGATTAGAAGTGAAACTATGTTCTCTGAGACGAAGTTCCTTGCATCTTTGAGCATCCCTGATGATTTTCATAAAACTGTGATGACAGTGGATCTTGATTGCTCATGCTGATGCCATAGGGTAGAGACTGAAATCATGGGTGGCTACAACAAACTAAACACATTCTGTATATTTTGGTGTTTTGTTGTTGAAGCAAAATCTCAAAAGAAAATGTAACAACCAAATTTAGGGATGTCTGAAAACAAGCTGCCCTTAAATTAAATTAAATTCTACAACTTAAATTGTTGTAGAATTGATCCTACCTTTGTTAGTAATTTGAATCCTTTTCAACAGAACAACCATAATTTACTCAGATTCTGAATGCTCACCAGCAGACATGCTTATACCTGTTTCTGAGAGAAGCTAGCTGCCAACAGTAATTGATAGAATTTGGGTCATCTCATCAAATGTAAATGTTTGACTGCTCACAATATAATCATCTTTTTTTCTTTCCATTTTCCTTAAAACACATTTTCCCATGAGAAACATCATTTGCTGAAATCTCTCTGTTAGTCGAATGAGAACACTCCATATTATATGTGTCTGTCTGATTTCAGTTGTAACCTCTGGGAGGAAGAGACTATGTCTTAATATATTTGTACAGAACTGAATGTCTGCAGCTGATCATATATCTTTTTTTAAAAAACAACCCAAAGCACCTATAGCTGAGATGATTTCTCTGCTCACTTTGGGCAAGTGTGTGTCCTGTTGCTCTGTTGGGCATATGGGTTTGCAGAGAGCAGAAAGATTTGTCTCCTGCGCTTCTGTGGAATACTGGGGAAAAATTGCAGTGACTTCCCACAGTGACGACTTCTTCCATGTGTCCCTGAGACACAAGATGCACCCCAAAGGGAGCAGGAAGCTGGCAGGGATACAGCCACATTCCCTACTGCTCACAAGTTAGCAGGTTGGAGGAGTAGACAGAACACCCTGCAGAAGCAAAGCATCAGACATTCTCCTTTGCACCCTATGGTGCTTCAGAAAGCACTTCTGCTTCTTGGTGGAGGTAGGTGGGAGGGAGGTTTCATGCCATTCTCTACCTCCTCAATAAGACTTGACCTTAAAACCGAAGTGGGCAAACTTTTTGGCCCAAGGGCCACATCGGGGTTCAAAATCATGTTGAGGACCGGGTAGGGAAGGCTGTACCTCCCCAAAAGGCCTAGTCCTACCCCCTATCCAACCCATACCCACTTCCCGCCCCCTGACTGCCTCCCTCAGAACCCCTGACCCATCCAATGCCCACTTCTTGTCCCCTGATAGCCCCCTGCTCTTTGTCCCCTGATTGCCCCATCTGGAGACACCCCCCCCAGGACTTCACCCCCTATCTAAGCCCTCTGCTCCTTGTCCCCTGATTGCCCCGACCTCTAGCCACATCCCCGCCCCCTGACAGGCCCCCTGGGACTCTCATGCACCATCCAACCCCCTCCCGCCCCGTTCCCCATCCCCTGACCACCCCCCGAGACCTTCTACCTCTTATCCAGCCCCCCGCCCCAGCCCCCTTACTATGTTGCTGCTCAGAACAGCGTGTCTGGCCCAGAGCCAGACACGCTGCTGCGCTGATCTGCCGGAGTGCTCTGTGTGTCTGGCCTGGAGCCAGAGATGCTGTCATGCAGCCCCGCCCCCCAGAGCGCTGCTTGTGCAGTGTGCTAAGGCTGTGGAGGAAGGAAATGGGCTGGGGGGCTGGAGCAGCATCCCCAGACAAAGCTCAGGAGCCGGTTAGGAGGAACCCGGCCCGCGGGCCATAGTTTGCCCACCCCTGCCTTAAAAGTACACTTGAACCTTTTATAATTTACAATTTAGATTGGGTTTAGTTTGAGCCAGTCTCTATTTCTAATACAGTAAGAATTAAGTGGTTAACACCTCTGTTGAAAAATAACAATAATAAAAATCTATTGAAGTGCTTTTTTTTCTTTGACTCTTGACTACAAATTAACACTGTCTGCTGTGCTGTGGTAAATGTGGCCTTTTCAGCAAAGAGTGAGAGAGACAATGCATGCCAAATTCTTCTTGGCTCATTAATCATTATGCAAAATTGGTGTTTTTTCCTAGTTTCTTTCCATGTGAATTTCTGGTGGGGAAAGGTGTGAGGTTTTTATCTTATTTGTTTGATATGCAGTCCTCGTTATGTACATAATAATTTATGTTCAGACATCATTGGTTGTGTTCTTTCCATATGCAAAGCCGTCCACCAAACTCATTTTTGTGGCAAACACTATTAAGAGGCAGACTTAGGCCACTTCATTCTGTTAATTTTTTGTTTTTCCAACCTATTGCTGCCAAATAATTGCTGTCACTAGCTCTATTTCCAATGTTTTCATGCTGTGTTTCCTTGCAGTTGTCGGGGTAACAAATGCCTCTTAATAAAGAGGTGTTTGAGTGTTCGATTTGCACAAAGGATAAAGTTATAGGATTTATCAGTGAAAGGCTACACTAGCTTTCTTTTGGTCTGGGTGTTGATTAAAGTTAGGCGTTGGAAAAGGAACACACACATTTATATTGAGGTTAGGACATATCTGTACTAAACATACAGTTAAAGTCAAGGGTCTTAGTGTATCACACAGTTTGTGGTGTGGACTGTCCTGTGTTTCTCTGAGTTTTAACCTATTTACTCGGGCCTGGTTAGGGCCCATGTACGCTAAACATTTTGCTGTGTTGTAACTGGTTATAGGTATGTTAGACCAGGTCTCATAGGGTATGTCTACATTGCAGCTGGGAGCAGTTCGGGTAGACTTATGCTAGCAAGGTTTGATATTGCACTAAAAATAGCAGTGTGGATGCTGCGGCTTGGGATTCAACTTGGGCTCTTAAGTCTCGGGGGTTGAATGGGCTTCAGAACCCAAGCTACAGCCTGAGTGACAATGGTCACACTGCTATTTTTAGCACACTGCTTGAGCCCTGCTAGTGTGAGTCTGTCTACCTGGCCTGGGTAGCTTGCTCACTGTAGCTGGGTAGCTACAGTGTAGACATATTCATAGTGGTTTAAGTCCTATGTTGGAGAATCCTGAATGCTGACAGGCTGGTGAAAGGATGAGTTGTATATTGTCATGCATGTGTGTGTTGGTGGGAGTGGATGATGTAGGTAGTGATTAGTTTTTAAAATGTGATTTTGTTTTTATGAATTGTGAATGTGTAGTATGTACTGCATCAAGTGAGACTGACAGTTCTTGCATAAGCTGCATAGAAAAGTACTAATTGTGACACAAACTAAGCATATCCATATGGAGACAATTGAGTGTTTTAGTATTTTATAACGTGGTCAGTAAAGTCATTACACTTGTTAAGGGATGGTAAAAGAATAAGAGGAAAGTGGTAGAGTTCAAACCTTAGATTCATTGATGTGTAATTGTTGAATGGGGAAGAAGATGTTGGAAATAAATGACTACTGAAACAGAGACACTTTGTCTAGGACTTTGCAAGCCACATATTCCATAGGAAAGGTTTGCTTCTGGTTGTAGCCAGAAGTTATTTGCGAGCAGTTTGAGTTTCATCCAGTGATGTCACATTGCTTTTACATTCCAAAATAAGAGCTTCCCTATTGTGATTTTGTATAAATATTTAGACCTTGCTTTAGTCCAATCCTTGGCTGTAATTTACTAATCAAGTGTCTGTCTATGAAAGGAGTGTGTAATTCTTTAGTGCTTTAATTAGATGGATTTTTATACATTGTGTTAATATTTTAAAAACATATGTTGAAAATTTGTAAAAGTTGTTGCTTAGCATGGAGCACTTTTTTTAATTGTTAGAGCAAAACCACGGTTGTCATTTTGTTACCAATTATTAGTTTTGGTAGGTTAATTTTTGTTTGAATTTACAAGAAAGTTTAATGACTCACTCTAATAGCGCACTGCTCTACAGCCAAAATGCTTCTGAAATAAATGTAGTCAAAGTTTACTAATTCTGGGTCACTGAGAATGAAAATGATGCTTAAAATTGTTGATTGGCTCTAGTTTTCAAGATATGCTATTTGGTCAGTATATACGACTCTTGACATGGGAATGGCGGAGGATAAGTGAGTTATAAAGGGAAGGGATCTCAATTTAAAGCAGAAATGACTAAAATACATCTTTGACTGGATCTATGAATAAATCTATGACTGGGTTTGGACAGTACTTGCTTTTTAGGCAAAACAATGAATGATGCAATCTGAAGCTGGTATTGCGTCATACATGATATGAATTGCATCATGTTATTCCTAGAAGTCATGGATGATGCAATCATAACAAAGCTTACATCACTCTGCTGAACAAATTGCCCTATATCACCTCTAGAAATCATACAGTGTCGTGCTCTCTCATTTGTCAGTGTTTGATTTTGCAAAGGGACACATTTCTGTTTAGCCAAAGTGAGCAGAGATGCCTCGTACTTGTGTGAACAGTGCAAATAACTTCTGCTATGTTTGTGGTGAAGTGACTTTTGCATCACAAAAGTGCACTATAACCACTATGGTTAAGAAAGCCTATCACCTTTATTTTGGCTGCAAAACTGGAGATCAGGACAAGAGGTGGGCCCCACACATATGCTGCAACACTTGTGCAACAAATCTTCGCCAGTGGTTGAACAGGAAAAGGAAATCTATGCCTTTTGCAGTGCCAATGATTTGGAGAGAGCCAACAGATCATACCAGCAATTGTTACTTCTGCATGGTGCCTCCAGTTGGGAAAGGTGTGTCAAAGAAGAAAAAGTGGACTGTGAATTATCCAAACATTCCATCAGCTATACGCCCAATACCCCACGGAGAAGGACTGCCTGTTCCTGATGCACCAGAATCATTCTCACTTGAGTCAGACGAGGAAGAGGAAGAGGATGAAACTTCTGGTCCTGAACCATCAATGTCACAGGACCCACATTTTCTCCCATCCTCCTCCTCTGAACCACACCTCATAACACAAGCTGAACTGAATGACCATGTCAGGGATTTGGAACTACCCAAGAGTAAGGCAGAGCTGCTGGGCTCCAGACTACAGCAGTGGAATCTCCTGGCAGGTGATGTTAGGGTTTCCATGTTCCGTGACCATCAAAAGGATCTTGTCCCATTCTTCTTCATGGAAGGTGATCTTGTAGCCTGCAACAACATCGATGGTGTGATGGCAGCCCTCAACATCGTTCACGATCCAGATGAGTGGAGACTCTTCATTGATTCATCAAAGACGAGTCTTAAAGCTGTTTTGCTGCATAATGGCAATGTTTTGCCATCAATTCCAGTTGGTCATGCAGTCCATATGAAGCAAACCTATGACAACATGAAACAACTTTTGAGGTGCATAAACTATGACCAACATCAGTGGCAGCTTTGTGGCGATTTGAAGGTTGTTGCTCTCTTGCTTGGTCTGCAGACTGGATACACAAAGTACTGCTGTTTTCTCTGCGAATGGGACAGTCGTGCAAGAGATTCCCACTACATCAAGAAAGATTGGCCACTCCGACAGTCATTGGAGCCTGGGAGGAAAAGTGTTCAGCATCCACCACTTGTTGAATCAAGGAAGATTTTGTTACTACCCTTACACATCAAGCTGGGTCTGATGAAGAACTTTGTCAAGGCCATTGACAAAACACAAGCAGCTTTCAAGTACCTCCGTGGAAAATTTCCACGGTTAAGTGAAGCTAAGATAAAGGAAGGTGTCTTTGTTGGTCCTCAGATTTGTGAACTTCTTCGAGATGATGCATTTGACCATGCACTGCATGGCAAGGAAAAGACGGCATGGAAAGCCTTCCAGTCAGTGGCAATACGTTTTCTCGGAAACAACAAGGCGGACAACTACAGGTTGTTGGTGGAAAACCTCCTCAAGGCATACAAAAGCCTTGGTTTCAACGTGTCACTAAAGATACATTTTTTGCACTCTCATCTAGATTTTTTTCCACCAAACTGCGGAGCAGTGAGCGACGAGCACGGCGAGCGATTTCACCAGGACATTGCAACAATGGAGAAATGCTATCAGGGCAAATGGAGCCCATCAATGCTTGCAGACTATTGCTGGACAGTGACAAGAGATGCTCCATTTAATGAATACAAGAGACAAGCCAAGAAGCGCCGAGTAGACACTGAATAGGACTAAACTATGTACATAATAGTTTTTTGCCTTTTGTTTCATAATACATTTTATTTATATAACCCTTTTGCTGATTTTTAAAGTGTTACATAAACAGGACAGGTGAAATATTATCATGTAAAGCAACCATAAACACATGAAAAGACCTAGGTTTACAATTGATGACTAAAACTCTACTATCTACACAATGTACATAGACATAAAATGTAAAAACTTAAATATCTTAGAAACGGTAGCCAATCAGTTGTTTTAATTGTCATATTTGAATTCAGCACATCAAAATACATAATAAATATCACATTTTATCTCTGAAGCAGACGACTTCTAAAAAATTGTAGACCAGTGTAGTTTCTCTTTCCAGGATGCAGCTGTATATGTTTCCTTTTACCCGCTCAGCAGTAGATGAAAGATGAAGTGCCCTATTCATGAAAAAAATACTTATACAGTGGTCGTGTATAGTCTAGATGCATTTTTTCCACCCATTTTTAATGCATGTCTTTTGGAGAAGATACCATATTTGATTCATAAAGATAAATCTAATTTAGATGTGGGATTTCGGCAAACAGAGATTTATTAAGAGAAATCAATTCAGGATGTGGAGAACACCTCTTTCTTGTAGTGCAATGATCAGGTACGCAGCTGTTAAAATACACATGGATTTAGAATTGTTACACAAATACTACTGTGATGCATAACCAGAAAGTGTTAAGTATCCTGCTGGATAAATGACTCAAATTCAACCCTTAACAATATATGGGAGATAATGTTTGTGGTTTTGTGTATTTACACATATATTGTTAGAGGTCAACAGTATAATCAAACAGTCCCTGCTTATGCTGTATTCTGTTAATTCAGAAATCAACAGAACATCTTAAAATGTAAATGAACTGTAAACATAGGATATTGCTGTATTCATTTCTTTTTGAAATGTATAGCAAATCATCTGCAAATGGTGGAAAAACAGGCAATTGCCTTATGTTGATCTGTGTGAATAATTACCAATTTTTTGTAATTAATACTTGATTGATACTTAGGAAAAGAGTGTCTGTTGTTTGTGGAGGGACTCCAATCTGTCAAAAAAGTCCTGAAACTGTATAAAAAATGGCTTGGGTCCTCATCCTGTGTATCTCAGACCTGCTTGAGGCTGCCTGGAGGGGAAGCCTAAACCACAAGGACTGAGCTCCCATTTCTGACTGGACTGCCCTGAATACAAACACTGGACTATAACCTATTAACTATTTCTAAAAGAACTCTTCGTATCTACAAAGCTCTCCATCTGTGCGTTGAATCTGAATCTCAAGATTGACTCATGTCTGTATGTACACTGATCTTTTAACCAATTCTCTCTCTTCTTTTTAAATAAATTTTAGTTTAGTTTTGGCTGTAAGTGTGTATTTGGGGAAGGTCTGGAATATTCATTAACCTGTGAGGATCCTTTGGGATTGGCAGAATCTTTTTTATGTGATGAATAAGATTTTTAGTAATCCTCATAATTTGACTTGTGTGTCTAGATGGAGGCATCCAGCTGGGTTATTTTAAGGGAACCATGTTGACTTCTGAGTAACCAATGAGGTATAATAGAAGCTGCTTTGTGCTGGCTTGGTAAATCTAAATATTGGAATATCCACTAGCTTTGGGAATTGGGGATTTGGGATTGCCTGCCCCATTCTCTGCAGTTCACCTGAACTGAGTGACCTCAGCTGGCTCCCCTGGGATTCCCGTCACAACTACATTATACGAGTATTAAGAATCTACTGTAAAACAGCCCCTACACCAAGAACACTGATTTATTGTGTTGAGAAAATGATTGTTAGGAAAATGTAACTTAGAATGTTGTAGTATGATTTTAAAATAACCTTAGATTTATAATCTCACTCCCTGTATATGTACTATTGACCCCTAGTTTAACATGCATTTTAAACTTGCATTCACCCTGCCACAGATGTGCAGGCATCATAGTGTCTAAGTACCCCTAAGTGTTTTGAACCTCCTGTTTACTAGACATGTAAATGAAATAGATTAAGACCAACAATGGATGTAATAGCCATTAAGTGTTCCCACCTGTGTAAGTGGATTGAAAGTCCCCCTCCCTTATCAACACAGGGGTATAAAATATCTACACACATGTATTGAGTTGAGCCAGTTGTTTGGGTGATAACCCCTTCTGACTCCTTATTGCTTGCAATAAATCTTGTTTTTCCAGAAGTCTACTGAGTTATGCCTGTCCTTTGAGGTATATTGGACTGAACTCCAAAGGAAATAAGCAGTTTTTGCAACAATTCTGGCGACCCAGATGGGACAGCCTTTGGACGACTTCGGGATCACCGCAGACCGACCAGAGGAAGGATAGTGCGCACCGGGCAGTTTTTGCCCGTCCTAACTCTAACCCGACCTGCGGTGATACCCGGAACGTTAAAACGTGAGTCCCTACAAATCAGGCAAGACCAGAGGCTTCTGGAGTTTGGTAGGCACCTGGGAAACAGAGCGGTGTAAGTATCTCCATTACTCTCATTGTTAATTTGTTTGGTGATTTTAGTACTTTTGTATTAATTCGCCGTTTGTAGATTCCTTGTGAATCATTTGGTATAGCAATGGGATCGGGTCGCTCCCGAATGGAAGATTCCGCCTTTCCCTTGGGTTGTATGTTACGTAACTTTGGTAAAAATTTAAGAGTAATCATGGTATTAAGATGACTAAAGATGAGTTGATTATGTTTTGTCAGTTGGAATGGACCACGTTCGGTCTTGGTTGGCCCGATTCAGGGTCCTTTGATGTAGACCTCACAACTAAGGTTTATAAAACAGTGGTTACAAATCAACACTGGGACCAGTTCCCCTATATTGATTGTTGGCTAACAGTATGTCAGGATCGGCCCCCCCTGGCTTATTAAATGTGCCTCTAAATTATGTAAACAAATGCGCCTAGGGGTTCCCAAGCCTCGTCCGACTATTCTCTGCGAGCCTGCAGAGGATGCTTGTCTCGAGACTGTAATGCCATCAGTCCCCCCCCCCTTATAGGCCATCCACCCCCATTCCCTCAGGAAGTGGTCCAACTGGCCCATCTCCGTCTGTTACTAGCCCCGTTCAACTGGCTAGTCCCCTGACTCCAGAGAACAGTTCCACCCAAGGGGGAGCAAATGGAATCAGTAACATAATTGCTGAATTTGACCCCCTTTCCCCAAGCCGTCACACGGGACCTGCCTCAAATACCCGAAGTCATGATTTAATAAACCGAGCCTGCCCCATGCGAGAAGTAATGTCCCCCACTGGCCGAACATCTTTCCTCTATGCCCCCTTTACTACCACGGACTTATTTAATTGGAAAAGCCAAAACCCCTCTTACAGGGAAAATCCCATGGTACAGATAAGGGTGGGTGGCAAGGAATATAAAGCTCTAGTGGATACCGGGGCTACGTATTCTATGATCCCTGCAAAACCCGCTTCTGCTGAAGAAAGCGGAAAACATGTAATAATAGAAGGAATTGAGGGAAAACAGAGTAAACTGCCTGTATATAAGCCCTTGCTTACAAAAATCGGGGACAATATGCTAGAGCATGCCTTTATTGTTTCACCTACATGCCCCTTGCTCTGTTAGGACGAGATATCCTAATCAAACTACAAGTTGAAATCTTTTTCCAAGAGCAGATTGTAGTACACCTACCAGGAAAACAGGGTTCAAACTATCAAATGGCCCTCTTTAACAAGGAGTCAACTACCTGCACAGGGAACATTGAAGACTTAGAAGGAATAAACCCTGATGTATGGGCAGATGGAAACCATCCAAGGGCGACATCTGTACCCCCTGTGAAAATACCACTAAAAGAAAAAGAAAGCCCTGTCTGTGTAAAACAGTACCCTTTGTCAAAAGCAGCTCGTCTGGGCTTAAAGCCCCTCATTGAAAAATTCAAGCAGTGGGGCTGGCTAGTGGAGGGGTCATCCCCTTTCAATACCCCCATATTGGGAGTGCCTAAACCAGATGGTACCTATAGATTGGTGCATGACTTAAGAGCAATAAATAAAAAGGTTATTGTAGACCACCCTATGGTCCCGAACCCTCACACCATTCTAACACAGATTCTGCCTGCAGCAGCTGTTTTTACAGTGTTGGATTTAAAGGATGCTTTCTTCTCAATACCATTAGAAAAGGAAAGCTGGAAATTGTTTGCTTTTGAATGGGAGGACCCAGAAACTCACTATAAGACTCAGTTAATGTGGACTGTTTTACCTCAAGGTTTTGTGTCATCCCCCCCTCTTTTTGGAACAGCATTGCAGAAAGATTTAGAAAACTGGAAAAGCCAGCATTCAGAGATTGCCTTGCTCCAGTATGTTGACGACTTGTTAATTGCCAGTCCTGATCTGCAAGTGGGGAAAAGAGCAACCGAGTCTCTGCTAAATATTCTAGGGGAGAAAGGGTATAAAGTTTCACGAGAAAAAGCCCAGATATGCCAACTGAAGGTTACCTTCCTGGGATATGAAATTGAGAAAGGGGTACAAGCTCTCAGCAAAGAGAGAATCAGGGCAATTCAAGATATGCCTGCCCCAACCAACCCTAGAGAACTACGAGCCTTCTTAGGTCTGACTGGATTCTGTAGACTATGGATCCCAGACTATGGTAACAAGGCTAAACTTTTATGTGAATCACTCACTAAGGAAGGCCTCACAAATTGGAAATGGACTAGTGAGCATCAACATACTTTTGAACTGTTAAAAGCAGCCTTAATGCAGCCTCCGGCTCTCATGATTCCTAATGAGCATAAGCCCTATAGACTCTACGTACATGAGAATAAGGGCATTGCTTCGGGAGTTCTAACTCAGCCGGTAGGCCCAACCTGGAAACCTGTGGGCTATTACTCAAAGGTACTGGACCCGGTAGCCAAGGGGTGGCCGGCTTGCCTGCGAGCTGTAGCAGCAACTGCAACCATAGTGACAAAAGCCCAAAAGATAGCAATGGGAGCAGATATGGACATACACACCCCACATGGGGTCCCCCAGATTCTTGGAATAGAAGGTGGGAAATTCTTAAGCCCTTCTCGACAATCCAGATATGAAATCTTCCTATTGTCTAACCAAGGGCTTACATTTAAACATACTACAGCTTTAAATCCAGCTACCCTTCTCCCTCAGCCAGGACCACCTAACCATGATTGTTTAGAAGCACTTACAGAGATGGTGTTAATTCGACCAGACCTGCAGGACGATTCTCTGGAAAACCCAGACAAGGAATTTTTCGTGGACGGATCTAGCAGTATGGTACAAGGCACCAGACAGACAGGCTGCGCTGTTGTGACCCTGACTGAAATACTGTGGAAGGAGAAGCTCCCCGCCAGCTGGTCAGCGCAAGCAGAACTCACTGCATTGACACGAGCCCTCTGGCTGGGGACAGACAAGAGGTCTGTATTGTCTTCTCTCCACAGATTCGCTGCACCCTTCCAGAATCTGCCCCTGGACACTCCTATCCACAACTTCCAGCCAGGAGATCAGGTGTTGGTACAGAAGTGGAAAAAGGACCCTTTGTCTGAGAGGTGGGACGGACCTTATCAAGTTTTACTCACAACACACACGGCTGTAAAACTTGAGAACAGTGACAAATGGACACATTGTTCACGTATTAAAAAGTACACCCCACCTCTCCTCCGGAATCCTGAGACTCCACCTAAGGACGACTGGACTGTTACTCGCCTGGATCCTCTGCGACTCCGACTTAACCGTGTTCAGTAACATGTTTGTGTTCCACATTTTAATTGGATATGTCTTTGTATGTATGTATAATTTAACCCCTAGAGGTTTCCAAGCATACGAAAACACTTGGGTATCATTGGCAAGGTTAGCCTTGAATTCATCAATCTTTTGCCTGCCAAATACATATGCTGTAGGTAAAATTATGGAAACATGTTTTCTTGGCATTAGTACAACCCCTTCCACATTGAAAAATTACACACACTTAAAAATTTTTGCCAAAACAATGACGTATGATTATTTGTATGAAATGGGCCAAATATGTTTTCATTTTTGGTTGCAAATGTAACACCAGCTGCCCAGTGTGTCACTTTTGAAGGTGCCACTCAGTATATTCATGATCTCACAAACAAAGAGTTGGTCTGTAATCAGACCACTACTCAGTCATTTGCTTATGGACCTTATGCTTATGCTTCTCCCCCATGGCTGGTTTTTTCCTTTGTGGGCGCACCGCTTATTCATATGTACCAGCTAACAGCTCGGGTGGGCCCTGCACAGTAGGGAGAGTGGCACCCCTTATTGTCCCTGTTCCCCAACATAACACCAAAAGATATAGACGGGGAAACATACCATTGGACCCCTCCTGTAAGTCAGACATTACACTATTCTCAGACAGGGACACAACTGTTCTGAGTTTACTGGCCTTTGTTGTTTTAATATTACTGATAAGAAAACTTCCATTTAAAAGGATTTATACAACTTAAAGGAACTAGTGCATGGGATAAAGCAAACTCAAGGTTTTGATTTTTGGTCATGGTTGCCTAATGTTGATGACTGGATAAAAACCTCTCATAAAGGGAGGAATCTATTTTGTATTAATAGTATTAGTTATAGGATTGTGTTTTTGTTGTGTTATCAATTGTATTCCATTGTTATGTCAACAAACCCCACCCAGGAGAGCTAAGCTAGCTGTGCTCCCCAATAGAATGTAGAAGAAATCATCTTTAAAGAGGAAGGAGTTGTTAGGAAAATGTAACTTAGAATGTTGTAGTATGATTTTAAAATAACCTTAGATTTATAATCTCACTCCCTGTATATGTACTATTGACCCCTAGTTTAACATGCATTTTAAACTTGCATTCACCCTGCCACAGATGTGCAGGCATCATAGTGTCTAAGTACCCCTAAGTGTTTTGAACCTCCTGTTTACTAGACATGTAAATGAAATAGATTAAGACCAACAATGGATGTAATAGCCATTAAGTGTTCCCACCTGTGTAAGTGGATTGAAAGTCCCCCTCCCTTATCAACACAGGGGTATAAAATATCTACACACATGTATTGAGTTGAGCCAGTTGTTTGGGTGATAACCCCTTCTGACTCCTTATTGCTTGCAATAAATCTTGTTTTTCCAGAAGTCTACTGAGTTATGCCTGTCCTTTGAGGTATATTGGACTGAACTCCAAAGGAAATAAGCAGTTTTTGCAACAATTGCAGAGTGGAAAGTATTGTCAAGTGAATTCTAGTAAATAGCATTTTGTTGCATTATTTCAGTGGAGCATGTGGCTGTATGCAAAAACATATGTTACCAAAGCACAGAATAAACAAGCAATGACGATGTTATGTGATTCACATTCCATTTATTCCTATTACTCATAATGGTATTCATCCATCTAAAGAATCCTTAAGTTAGCAGCTGATAACTCAGAAACCTCTACAGTTAGCAATTAGTGCTTTATGCCATTTAAAAGCTGGCATAAAGCATTAGTTTTCAGATGGTGTAAATAATTGTTTCCAGCTCTAAATTTTCTTGAGATAGCAGCTGGTAAAATCATGTAAGACTTGAAATGGAAATAGAGCAACATGGTAATTAAAATAATGTGATTTTTTTTAAATGTCCACCATTTTGCAATATGCCAAGGCTAGAAACACTTGGCAAGGGCTGTGCAAATACCTTTTAGGACATAATTTTTCCAAGCATTGGCCCAACATTGGTAATCAATAAGAGAGAAATAAATCCCTCTTTAAGGTGACTGAAGGATTGATTTATGTAGTGTTAACATTTTCTGCTATCTCAGCAATGTTATGCTACACTTTTATATCTCTGTAGAACAGAAGTGAATGACTATCTAAGATGAGTTGATGTCTCTTGTAATGAAAAGTAATGGAATGATTTTTGTGTAGCACAAACTAGGAACATTTACTGACTACTCAATTTTTAAGATTAAGGACACCTTCACCTTTTCATTGGTGAAATAGCAGGGCTGAATGGCAATCTGGCACTCATGATAGTGCTAGACTGGGGGACCTGCCATTGTTCTTTGTCCTTATATATTGCAACCAAAGGGAGTGAAATGTGACAGTTTGCACAGTCTAAACTCAAGGTCATTGCTGAGTACAGGCTGAAGTAGACCGTGTGCAATAAAGTATGTATCTGGGGAGCGGGTGGGGGGATAAACACTGCCTTTTCTTGGTGCAATATCAAGGTGTGACTCACTGCTAGTCAGCTGCCATAAGCCATGCTCTCCTGTCCCAGAAGAATCAGAGAGGTAGCCATGTTAGTCTGGAATTGCAGAAGTGACAGAGTCCTGTGGCACCTTAAAGAATAACTCCTTTAAGGTGCCACAGGACTCTTTGTCACTGTCCCAGAAGAATGGTTCCTGTACCTTTCTGAGGTGAACATACTCCATTCCTCATTACTCTTATACACCTTCAGTAAACAGTAATTCAGCCTAAATCGTTAATCCTGTAGACAGGATATCAGTCAGTGAAAGTTTGACTCTGTTTTACTAGGATGCTCATTAAACCTTACTATCTCTGCATAATTGGCTAAACTTCTATCTTATGTCTATGGCAGATGTAACTGAAATAGTCTTGTGGTTACATGTGGTTTAGAGCCATGTTTAACCTGGCTTCTTCATGGGTGTATTCCTGTACTCTTTTCATTACCCAGTTAATGAAGCACTGACAAAAAAGTACAGGGTGTCCTCTCTTCCCTGTACATGCATATTATTAAAGAAGCTACCTCTCCTGACATTTAACTGTTGCCAATTTCTAACAAGGTGCTGCCACAGTAGTGCCAGTGCAATATTATTACAATAATTTGGGTGAGAAATAGACAGTCAAAGATTCTTCATGCCGTGAAATTGTAGCACTATGATGCTAAAGATAAACCTTTTAAAAATTCTTTAATATTTTCCCTTTACATATAATGGGCCCAAACTCTGCTGTGTTACACCTATGACAGCTTCCTATGACTTCAGTGGTTTTGCATGGATGTAACTGAGGGCAGAATATTAGTCTATAATATTGTGCTATGTATCAAAGGCAGTTTTTAATGGAAATTAAATAAGTAAATCCAGTTATTCACATCTGAATATTGGTGGCATTGCAGTAGAATTTTCAGAAGCCCTCATGATCCTTCGCTAACTTTGAACACTCAGCAGCTGATCTACCAGTGATCCGCTGCACACCATCCATCCATCTCCTTGCTAGCCTCACCTACAACAATGATGCACCACCATTTCTTCCATTATAATGATCTTTAGGTTATTTACATCTCTGCTCCTAATGTGACTAAAGTGCATAAACTTGTGTCGATTTCCAGCCTCAGGGTCTTCTTCTGTCCAATAATATTTCTAAGATATTTCTTTTTGTCCATCTAGGAGAAATGCAAGAGTCTTCACCAGCACCACATTTCAAAAACTTCAGGTTTTTTTTGTTTGTTTGTTTTTTGTCAGCAGCATTAACTTTCCAGGATTCACATCCATGAATGGAAAGAATTAGGCTTTTAACCAGTTAAATCTTTGCACATTTCCAGGTATCACTTTTTTCACACTTTCTTAAGGGAGGCCATAGCTGAATGAGCCATTCCTAGTCATCTTCTGATTTTTTTGAACAGCCTCCTTGTTTGGATATATAGGATCCCAGATAACTAAAGTAACCCACTGCCTCTAAATTTGTCCATTAATCATGATGTCTTCTTGCATTCTGTTTTGGTAGTCAAGTCAACATACATGCATTTTCTTTTCATCACGGTCAAGAATGGTCCATGTTCCTTACTAACTGTTTTTACAGATTCCAATATATGTGGCATTGTATTGGTGGTTGTAATAAAGAATGCCATGTTATCAGCATGTCTAAGCTTGGTTAAAAGGTGTCCACCATGGAAATCCCAACTCCTTCCACTTTGCCAAAACCTTTCAAGGTCTGTGTCTCAGTAAATTCTGCATACATGTTAAAGAGGGTTGGGGACAAAGTACACTCTTGTCTCTCACCCTAACTGGTGGAAAACCACTCATTGTCTCCAACTGCTGTTCTTACTGTGGTCTGTTGTTGATGGTAGAGACTTGTCATGAGTTCAGTGAGATGCTTTGGAATCTTCATTGCTGAAGTATTCACCCAAGATGGTCATATTGGATAATATCAAATCCTTTTGAGTAGTCAATAAAGCGCACAATCAATGGGTGATTGTACTCTCTGCGTTATTCAGTCATGTGATGGGTATTCATGATTTGGTCATGCACCTCAGCCTCTTTGAAACCAGTTTGTTGCAGTGATAATGCTGTTTATACCTGTCATTTTTTTGAGATCCTGAGTTATGTAGAGCAGAACTTTGCTGACATGTGATTACCAATTGCGGAATAAAATGAAAACTTGTTGTTGAAACTACCAAAGCACACTTCCTGAAAAGTCAGCATTGGACTGCATCTTAACTGACAAGGTATTTGAACTAGCAAAAAAGTGACAGAGTGAAAAAGAATGGCTTGGAGATGGAAGATCATAGGAGTGAATATAAGAAAGTGAGCTCACAAAGTCAGAGGCACTCTAGGAGAGATGAGTAAATATGAAGCAAAAATGTATAGAATTTGTGAATTTTAAAGTAGATTAATAATCCAAAAGGTATGTTCACAGCAGTAAGACTTTTACCAAAAGATTTTCCCTGTGATCAGACATAAGAAGAGATCATGATGGCAGACTTCTCACTGATGATATTAAACTCAGGTAGAGAAATTATTGTGCCAATCTTTATGCCTTACCAGAGCCACTCATAATGCAGGGTGACAGAAAAGAGAGCATGGGAGCCGGAGCCATTGATGCTGTGAGAGGAAGTGATACATGCTGTCATGAAAATGAAGCCCGAGAAAGCACCAGGGATAGAGAATGTATCTGCAGAATTGTTAAACAGTGCAATAGTGATCTTATCTGGACAATTTGTAGTGATATATGGATAACTGGAAATTGCCTGGAGGACTGGATGAAGGGAATTTTTCTGCCATTAACAAAGAAGGGAGACAGAGTGTAGTAGAAATTATAGCTGTATTAGTGAATTAAGTACGAGCACGTGAGGCCCACTGAAGTCAAGGGGAGTCTTTCCATTAATTTCAACATTCACTGGTTCAGGTCCTTATTTCTTTAAAGGCCAGATGCAGAAGCCCTTACTTCATCATAGCACCCAGGATGTAAATTCTTCAGTATTTTCCTGTTTCTCCCTTGTTTTTCACACCGAGAATTTAAAAGCTTTCCTGGCATTGAGTTCATGTGATATTTTTGCTTGCAAAATAAATTCCTGGAATGTGAGTTTTAATAACCTTATATTCAGTCAAAATATTACAAATGTATTGGATTGGATGTAGCTCTAGTTTAGTTGAACAGATCCAAGAAATCTGAACATGTCTGTTTGAATAACTCTTGATTAATGCAGGCAGATACAAGAATATCAATTAAAAATTAGGCTACAGAAGCAACGTGCCACTTAAGAAAAATTGTAATTAATCTCCTGTTTGCAATTCAAAAAGTTAATTTTATAGAGATGAGAATATGCATTGTTTACCCTTGCTACATCAATCATACTCTTGAGTTTAAGTGCAGTTTAGTAGATTGTAGAACATTACATTACATCATGATCTGTGCTCTTGTACTTGTGTAGTTCAGAAGCCTTTGTTTTCTGTAACATTTTGGCATTGAAACGTTAAGGGTCGAATAGTTATGTTTTCACATCTGCTGTGAACTGAGAGGAAGGATGAACCTTCTAGTAAACTCATAAAAAGTGGGAAAATATGCTCATTCATTTCAAGAGTGGCAATGACAGGAAATAGCATCTTTTGTTTTGAGACTTTTTTTTTTTTTTAATATCTACACATTGTAGGGCCAGATTGTGTTTAGCTTCTGCAACATTCACTCAAGGGATGAACAAGAAGCCTGTCTAGGCTATTGCAACATACTTATCACCAGGGAATTATGGGATCTGGACACAATTGTAGTTTGCACTCTCTTATTTTAAAAAAAAAGATTCAAGACAAAATTCTCCCCCAAGAGCTCTTTCCATCTAACTTTGAGTGTTCTATCACGCTTATTACTATAGTAACTAATGACAAGGTTGTGAGCCTGTTATTGGTCATTAGAACTATTCCTATGAGTAATGGCTTGCCAGTATAGACAAGGGGCTCATAATCTGGCCCCAACCAGTTAAATATGTGCCCAGTACTACATTTGTCTCAAATGAGAACTGCATGTATACATCTGAAAGAAAAGTTAAATTTTCAGTTCCTTTTGCAGGGGAAGAGGTGCCAACTTTTTGAAACTAAGGGGCTGGTATTGAGTACCCAGTGTTCCCATTGATTTCAGTTGGAGTATTGGGTGCTTAGAATTTCTGAAAATTAGGCTCTAATTATTCAAGAAGTCTTCATGTGTCTTAAAAAGAAGATATTTAGGAACATGAGTAGAACTTCCCAGCAACAACCCAGTGTGGTGTGAGTGGGAGGGGGGAACCACAGTTGCAATATGCTTTCCAGATTCCTACAGCAGGTATTGAATGCTGCACTCAGCTGCAAATATCAAGGACATTAATGTTGATTGGCATGTTATTTTTCTGCAGACCTAAGCAACCCAGCCATACAGAACAAACAGGGAAGGCGTATTTCCCTATATTCAAATAAAGGAATGGGAACAAATACACCTTCTTTCCCACCAAACTAAGAGCTGGTCTACACTGGGGGAATAACATAGCTGAAGTTGATGTACTTAGATCCACTTCCTGTGGCGTCTTCATGGCTGTGAGTTGACTGTTGCCACTCCCGCATTGACTCTGCCTGCGGCTCTTGGCGATGGAGTACATGAGTCGACAGGAGAGCACCCGGGGGTCTATTTGTGTCTAGACTAGATGCGATAAATCGACCCCTGATTGATCAATCGCTACCTCTTTTGAAAGAGGTGCTGCAGAAGAGCTACTTTAGATGATTACAAGCAATATCTCTCCAGAAACTCAGATGAGGAAGGAGACTTGGAAGCTTGAAAATAAAGTGGGACATTCAGCTGTCAGAAAGAAATGCATGATGAAAAACAGTTTGTGTTTGATAAGGGAACTCTTAATACTAGACCAATTCTTTGCCTTTGGAGTTTTCTCAAGATAAATACCTATTATTTATTTTTGACTATAGCACAACTGCAGGACATAGGGGAGCTGTATTTATACACAATAATCTTTCCTGCCTGCCAACCCCAAAACCCAATAGACTGTGATGGTAAAAATAGCCTGAATGAAAGAGCTCCATAACAGAATCAGTTTTCATGTTTTCCGAAACTTTAAATCTCTCCTTTATTTTTTCTTTTTAACATGATATGATAGTGTGATTTATTCTTTAGAAAAGCATATTGATTGTTAGAGTCTTTTAAAATTAATTAAAATAAATTATTATGGGGTTGGACTTGTCACACTATTTCTCTTAGCTCCAACTAGACTTGCATTTTTGAGACTCCTTTTGTCCTTATCATGGGAAAAGCTGATTCTTTTCCTTTAGTAATATAACCAAAGAAAAATAAATATGGCACACTCAACTTGAAAATTCCTCAATAGTAATGTGTCAGGGAATGTGCAAATTAAATTGATGTGAGTATAATTTCTTTTTAGGTGGTCCCTTTACTCTAACTGGGAAAGCTGGCTGTCATTCTGGACCATCAAGTGAATACTATATGCTTTCTGTTGATTAGGGATGAAATTTAATTACTATAAACAGTGGTATTTTGTACATTTGTGACATTTTTTTTTGATTGGCCCTAATCCTCACTGCTAATGAGGAATTGTGAGGTGGAATTGTTTCAGCAGAAGCCAAACAGATGCATCATTCATTGCTTTGATTTCTAGTTTTATTCTGGATACCTGAGGTTTTAGATATGTTTCCAAGTTGCTTTTCTGAGAAAAGAATGACTGATCCAAATGGAATGCATCCTTTAGACCATCTCTAGTTTTGTGGTATGACCTCAAGGACAATATAGGGAGGTTTGCTAAGAGTAGCTATGAGAATGGAAAAGCTATATTAAACTTTTACTACACATAACAGTTTTGGAAACTTTGTATTAAGTGTGGCCATTTTTGTGCATCTCCTTCTGTAGAATCTTTTGTTGGAGTAATTTATATAAAGATGAAATTTTACTACAGTGCAATTTGTTTCTTATTCAGTATAAATCTGAGTCAGTGTTTCTGGAGCGAAAATATATGTGATACACATAGAAACTAAATTATATTAAAATATAAATGGCTGGAGATGTTACACATTAGCAGCCACAATGTTCTTTAGAAGTGTTTAAAAAGATGATGTGTTATAGGCCAAATTCTGCTCCGTTACACCTCAAGTATAAGTGGGAACAGAATTTCACCCTGTGTTTTTGAGGTGAAGGACTCAGGTATGCCAGTTTAGCAATGGGATGTGAGTTGACATATGTCAAAGCATTCTCATCATCTGAGATATATAGTATCATGGATAAGGTAATTGTCCATGATGCCTTTTTTCCCTTTCTCCCTTTCTTTGGAAATATTCTATGGGTCCAACTGACTCCAGGGCAGAGCCCTTGCCTAAGGCTCTGTGGCTCCACTTAAACCTTGCTAAAATCTTTGATGTGAATATTAAATGGGATTCAGTTTTGGGAAAGGCCCTTGTGTGGGTTTTTTTTGTTGTTAGCTAGACACACAATCTACCTACCCCAAATACAGATCAAGAACAATGTAGTCCAAATGCTACTGGTGGTTTAAGGAGCTGGTTCTAATGTAGCGTGGTGATGCTCTAATGTAGCATGTTTACCTGTGTGGATAATCAATCAATTATCAATCATTTGTAAATCAAGAACTGATAGGAATTTTAACGATGATTATACATTTAGTGAGAGTGTTTGTTAAACTAAGTTCAGCTAAGAACTAAGAACATCGAGAAGTTGATTGGATTTATTAATCAAACAGTTAGCAAAGACAGCACATACTCAGAGAAGCATGCAATTGCCAACAGCTGTGGAAGACTGTCCCTGTAGTTTCTGACAGTTTGCATCCACTCTGCTGACAATTTTAGTTCCTTGTAATTTAGAGGCTGTTGTGCTCTTGTTACCTTTGTTATGCAACATTCTGATCCTTATCTATTTCCTCTTTCTGATACATACTTGTTTCCAAGTTTCCTGGTTCCATGGCAACTTTCCAACTGTCTTAGCAGCTGATGGTTATTCAATGTTTATGTCTTTTTTGGATAATTTCATTGCTTATACATCTTGTGGTTAGCACATTATAAAAATGTATATCTTAAAACAGCTGTCAAAATAGGTTAAGGATTACTGTTCAGTAAAATTCCATTCTTCGTTAGACTTCTTTATCTCATTGCAAACCATCATGGAAGTCTTACTCCCAGGCAAGCCTTAAAATCTTTCTTGGCCTGTCTTCAGTGTCAGTAGCAGAAAAGCCATTGGCCTGATTTCCCATCAATACCCAAGATTTCTACTGTATTTTTCTGACTAGAAATAATTTTATTCTGAAATTAAATATAGAAATGGACAGTCTACTTCTATGCAGGAGTAAATTGGAGAAGCACAGGTGTAAAACCTCTAGAGCTGGGCAACATTTTTTGCTCAAAAATATTTCCCACTTAAAAATGGAGTTTTGTTTTTTAAAAAACAATTTGTAATGTGAATGTCCTCTGTAACCAAAATTTTCTATGGGAAATTTCAGAACAAAATGTAATTCTGGAGATCTTTCCCCCACAGATTTTGACCAGCTCTAAAATCCAGTGCAAGTGAGAAGAGAACCAGGCTCAAAAATTGTCAAGCTTCTTTCAAGAAATAAGTACAAAAAGTTTGGGCCTAATCCTCATCTGGTTTACATTTCTGTAATCCATTTACTTCAGCGGAGCTTGCTGGTTTACACAAAATGAGGATATGGCTCAGTGTGTGCACTTTTTATGAAAGTATGCTGGTGAGCAGGAATTAGAACATGTTTGGATTCAATCTGTTAGGGCAAAATTTAAGTGTTAGAGAACAATCCTGAAGTCATTATTACTGTCAAAACTACTGACTTCAGTAGGAGTTTCCCAGCTTTACTAAAGACTTCAAGATTGGGGCCTTAAACAGTTATGGCAAGTTTAGATTTGAACAACTGTTATGCAAGCTGTATATGTAATCTTTTGGCTGTTACCAAATGTTCTGGCTTTTGACAAAAGGAATATGTTAGTGCTTCCCTTAAGAAAGTCATTTGATAAGCACTTGTTGACAGTATTTTTTTTCCTGTGGAATGAGTTTCAAGACTTTTTTTAGCAAGTAAGGAAGTAAGCTTTCTGCAGAATGTTGCTGACCTTCATAATGAGTCATGTGGGCTCTCAAAATCATTACAAGAAGTTTTTGTGGTGAAGTTGCAGAGATCAACAATTTCTCATCATTTAGTTCTTTTGTGGCTGAGAGAGGAGCAGATAGTTGATTACTCAAAAGTAAATAGCTGTGAGTTCAGGAAAAGTTTATCATCAGAATGTTAACATGAGAAGCCAAATATGTTCATCATCCAACAGAAAGAGAATTAGTTCTCTTCTGTTCCCCATCCCCCCCATTTTTCCTTTTTAAGGTGATTTTTAAATTCCTTATGTGTTTATTCACTGAGCAGATACAGCATGTGCAGAGCAGTAGTGTAAATTTCCACACACTGCTCTGCTAAAATAACTCAACATGTCCTAGAGAAAACATAATTCAGTGTCCACTCTCATTCAGTCCTTTCCCTTTGTGCTGAAATCATTAGCTTAGAAGGGCCAGTGATTATGATGATTAGGGTTTTCTTATTAGCACTTGTCTTACTACTCTTGTCAGCAGAACTGAGTCCATCAAATCATTTTAAAAATGCCATTGAATTATCACCAGACAACGACAAGGCAAGTTGCTACTAACTGGACCAGGTCACATCCAGTAAATTGGAAATGCAGTGCAGGGGGTGGGAGGTGGGATTGTTATTATTGATGTTCTGCATGGATACTGAAATTCAACTCTTTTAAACAATTGAAAATGTTATAAAGGTCTCAATTAAATACCAAAACAACTTATTTCCTTTTTTGTTTTTCCTTCACACTAAGAGTTTATCCTGATACAGCTGTAGATAGCTTTTTCACTTAGTGCTACCCACAGCTTTTTTATAAACCACTTAAACATTGAATTCATAGTAGCTTGAGGGTAAAGTATTAATAAAAAAGAGTTTCGGTAGTGGAGTATTTTCAGTCTGCTCTACTTTTAAGACTTCAACAAAACAAATTGCAACACTAGTCCCAGTTGAGAATTGCATAAATCTTTCTGATTTGTCATGGAAAAGCAAGCAGGTATTGAAAACATTTGTCCAGATCACTTAAAACAATGATAAATCAACACATTTTAGGCCTGAAGAAGGGCAACAGGTTGATTATATTAGAGGCTATTTGTTCCCATAGAAACTACTGAGCAGACTGAAATAAGAAGGTTACATCTCACACAAGGTATACTGATGGCTAAGGTATAAGGGGCCTAATCCAATTCCCACTGATGTCAGTCAGAGTCTTTCTGTTGAATTCAGTGACAGTTGGATCAGGTCTATTGGTGTCTAGAAAATGCAGCTGTGGAATAAAATATAAACACTGAGTCTGGTCAAAACTGATCCATCAAAAGTGTTCTTTGACTCAATGAAATTTTTCATGGGACTATCAGCTTTCTGTTGAAAATTTTGATTTTTTTTAAATCAAAAAATCAAAAGCCTAAATATTTCCATCCATATCCTTGACATTGTGCTTCATGGAGGTGTAGTTTGGTTTCCCCATGTCCCCATTATTTCCTATGGACAGTACTCCCCAGCTGGACTACATCTTCTACAATGTACCATGTCCAGGGACATCTCACTTCAACTTGATCAGAGACCATGACACATCATAGGAAATAGTCTGGTGAGAGAGCCTGTCTTATAGGGGAGAATGGGAGTGTGAGGTACCGTGGCAATATTTCCATATGGAAATATTTCAGTTTTCATTTTTTTCCTGAAAAAAATATCAAAATTTTCCTTGGAAAAGAGCCTGTTTTCCAAACAGCTGTAGTAATAACATTAAATGCCAAATCCTCAACCTAATGCACAAGCCCAGCATCCAGGGAGAAAAGACAAGACATAATTTTCCCAAGTCCACAGAGCCCTTCCTCAGCCATTCCATGGAGACTACTTAAGCTCTGTAACTGGAGTAGTCCTGTGAAGTCCCTAACTCTGTAGCAGGAGCCCACTGCAGTTGGGTTGCCCACTCCCTGTATATCCTCAATCCACATCCAGGCCACTCCCTTACACAGCAGCACCACATTGTTTCCATGGCTGATGGGCTCTCTGGGGCTTCCTTTACATTTATGGAAGAAGACAAAAATGTGGTGTGGGGGGGGAAGGACAGTCTTTGAGCTATTCTGATTTTTAATGTTAAAAAATAGAAATTTATAATATCTTCTTTCTAGATACCAGTATACAAAAATATAGGAATGATAGAAGATCTCACTTGTTTTATGTTGTTGATGTGGCCAGTTTTTGTTAAATTAAATAGCTCTGGAGCAGAAGCTGATAGATGTTTCAGGATCATTACTATGTTTCTCTCAAAGTTCTTAGGCACAGCAGATCTGCCATACGTTGTTAGCTTCTTGCCGCAGATAAGTACTAGCTGTCACATTTTTCTCTCTCGTATCTGCTACCTGTTCTGTCCAATTCATCCCTGGATGATAGGCCAGTGAAAGCAGTGTAGAAAGGGAAATTTGAGAAAGGTCTCCCATTACCAACAGATGTGTTCATGAGCATGATCCTTCCACTGAAATCAGTGGAGCAATTCCCATAGACTTCTGCAAGATTGAGTTGTGAGTCTTTAAAATAGCTAGTTCCCTTTTTTTCCCTTTCTGCTCCTCCATATCATTCTTTATACCCAGTTCATGCTTCCTACTGTCTTTAGAGTCTCAGCTCCTCCTTCATTTTATGAAGAGGACTGTTTACTGGCCAAGGGTACTGCAAAAGTTTGATGCTGAATCCCAAAGACTGGTGGACTAGGTTAAGGCTGGTATACATTTATATATAATTGTCAAACACGGTATGGGGATGGCCATCAATAATGTCCCATTAATTTCAACAGCAGGAAATTACATGCTATTTATTCAAGAATATCCAAATAAACTGCTTCTTACATAAATCAAGTAATATTCTGGCTGAAGTTTTAGATCTGTAAACATTTTTAAAAACCCCACAAAATAGTTTATTTCTAACTCCAATATTTCATGGTCTTTCTTCTGGTTAAAATTCATATCCTCTTTCAAGTCATATTGTACTTTCATTCCTATATAGCAGATGTAAAAGGTGAAAGTACATCTGTGATCACAGCTGTGTCCTGGAAGTGCTAAATTTTAGATAGCTGAATATAAGATACATATTGTGATGGAACGCATTCATATGTAGTTGGAAAACATAATGACATCACATAAGGAAAACAGTCCAAGGCTTATTGTATAACATGGAGCTGCTAATTTCGTTGTAACATTTGTTCTGACTTTTCCTTTCTGTATGGGGTAGTGAAAGATTGTGGTATGAACTTAATTAAATTTGAGATCCTCATTTGGCAAGGAAAGAGGAGAGAATTATATTTAGGAATTACCTCCACCCTTTTATGGGTGCCCTACAGATGGGTATTTCATTACATGAACATGACATATGTGTAATAATAAAAAATGCATCTAACAGTTATATAAAAAAGCAGTTTATTTTTATTCTGTTTTCTGAGTAGTCTTTCATGTTGCCCAGTGCCGGATCTTAAAATTGATCATATAATAAAATGTTCTTTTGTGATGCATATGCAAAAATTGGCAGTTATGGTTGCTGATGGAACCTTCAACTCTCAATTTCATTACTTGTTTGATTAAATCTCAACCTTATAGTGGTGTTAGCATAGGGTTTTTTGCATATCTCAACTTCCTATTAAAGCATTTTGCTCAGCCATCAAATAAGCAGATAGCACTATTTCTCCTCCAGTTCATAATATTTATATCAGAGTTGCATAAAAAGTTTCTCCATCTGAAAAGAGTTCAATAATTTCTAGTCAGTTTTATTAACAAACACAGAGACATTAATTCCATAGGAGCTGGAAGCCTTCTGTACTTTCTCTAAGACCCACAATCCTGCGTTGGATAGTATAGCTTTGGCAGCTCTTTTTAAAAAAGAGTGAGAATATCAGTCAAATACCCTCTCATGTAGGACTTAAGTGGGTCAGATAACAGTGGCTCAGATAAATCTGTTCAGTTAATGGCATCAAAAGATAAGTCTCCAAGTCTCCTCATAACAAAGGACTGGAAAATAACATCTGATTAATTAGGCAATGCACACTATGGAGTCCTTCTGAGAATATAAGGAAAAGAGCCGAAGAAGAGTGTTCTGGAACTAGATTAAAGATCTATTCACTTGGCACTGCATTAACATCTAGGATTCCAGAAATCAGAGGAGTTAACTCTAGTATGGATATTGTATAGATAAGAGACATGCTGTATGCCACACAGTCATTTGTATCCTGGTGTTGATCGCTCCATTAATGCTTCCTTCAGTGGCTCTTCTTTCTTCCTCTCCTCTTTTATGTTTGAGTGTCCCTCAGGGTCCCTCCTCTTCTCTCTTTCTCTCAGTTCAAGCTTGGGAACCCCATCTCTTTCAATCTCCTATATTCTAGCAGTAAAGATTCCCAGATCTGTCTTGCATACCCTTAAACTCTCCTCTTCCGCACCATCACACATCTCTCTTAAACTCGCTTTCAGACATCTTCTCTCAGATGCCCCATCTTAGTCTTTCCATAGCCTGGGATCACAGTCCTAGTGTAATCCTTGGACCTTCTCTCTTTCTCCACTGATAAAACTCTCTGTGCCTTGGTCATCTGTTGCCTTGATTTTTTTGTAACCTGCTTCTGTCAAGGCTTCCCATTTATCTTTTGGATATTTCTTTGTTTTATGGATTTTTTTTTGTATGTTGTTTGCAAGAATACACTTCTTGGTTTTGTATATAATACTATGAAACTGCTGAGTCTCTGATTTGGTCTTTCTAGTCATTCAGCCTTCTGTCACAATCATACCTGCACCACTGTTTGGAACAGGAATGAAAACTCTGATTTCTTCCAGGAATGATGTATTCTTTTTTTCCCCCTTTAATCATAATATTTTCTCACAGTGTCTTCCATAAATGGCTATGCTTTGCCTTATCTTTGCTTTGTCTGATTTAGGTGATAAGTTCTTTTGGGCAGGAAACATGTCTTACACTAAGGATCTGATCTCTCAAATACTTCTGTACGTGTTTAACTTTATTTACCTGAATAATTCTGTTGGTCAGTGAAACCACTCATGTCAGTAACATTAAACACTTGCATAAGGGTTTGTGGGATATATATTTCTGAAGTAGCATTTAAATTCATGATATTGTATAAATGTTTATTTTAATGTTAATGAACACCCTAAATTTTCTTATCCCTACATTTCTTTTGAAACAAGATTTTCAGGCGATTTTACTGGATCCTTGAGGGTCTCTGCAAGGAAAATGAATCATAGCAAATTCCAAAGGCAGTAGAAGTAGCATGCCAGTCCGCCTCACATTTTGTTCTCTGGCCATTTAATTCTGGAATTTTTGGAAAAACACATACGTCTCTTCCAGCTTGTGGGTATTGGGCCCGTTGGACCGCTCATTTGCTTACTTGGATTGGATGCAGGAACTACCCAATACACAACTGCTGTTAACTGGGAGAAATATTTGGAAGTTGTAGAATTCTTTTGAGATCTTATAAAAGGACTTCATCACATCACACTTCAGATCCTGCATTAGTTATTATCTTCCTGGCTATTGTTATATGGCTGAAATTGATACTTGCCAGGGTCGCTGCAGTGCCAACGTTGCTATGAATTTGGATTATTTACATAAAATATGAGATATGTTATTTCTGTAAACAGTGAGCTGTTCTATAATAGTTGCTCTGTACCCTGATTAAGGGATTTTTTTAAATGGCAGAAATAGCTATTACTACTACAGAAGACCATGGTGCTTATAAATAGTAGAGTGGTCATATCAGTCGTAGTAGTAGTTGCCTCTTGGCTCTTTGAGCTAAGATCAAGTTTAGTTTATTACATTAATGACCAGAGCAGAAAACCCAATAATAACACCATGTTTTTCTTCCTGTAGTCAACCATCCAAGTGCAGACTACACCTAGATAGGTTAATCATTATAGTTAGATGAGATCAAGCCTATTCAAGCCACCAAGACTATCTATCTTTTTTTTTTCAAGGACACCACTGCTGTCCCTTTAGGCACAATTTAGTATTACAGGAACTGCTCATTTAAAGTCACCCTGGTTAACATTGTTTTGATGTTAAGTTGCTGATCAGTTAGGGAACATATTCGTTTAAAGTTGTGCAATGCTCCCTTATAAAGTCGTTTGGCAGCAGCCTGCTTTGTCCACTGCTTGCAGGAAGAGCAACACATTGAAGCTAGCTGGTGAGTGGTTGGAACCAGCAGCCCCCTATCAGCTCCCTGCTTCCCTAAGTTCCCTGTGCAGCAGCCACCCAGCAGGTTATCAACTGCTGGCAGTTCAGATGTCCTTCCCCCCACTGCCATGTGCTGCTCCTGCCCTCTGCCTTGGAGCTGCTCCCGGGATCCTCCTGCTTGCTTTAGGGTGTGGGGGGGGGGGGGGAGGAAAGGGGGAAGAAGGGAGGGACTAATGTCAGGGTGTCTTTCTCCCTGGGCTCCTACACCCCACTTATTCGTTCTCCATGTAGAGCAGGGTGGTGACACGGATTGAGAGAGAGAGAGAGAGCTTAGGGCAGCAGCTGCTATCTCAACTTCCTGATCCACTTAAAAGGACAGCGTACTTAAGAGTGGGGTCAGCATACGTAAAGGGGCAATGCACATCTCTCTCTCACACACGGCGTGTGTCTGTCTGCCATGATGCCTTTTAGAATGTGAGGCTACATTAACAATATGTTAATCCTTGAGGGCTCAGCTAAAAGCTAGTTTATCATTTATCGATAAGGTATTCCCTGGGAAATATCCCACTCTCTAACTTCACCACCTCAACCAAGTTTCACAATCATCATCACTGTATATAGTATTAAATTGTTAGTTTAAAACATATACACTGTGTGTGTATATATAGTTTTTTCTGGTGAAAAATTTTCTCTGGAACTTAATCTCTCCATCTACATTAATTCTTATGAAGAAATTGGATTTGCTTAACATTGTTTCACTTAGTCATATTTTTCAGGAACAGAACTACAATGTTAAGCGAGGAGTTCCTGTATTTTGGTCATTTATTCATCCCAAGGTGCACTTTTTCATGTGTAACATCATTCTGAGTCTGGGGTTTTAAAGCTCCTGTTGTTTATTGTTTTCATATGTTGCTCCGATGCCTAAAACACCTCCTCCTAACCCTACATAACATGCAGCATCAGAGTATATGTCTAAATTGCAATAAAAAAAATGAACAGGTGGAAGTGAGTCTTATAGTCCGGATCAACTGATACGGGCCCATGGCTGCAGAGCTAAAAACAGCAGTCTAGATGTTCAGTCCTGGGCTGAATGCTCGGCTTTGAGACCCACTTCCCTCCCTGTGTTTTCAGAGCCTGGGTTCCAGCCTGAGCCCAAACATCTTCACTGCTTCTTTTTAGCCCCACAGAAGGAGCCCCATATGTTAAGTTAGTTGGCATAGTCACTGAGGCTCACTGCGATGGGTCTTTCATTGCAGTGTAGACATAACCCTCTTCACAACTTACTGTCATCACTGACCTTCACCTTAGACTTCATTCTGGACACTGCTTTGAGTTTCAATAAGTATTGTTTAAGATAAATGCATACAGGTTTTTAAAATCAGAAACAAAAATAGATTTTTCAAGAAACAAACTTGAAAGCAAGTATATCTCAGGCTCTTTCACCCTTGTCCTGTCTTACCCTTTTCTCCACCCTTTGAATATTGCCATTCCTTGCTGTGGAATATTTTAGTTAGATTTCAAATTCCTCAAGATAAGGACCTGTTATTTTTAAGTTCCAGGACTTGTACATTATGACACTTCTGTCATATTAAATAATACACTAGATGATCAGAAGGTAGATTTATCTTAAAGTAGTGCAAAATGTGCACTTCATAAATCTGTGTACACGTATATATTTATATAGATTTAAAATACAGCAGTGTTTTTTTGTGTGCCCTTTCTTTCCTGGGTATCCAGATTAACAGTAATAAGCTTTGTGGGGAAAATGTATTATGGTGGGATTTGAATGAAGTGGTGGTTCTTTGATGTTTCAGGAGAGGGAATGATTCCTAGTCATAATGGTCAGCATGGAGGAAGGCAGTAGTGAAAGAAGGAAACAAAGGGATGAATTAGGCTGGAATCTTGCTTGGAATGAAGGAAGCCAGTGGTATTAGAAGGAAGAAGAGAGAACAAAGATGTTTGGACTTCAGGCAGAAAAAGTTGTACAGGGCCTTTAAAATGAGGATGAGATCTTGGTAGTAAAGGAAACTAATAAAGGGTTTGGAGAAGGGTAGTGATAGCAGCAGGCAAGGAAGAACAGCTTTTTGGGTAGATGGACCATGGAAAGTCGAGAAGCAGGGAGGCCAGGGATACCATCACAGTAGTTGAAATCAGAGCTCATCCAGGCATGTCTGTATTGGGGACGTTGTTTATAAATTGGACCTATTTGCAGATGACATTTTGCTCTTTATTGTAGTGATTCTTTAGTCCGTTTTCTATGCCACACTGATATTATTGAATTATTTTTTGTTAAATATGAATAGCCAAATGTCTATTTTATTTCATATTTTGATTAAGGCTCCTTGAAAAATGTATTTCCGTTTAAAAGTCAGAAGATGGTATTGAGCCTTTAGGGATACCATGAAAGCTGGCAGAAGGTTCTCTTAGTCAAGGCCATAGACTGTTTTAATGAAATTAATCATTTAATTACCTAGTGTTTCTCTCTCTCTCTCTCTCCATTGGATTTAAGTTAATGTTCTCTTGAACTTTTCAGGCTCTCTCTTCTCTGCTATCAGCTTTTATCTGCAATAATTTGATATGATTCTTATGGGGAAACTGGATGCCCTTTATCGATCTTGCACGGAAGGGACATTCATTTATCTAACCTGCAGGGTTTCTCAATTACAATTTTTTATAAATGGTTTGCTAATAATCTTTCTGTTGCTCAGGTTAATATTGAGGTTGCCCTTGCAGGAACTAGAAAATAGAATGCTCTTTTATTTCTGGAGAAGTTTATCTCATCTCCAACACAACCCACCATTGTGGTTCAGCCTTTAGTTTCCAATTTTCTCCTTGCAAGTCCTATTTTGGAACATAACTGTCTGATTTTGAAATAAAAACTATATATGAAGGGTACATGATGCTTAGCAATGCAATGTGGATTAGAAAGTGCTAGAGCAAAGCAGATAAATGCCATCTCCTTTCTTGTGTGCGAAGGAGGAAATAGAAAACAGGGACAAAGATAAGCATGTTTTGGCTTGTATTTCAGGACCATAAGGCATTCAGTACCTCCCATCTCATATGCCCCTTCCTCCTTATTTAACTTGCTTAGCTGAAGAGTTATTTTCTCTCTGTGTGTGTGTGTGTGTTGAGACCAAACGACTATCTTTGCGTAGGTGGTGAACATAATCTGCTAATACTGTACTGTTCTTTCTAGTCCTGTGAGACAGTGGGCTAAGAAAACACCACTGTGGAACTTTGGAGGAGAACAGAAGTTATCACTTTCTGAGTTCAGGGACTAGCTATCAGGATCAATTGATGGTTTGTAAAATCCAGTTAAATCACTTCTCTAAATGGCAATCTTGTTTAAACTCAGATTGTGACAGGCCATTATGTGGATGGCACAGGGAAAGTAGAGAAAAATGAACACTCCTTTGGTGTGCTCTTGGAAGCCTACAGAACCTGATAGTAAGCAAGGAGGAAGGATCATGTGCCTGCCTCACTCCATAGAAGCATGTGGGCCAGCCCAGCCACATTGCGGGGAGCAGGTTGCATCTCCTAAATGAGGACAAACCCTTCTCCCCCAACCCCAAGCTTGCTGTGGAACAGGGTGGACCTCACTGCTCCCTGATTAGGCCATTTGGCTCTTGATGTGTAATTCTTTTTGAGAATCCTGTATACGAAATATGCTTTTTAAGCACTGTCACAGATTCAATCAAATAGGCTATTTCTCCTCTATCAATCACATTTTACCTACTTAAGCATGGAATTTTTTGATTTAAGCAAGTCATATTATTCCCCTGTCTGACAATGGTGACAGTGGCTCAAGGGAGAAATACTTCAGTAGCAGAGATTTTGAAAGAGGCATTAGGTTTTCAGTTGTTTGTTTTCAGCTTCATACAGCACTTAGATCAGACCAAGCATATTCACCCTCTGGAAGTAGGCATCTTTGTTCTTGCCCAGCACCAGATTACTTCTGAGTACTGTATATATCCAGATTGTGCACATGCTTGTCATGGTATCACTTTGCAGGGACACTGAGTAATTAAGCAGTTTTTAATCTTCAGCTCTTTAAGGAGTGGTGAAGCCTTAATTGGCTTCATGTTGTATGTCAAAATACATTTAATCAAAGCTGTAATTTTGGTATTGTTTCATGCTACAGAGTGATAACTCTTTCAATGTCCACATCTCCGCAGCACAGAGTCCCTGATCCAAAGCCCATTGAAATCAGGGGCGATCTTCCCAATATCTTCAGTGGGGTTTGCACTGAGCTCTGAATAAGAATCAAATACCAATAAGTATCTTCTTTCTGAAGTCTGCGGGAAAGGGAGGGACTTCAACGAGATCCTCCTCACTTTGTAAAAGAAACATTTACACAGTTGACTGGTATAACAAAATTAAACATTGCCAATTGATAACGATGCATCCCAGGTTTTTTCCTTCTTGGTTTCTTTCATCATTTTGCTATCCTTCTCACCTTACATTCAGTGTTAGGTTTGATTTTTTTTCAAAATTATTTAAAAAGCTTTTCTGACTTACTTTGCCCAAACGAAAGGATTATTAGATGTTAAAGATACCAGAGGCTGGTATATTTTGTTTGTTAACCCAAAAGCTCTATGATGGACACCCCTGCCCTTCTAGCTTTGTTGAAAACAAAACAAATCAAAATTTTTTTTTCCTGAATATGCAGAAGCTTAAAAGAAGATATTAACTAAATGAATATTAAAATAAAAAATGTGAAGCAAATTAGCATATCTGATTTTGAATTAAAACACTACAAATTTAAGTTTCTGGCCTTAGTTAAAAGAATCTAACTCTTTTTGGGAAGCTAATGCTTGGATTTATCACTTCTGATTTCTCTGCTCTGAATTCTTCCTGTAATAGGGTAATTTCAACCAAAACTAGTTTTAAATAAAGAAGTTATTAATGACTTTGCTCCCTGGTTCTACATGAGCACCTGTGTGGTGAAGTATTTAATTGAGAGTGATTTAGGCTCCAGTCTAGATAAATACTTAAGCACCTGTGTAAACTTAAGCTGGTGAGTAGTGCCACTGAAGTTTTCTCGGTACTTGGAAGTCTTTGCATGAGATTGTGTCCAGCCTTTACCCTGATCAAAGGAACTCCGACTACTCCCATACTTAGATATGCACATGCTTAAGTGCTTTTGCTGGGGCCTTAGATCTCAAAAGACATTGCTAATATATATATTTTTTTATTAAAGAAACACCATATTCTTAACCAGAGTGATTGGTTAAGAATGATTGGAACAGGGAGACTTGACCCAGGGTTTTCTGCCCCTCAGCTGGATGCCCTAATCCAGGGGTGGCCAGCCTGTGGCTCTGGAGCCACATGAGGCTCTTCACTCCTTCCTCCAAGACCCCCGCCCCTTCCCCTGAGTTTGCCGTGCCCTTGCTCCTCCTCCTTCCCAAGCCTCCCGCACACCACAGAACTACTGATCATGGTGGGCAGGAGGTGCAGGGATGGAGAGTTAGGTGCTGATCAGCGGTGTTGCTGGCAGATGGAAGACACTGCAGGAGAGAGCTGAAGGGGGGCTGCTGATGTGTTACTGTGGCTCTTTAGCAACGCACATTGGTAAATTCTGGCTCCTTCTCAGGCTCACGTTGGCCACCCCTGCCCTAACTACTGGGCTACAGAGTCATTTTATTTGTGTGTGTGTCTCGCAGTGACTGTTTAAGTATTATTCTACAGTCAAATAGATTCAACAGGACAGACCGAGGAAGCCCCATGAGAATAGTCTATAGCCTCAGACATATAGTCTTCTCCTGAGATATGGGAGACCCATGTTCAAATCTTTTCTCTCCTCCACCAGGCAAGGGGAAATTGTACCTGGGTCTCCCACTTCCCAGGCAAGTACTCTAACCACTGGGCTAAAAGGTGTTAGGTCGTCACCACCAACATGATGGCACCAGTGTAAATCCTGCTGGAATACTTTCCAGTTCTGGTGTTTATGATTCAAAAAGGAAGTTGATAAATTGGAGAGGGTTTAGAGGAGAACCACAAAAAGATGAAAAGGGTTAGAAAATGTGCCTTATACTGATAAACTCAAGGAACTCAGTCTGTTTATTTTAACAAAAAGAAGGTTAAGGTGTAACTGGATTAAGCCTATAGGTTCCTACCTGGGAAACAAATATTTAATCAGGGGCTCTTCAGTCTAACAGAGAAAGGTATAACATGATCCAATGGCAGAAAGTAGAAGGTAGCTGAATTCAGACTGGAAATAAGGCATACGTTTTTACCTGTAAGAATAACCATTGGAACAATTTATCAGGTGTCACAGTGGATTCTTCATCACTGACATCTTGTAAATCAAGATTGAACATTTTTCTAAATGATATGCTGTGGGAATTATTTTGGGGGAAATTCTATGGCGTGTGTTGTACAAGAGGTCAGCCTAGAAGACCACAGTGGTCCCTTCTGGCCTTGGAATCTATGAATGTATGAATATGATTACAAACTGTTTATTTACATTGGTGAGCAGTTATTGAAGAGAATGATGCAACTTGTGCATGAGTAATAGGTCATGAGTGTCAGCAAAGGGCTCTCAATTTGAGTCTAATTATGGATTAAAGTGTGTTTAAATTTCAGTGTGTTTAAGTTTTGTAACTGTAATTTTTTGTTTTTAAGTAGAAGATACCTTTCAATTAAAGTTGCTAAATTAACTTAAGAATTTGTTTGCGAGTGATAAATCGGACTTGTATTGCAGTTGATTAATGTAACGGTTTATCCATTGGCATATATCTATATCTATATATATATATATTGCTTTTTTTGTTTTGTTTTTTAGGTTATGCAGCACAGATCTTTGAAGCTAACTTTATGTAGATGAAACTTTCAGAAGCAGCACTCCATCTTGGAACCTACCTTTTCTGAGAGCATATGGGACTTTCCAAGGCACCTTCTGTCAGGGCTACAAATATTGCTTACTCCTAAATACATCAAAGAACAATGCAGTCTTTTTATTTTTTGTGTACTTTCACACTATATAGTGAAATTTCTTTCATCTCATTTTGTTCAATGGGAAAAACTTGAGCAAGACTTGTGGTTGATTTTTATTTTACTAGATATATAATAATGCCAGGAATTAAATTATTTCAAGTTTTCAGAAAATAATTTGCATGCATCAGAAATATTTTATGGCTATTCATGGCTCATTAATATAGCAGTTTAACGGTACTAATATGAGGCATTGCATTAATTGTTGCATACAGTTATTACCAAATGACTTGCACAAACAGTGTTTCACATGCTGTGGGTCTAATCCTAATAACCAGAAGTGTCCTGCGTGCAAACAAGAAAATATAATTCCTTTCTATGTGGATAGTAAGCAGATGAACTTGCTTGCAGTTTTGGAAGTCAGGACTGATCATAATGAAAGCTGGAATGGATTTTTTTGCTTGAGGAAAGGAAAGCTATGCAGCTTGATATTTGGGTTGATAATAATGACTTTAGTGATGGCATCATACATACTGACTGGAGCCAAACATGGCCTATTGCTAATACCTTCACCATTCCATTATGGAGCTTTTACTGGCAATCCAAACTTAATGGACAATGAAAGCCTTAGTGAGATGAAAGACCATTACAAGTCTTCTAAAATTAATATTTCATATGTAAAGGATTATCCAAGCATTAAATTAATTATTGACACTATTACTTCAAAGATTGAGTTTATAAACAGACAACGTCCCGATTTAGAAGACCTGAAGAAACAAGAACCGCATGTAAGTATAAACTAAACTCTCCCTGAAACTGATGTATATATGTATGTGTGTTTGTTTCAAGTATTCTGGACTGGACCCTCAGATGAGGTAAAACAGTATCGCTCAATTGAAGTTGATATGCCAGTTTATACCAGCTGAGGATCTGGAACACCAACTGCTGCAGACTTGTTTCTATAGATAGATCGATAGCAGATTCATCAGGCATAAGAGGTCTAATCAAGTGCCTGATGAATCTGCTTATGGCTGACAAGCCCAAAACGAGAGCGACACAGCTTGTTACAAATTTCACGGTTCCGTGTGTTGGTCTGAGTTGTAGTCCAAGATTACAGCACGCTGCTTTCTTCTTTCTTGCTTTGCTTCCATTCTCTAGATTAAAGCTGCTTCATGTTGAGCTGCCCCCAGTGCCAGATATTCTGCACTGGGATTCTGCGCACTCTTCCCAGTTTTCTACATTGATGCTGAACAGCTTTGTGGTATCACATAAAGGGTGACCCTGCTTTCTAGAGTCGTCTTGAATCTCAGTGTACAAAATATTCTTGGGGATACAGTCTTCTCCCATTCTCCTGACATGACCAAGCCATTGCAACCTCTTCTGGGTAGTGATTTCTAAGTGTGTCAGTCTGCACACTCCAGCACCTCTGAGTTTGATATTTTGTCATCCCACTTCATTTTCAGGATTTTGTGCATGCATTTCATGTGGAAACTATTCAGTTTCCTGATGTGCCTACCATATGTAGTCCATGTTTCTGAACCATAAAGCAGGGCTGACCACACACAAGTCTTGAAAATTCGCTTCTTCACCTTAGTCACTATTTTTCAGTTATTCCATGCAGTTTCTCTCTCTCTCTCTCTCTCTCTCTCTGTATCATTTGTATTTGAGCCATAGGCAAAACAGATGGATTATATAAATGAGCTGAACATCTGAGACAAAAAGTCTGACAGTCTTCCATTGAACTTATTCCTTGTTGTTTTATTCAAAATAATTCAGAGGAGTGAGTCAGATGTGCCAAAACATTTAACTGATAGACAAAAAACAGACTCCCTTAAAAACTGATTGCTAGTGTGCCTTCCCAAACATCTAGTGATTGATATTTCAATCACTCATGCAAATCTTGTATTTCAGAATTAAAAACTGGAAGTTAAAATAATCAGATCAAATTATCTTTTGCTAAATCAGTGTTCCTAATTATTATTCTTTGCAAGCCTAGCTAAAGGATTCCTTAAGTTAAAGTGGTACTACAGATTCCAGCAGGCTTCATAGAGTTTAGTTGCGCTCATAGCATAAAGATAAGGCCTGATCCTGAGAAGGCTGAGCATCTCAACTCTCATTGAAGTCAGTGGGCTAAATTGGAAAGTTTTTCAGTAAAGTCAGAAATGGGATTTATCCCTGAGTAAAGACTGAGGCTTGGTCTACACTAGGGGGAGGGGTCGACTTAAAATACGCAACTTCAGCTATGTGAATAATGTAGCTGAAGTCGGCGCATGTTAGGCGGACTTACCTGCCGTCTCACAGCAGCAGCGGTCAGCAGTGGGCTCCCCTGTCAACTCCAGCCTGTACCTTTTGACAGGCTGGAGTTCTGGAGTCGACGGGAGTGCCTTTGGCAATCGATTTATCACGTCTTGAGGCAATAAATCGATTGCCAATAGATGGATCACCACCTGCCGATCTGACAGGCAGTGAAGATATACCCTGAGTAAAACTTAAGTTAGGATTTCAGGATTTTGGCTGAATGGAGGCTGGAGGTGCTCAATTTGTGGTCGAAGTACAGCATTTAAGCAAGAGTCATACAATGCCTCTGGTTAGACCTGATAGAGCTAACTGTAGAAGGTATTTTTTTACTATGTTGATTTTGTCTTTTTCTTCTTTACCCTCCCCCGCAAAAATGGAAAATGTGTTCAGTTTTATTCTTAAATATTTCTGGGCTCAGTTGTTTCTTTAGGACTTAAGCCAACCCCCCATTGATTTCACTGGGAGCCTTTCCATTGTCTTTAACAGTGCCAACAGCCATTGGGGGGTACAGAGGTGCATATTCCCCGAGGGAGCTGAGAGAGGCATTGTATGACTCTTGCTTAAGTGCAGTACTTAGAGCACAAATTACTGGGATTAATCAGATTTGCTTATGGATTCAGGAGGAAGGATTCCTCCACTGTAGGAATTACTGAGTGAAACTCTATGGCTTGTGTTATGCAGAAAGTCATACTAGATGATCATAATTGTCCCTTCTGGCCTTAAAATTGCTGAGTGAATGAATATTCTCCCTTCTCCATCTAGCTCTGCACCCTCTCTCAACCTCCTGGAGCTCTGCAGAATCTGGCTCCAGTTTGGTCAACAGCAGAGTTTTATCTCTACTGTGCAATTGCCAAAAAACAAACAAACAAACAAAAAACATAGAAAGATTCTGATGATAGCGGTTGCATTGTGTTCACTAATTGTATTAAATAAGAAAGTATCATTATACACTTTGCTACTGTCTTGACTGAAATTATTGTTCTTTATGTTGCAGATTTTTTCAGTAATTCCTAATAAATTCCTTCCAAATAGCAAGAATCCTTGTTGGTATGAAGACTATATAGGAAATACTACCACAGACCCTTACATGACAAACTCATACGCGCTGTATTCAAAGCGTTTTCGGACCATATTTGATTACCTCAGAAAAGTATTTTGGAACCACTTGTATCATTATAAGGATAAGCACTATCGGCTGCGCTGTCTTCCTCATTTCTACATAATAGGTCAGCCAAAATGTGGAACAACCGATCTTTATGACAGGCTCAGGTTACACCCGGATGTTAGATTCTCAGCAATTAAAGAACCACACTGGTGGACAAGGAAGCGATTTGGTGAGTAAATATATATTCTAACATTTCAAAAGAACTGCAGCTACTGCAATGGAAGCACAGCTCTTCAGATAGTAGTGCCTTCTTTAAGTTATGAGTAAGTCCCTCATTAACTTTTGATAAAATGATAGAGAAATATATTCGTGAAGGAAGGGAGAGATATCAAAGGACTGAAGAAGGGCAAATATAGTACCCATTTAAAAAAGGGGGGAATAAGGACAACTCAGGAAATTATAGATTAATCAGCTTAATTTCAGTACCCAGAAAGATCATTAAGCAAATAATCAAAACAGTCAATTTGTGAGCACCTAGAACAAAATAAGGTAATAAGCAACAGTTAATGTGGATTTCTCAAGAACAAATCATGTCAAACCAACCTAATATCCTTCTTTGACGGGATAACAAGACTTGTGGATGGAGAGGAAGCAGTAGATGTGTTATATCTTGACTTTAGTAAGGCTTTTGGTACTGTCTCACATAACCTTCTCATAAACAAACTAGAGAAATATATCTTAAATGAAATTACTATAAAATGGGTGCACAACTGACTGGAAAACCATATTCAGACAGTAGTTATCAATTGTTCACAATCAAGCTGTAAGGGCATTTCAAGTGGGATCCCAAAGAGATCTGTCCTGGTTCTGTTCATTGTCTTCATCAGTGATTTGGATAACAGCATAGAGAGTACACTTATAAAGTTTGTGGATGATATTAAGCTGGGAGGGACTGTAAGTGCTTTAAAGGACAGGATTAGAATATGATGTGATTTTGACAAAGTGGAGACATGGTCTGAATTTAATGGGATGAAATTCAATAAGGACAAATGTGAAGTACTCGACTTAGGAAGGAATATCAACTGCACAAATACCAAATGACTGCCTAGGAAGAAGTACTGCAGAAATGGATCTGGGGGTTATAGTGGATCACAAACTAAATATGAATCAACAATGTAAGACTATTGCAAAAAAAGCAAACCTCATTCAGGGATTTATTAGCGGGAGTGTTGCATGCAAAAGACATGAGGAATAATTCTGCCCCTTATACTCAGCACTGACAGTGTCAGCTGGTGTATTGTGTCCAGTTTTGGGCACCTCATTTCAGGAAAGATGTAGTTAAATTGAAGAAAATCTAGAAGAGAACAACAAAAATGATTAAAGGCCTAGAAATTGTGACCTACGAGGGAAAAACTGGGTTTCTTTAGTCTGTAGAAGAGAAGACTGAGGGGGGATATATCCTCCCCAGCTACGCTACTGGATTTCAGGGGGAGAGGACGCTCTCCCTGGGGCCAGATTCCCAAAATTGGCGCCTTTTGTACTCACCAGGTGGTTGCAGCAAGGGGGACTCGTGGAGCTGCTGCTGAAATGCCACAGCCGGACAAAGTGGCAAAGCGAGCCTGTCTGCCAAAATGCTGCCGAAAGGGCTCCACTTCTTTTGAAGGCATGTCGGCGGCCAGACCCGCTTCTCCGCTTCGTCCGGCGGCGGTGTTTCAGCGGCAGCTCCACCAGGTAAAAGATTTTTTTTTCTGCCTTTGGAAAGTGGAAGTAGTGCCTTTTTTTTGGTGGCGCCTTTATTTTAGGGGGTCGCTCCCCCTGCTCTTCAAACCTGGCTATGCCCCTGCATAAATCTTCAAGTATGTAAAAATTGTTATAAAGAGGAGGGTGATAAATTGTTCTTTGGCAGGACAAGGAGCAATGGGCTTAAATTGCAGCAAAGGAGATTTAGGTTAGACATTAGGAAAAACTTCCTAAATGTAAGGGTAGTTAAGCACAGGAGTAAATTACTTAGGAAGGCTGTGGAGTCTTTGTCATTGGAGTCTTTGTCAAGAACAGGTTAGACCAGGGGTCTCAAAGTCAAATGACCACGAGGGCCGCATGAGGACCCGTTCATTGGCCCGAGGGCCGCATCACTGACACACCCCCTCGCTGCCCCAGCCCCGCCCCACCCTCCACGTTCCATGAGGTACCACCCCTGCCCCGCCTCTTCCCCTGAATGCGCAGCTCCCTGCTCCTCCCCCCTCCCTCCTGGAAAGTGCTAAGCACCTGGAGGTAGGCAGAGAGGAGGCGGGGGACACGAGGAGCTTGGCAGCTGCAGGTAATTAGTGGGGGGAGAGAAGGGACATGGGGAACTTGGCTGGCCACAGAAAATAACCCCACGGGTCATGTGTTTGAGACCCCTGCCTTAGGTGAACTACTCCATCACCTAACAAATCTGAGCCTCATACTCAGCCTCATTGTTACACATACAATGATACAAAAGTATAGTGAAAAATATTTTTCGCGGTGCATCGAGTTGTAGTGCCGATGCACGTTATACTCCTTGGGAACAGCAATCATTTGCTGACACATACGGCATTGAATTTTATCTTTTACCTCTATGAAAAAATATAAAGTCTCCCATTTGTCTTGGAAAACTCTCTTTTTTTCCATGAGTGTTTTTTTTTGATGAAGTCATTTCCAAGCAGTTTTAATAAAATATATTCACTTAATAATGCACCTCACTCAAAGGACCAAACAGGAACTTAGATTTACTTCTATTAAAGCACCCTCCTGGACTGAGCTGCACTCACACTCCACTCTTTCTCCACCTCTTCCAACGCCTTCCCTGTCCCCTTCAAACCCCTTCCACAAAGTTCCCACCCCAACTCTGCCCCCACTCCTCCCCTAGTTCAACCCCTTCCCCAAATCCCCGCTCCTTTCTCCCCTCTTCCCCTGTGCATGAGTTTCCTGCTCCTGGCCCCTCCCTCCCAGAAACCTCTAAGCCACCAGAGAGCTCCCTGGCAGTAAGCGGAGCAGCAGGAAGCAGCGCGCGCGTGAGAGGCACGTGGGGTAGCGGAGCGGGGGCCGCAGGGAGCTTGGCGGGGGGACAGGGGGAGCATCGTGGGCCACAGGGAAGGGCTTGGCAGGCCGCATGTTTGATACCCCTGGGTTAGACAAACACCTGCCAGGGTAGTACTTTGTCCTGCTTCAATGCAGGGAACAGGACCAAATGACCTATCAATGTCCTTTCCAGTCCTACATTTCTTTGATTTTATTCCTTATTTTGGTTTAAAAGAGTATCTTTTTCTGCTAATGCATTTATCTTTTTATTTTGATGGGGTTTTATATCCTGCACAGAGAAATGGTTGCATGCCCTTTTTAGATGTTGTTTGTTTTCTTCTGTAAACTCCTTTGAAAAGTAGCGCTTAGTGAACACAGAAGTGTTTCATTTGTGAAGTAGCAACTCATTAGAAAGTTGGCTCAGACTTAGGCCATGCTTACACTATAAAATTAAGTTGACTTAACATATGTTGACGTACAGTCACCACAGTAATTACATCACTTGTGCATGTCTGCAGTTTGCTCCTTGGGTTCACGTCCTCACCAGGAACACTTGTATCGATTGTACTGTCAGTGTGGGGTATTGTGGGACAGCTCCTGAAAGCTCGTAACAATCAACATAAGCAACGCAGTGTCCACACTGATACTGTGTTGCCTCAACTACATTTACCTTAACTCTACACCACTCATGGAGGTGGAGTTATTAAGTCAGCACAGCAGGACAATTATGTCAGCAGGAGTGAAATTAAGTGTAGAAACTTCCATAGTTAGGTCAATGTAAGCTGTCTTGTGTTGAACGGACTCTGTCCTGTAAAATAGACCTTAGAAAAGCCCAACTTTCCCGATTCACTTCTAATAACATCTCTGATGTTTAGCTTAATGTGTGTGTGTGTGTGTGTGTGTGTGTATATGTGTATATGTGTATATATATATATATATAATGTGTATATTGTGACGGAGTCAGACCAGAAGGATATAGGAGAGTGCTGGAAGGCAGGTATATTAGTCTGAGGATGTGCAGGTCCCTCTTCCCTGGATAGCCAAACAAAGGCTACTCCAGGCCAATCAAGACACCTGGGGCCAATTAAGAACCTTCTAGAAAGGAGTAGAAACAGCTAGCCTAATTGGGACACCTGTAGCCAATCAGGGACTGGCTGAAACCAGATAAAAACCTCCCAGTTAGTCAGGTGGGCTGTGGGTGTCAAGAGCTGTGGAAGGAAGTTATGCTGTTGGTGAGACTGAGTGGTGGACAACATATCATACTGAAGGAAGGAGGCCCTGAGGTAAGGGTGAAGTGGAGTTTGAAGAAGCAGGGACTGTTGTGGGGAAGTAGCCCAGAGAATTGTATTGTGTTTTGTGCCTAAAAGGTCAGCCATCTTAGCTGATACTATTAGGGTCCCTGGGCTGGAGTCCGGAGTAGAGGGCGGGCCTGGGCTCCCCCCTTTTCCATCTTCCATACTGGCCTGTGATGAAGGTAACTCACTAGGTGGTGACTCTTGCCAATTCTACTGAGAAAGGGAGGTCACTCTGGGGCCTAGATGAGTTTCTGAGGCCCCTAAATCTGCCAGGAAGCGCAGGACCCACAAGTACAGACTTGGAGCTTTGTCACAATATATATATATATATATATATATATATACACATACACACACAACACAGATGTTATTTGAAGATGTTATATATAAATGTGCACATAGATACCACAGATGGTTTATTTATATAAATATTCTTGAGTGAAGACTGAGTAAAACTTGTTAGGATTTCAGTATTTGGCTGAATGAAGATTGGAGGCACTCTGCATTTCTCTGGCTAGACATATAAATACTGACCTCCCATACACCTGGAAAAGGAGTTATCTATATCTGTTTACACGCATATATTATATTTGTGTGTATTCACACACACATTCATACAGCCAAACAAAACGAATGAAGAAAAGGATCGATATCTATTTCCTTTTCCACATTAGTTTTTTTTGTCTGTTACCATAAATAATGTATTTAATTTATTATTATATTTAGATTTCTAAAATGTGCCCACCAAATATTTTGAGTGCACAGTCATAATTTAGGAATCATACAGTATTAGAGCAAAGTACAATGTCACCCTCAAATAGATTTTCCCCACCAAATTAGACATAATAGGAAAGAAACAATTCCTTCTTCTTTGGGAATCATTGGTGAAATTCTATGAGCTGTACAAAGCAGAAAGTCAGAGTAGATGATCATAATGCATTTTCTCCTAGTCTTAAAAATCTATTAAAATCAAATTCATTCTTTACAGTCAGCCCCTCAGGCAAAACCTGGAAATAAATGATAAGCTTTATATCATGACCTGATGGTTAATAGGTTCAAGTTCTGTTAGATCAGTGGAGGGAGTGAATTTCAGATGCTATAACAGAGGTGGGCAAACTACGGCCCATGAGACCATCATGTCTGGTGATGCTGCCCCTGGCCCCTCCCCTGAAGCCACGGTGACACACAGGCAGAGTTCTGGGGGGCGGGGATACACACTCCCGTGGGGCACTGTGTTTGTTTGACTCCGCGCAGAGCCAGATACGCTCCCCGCCCCTCCTCCAGAGTCAGACCGTCACGCGGGCAGAGTTCTGGGGGTCTAAGCAGGACAGCGAGCTCCCACAGGGCAGCATGTTTGGCTCCTCGCAGAGCCAAACATGTTGCTAGGAGCCTCATGGTAAGGGGTGTGGGGCCAGAGGGTTGGATAAGGGACAGGGAGCAGTCAGGGGACAGGGAGCAGGGTGGGTTGGCTAGGGGGTGGGATTCTGGGGTGGTGGTTGGGGTGGGAGGTCTCTGGAAGGGGTGGTCAGGGAGTGGGGAGGCGGTTTGGCTAGAGGGTGGGGTCCTGGGGATTGGTTAGGGGTGAGGGGTCTCTGGAGGGGGCGGTCAGAGGTCAAGGAGCAGGGGGGTTGGATGGGTCGGGAGTTCTGAGGGGGCAGTCGGGGGCAGGAAGTGGGAGGAGGCTGGATAGGGGGCGCAGCCAGGCTGTTTGGGGAGGCACAGCCTTCCCTACCCAGCCCTCCATATAATTTTGCAACCCTGATGTGGCCCTCGGGCCAAAACGTTTGCCCTCCCTTGTCTTATAACCTTCCACAGAGAATTCCCTGCTTCTGATCTCCAGATGTTTAAATGTAGGGCTTGTCAGCCAAAGCATCTCAGCTGATTGTGTCTGCCAAGGCAGGAGAAACAGAGCCAAAGTCAGAGGTGAAGTGTAACATTGGATTTCCTTACATTAGCAAACTCCCTTGCACTCAGACTCCCATAGATCTAAATTGGCGTAATTTGCAATTGAAGAGTCAGGATGTGTAAATCTCAGAGCTGGGTCTTACTGATCTTTAGAGTAAGAAAAGGAATGCAGAGACTGAGGAGGTGTAGGGGAGACACAAGAGGGAATGGGGAAATGGGAAGAGGATCAGGAACAAGTGGAGAGAGCAGGCACAAAAGGGAAAATGAGCAGAGGTTACATTACCTAAGAGGGGCTGGTGATGCAGGAGATGAAGAATGTGGGCTGCATGGTGAATGTAGAGGGGAAATGTAGCATAAGGATTACAGTGTTTTGCTCTTGGCTTTCATAGGAATTGGATCCGCTCCAAAAGAATAGAATAGGAATTATACCTTGATATCATTTTGTTACCAGTTCAGTTTACTATTACTGTTAATTAAATGGTAGGTGAAAAGAATTAATAAACAAAACATCTCCTCCAAAAATTTTAATTCCCGCTTCCCATCTTGTTTGAAAATGTCTGTCTGTGAAATTCATTCACTCTCAGGCAAAATTGTTGTCAAAGCCAGGAATTGCAGAAATTTGCTGTTTTCTTCAAATCTGGAAGACAGTCAATGTTGTTAATCTCTTTGTTAAGTATGTGTGTAATTGACAGATTCAGGGCCAGATTTTGTTCTCAGGCACACCAGTATAAATCTGAAGTGAAGTGATTCCAGTTTACACTGGTGTACATGCGTAGAATCTGGCCCTCTGTGGTTCATTTCAAAAGCTAAATTTAGAAGAAAGTTCAAGCTATTCATTCAGGATCTATAAAACATAGCCCTTTAAAATATTTCCTCTCAGCATGAATTTATATCTTAGTATTATAATATCTTGAATCACAACTACTTCATCATTGGCTTTTTTTATCTTAACGTTATGCTCCTTGGCTTAATCCTCTGCTGATATAAAATGCTGTAGATTTATTGATGTCAATGGAGTTTTGCTGATTTACTCCAACTGTGGATCTGGCTCTTGAATTTATTTTCTAGCTTCTTGTTTACTCATTAGGGTTTTGCTTTTAGGAATAATTCGTCTGAGGGATGGATTTCATGATCGCTACCCAGTAGAAGATTACCTTGATCTGTTTGACTTGGCTGCACATCAGATTCAGGGTGTGTTACAGAGCGATGTAACAAAAGGACACAGCAAGATGAACCACATCATCATTGGTACTGCAAATACTACTTATGAAAATATATCAATGGTACTAAATTAGATGTAACATTTATAGCGATGGTAAAATAAGTGTAATCAAAGTGTCTTGTGTCCGGGGTAAGTTAATCATAGCAGAGGGCCATTGATGTCAGTTAAAGCTCCCATCTACAGATAAGTGCATTATTTGTTTTCCTCTAGAAGCAGGTTGCTGTCATTTACCTAAATAGATGTGCTTTGCCTGGCAAGATTGCAATATTGGGTCTGTGAAGTTCTGCCATCAGGGATATCTGCAGATGTTCCTGCTATTTATATTAGAGTCTATAACACTTTCACAGTATTGAACACCTAGATAAAGTGTTCAATGATGTAAATTAGCGGTGTGCATTTTTAAGTACTTTTACCTCTTGTTACTTCTTTTTCTAAGGGTATGTCTACACTTACAAAGTTTTTGCCTTGTAAGTTTCCCCGGTGATAGGGAACTGGTGAATGTAAAGTGCTGGTTTGTGTACTCACTCAATTCCTCCGGAGCCAGAGTGTTTACACTACTAGCACTTCTACCACCGATGAGAGCAGCGCTGTAGGGCAGCTATTCCACAGTGTAGCTCTCTCAATAAGTCTTGTGGGAAGGGAGTTTCACCTCAAAAAGTAATTAACAAGTGTAGATGCTCCCACAGTTTTAGTAAATGTAGACATACCCACAAGTTCATGTTTTTTTTGGTAGTCTCGGTTTCCTTATCGTTAAGGATACTTTGGCCCTTATTAAGTTTGCAGGAAAAGTTCTAAATTATTATGCTCATTAAATCAGTTTTTTATAACCTTAGTAAAAAACAGTCTACATGATGTATGAAAATCAGGTTTCCTTAAAATGCTGCATTGTTAAACTTCAGATTATTAAAAAGGGAATTTAATTAAAACTATAAACATTCCTTTAACGTTGTCATGTATTTTCAAATTTTAATCATCTTTGAGTCATATCTTTATTAGGTAATTTATTTTCTCAGATAAAAGAGTAGACCTTTAGAAGACCTATAGAGTACATTGCTGTTCTAGCTTGAGGCATTCTAAGCAGGACTTTTTTTATTTATGATCATTAATCTGATAAATTCACAAGACTGTTTTATGAAAACATGACATGATTTTATTCCACTAATCTCAGGATAAGAACATTGTAAATTTATTCTTCAATGAAAGCAGGCAGTTTAATCATAGAGAATATGCTTTAAGTCCATATGTAAAATTAGTATTTATTTGATTGTTCTATGATAATTTGATATATAAATGCAGTGGATATAACAGTGTTTAATTCAACATGTGTTAAATATGGTACCCTCTTTACAGATATTAAATGTGTATTGTGTATAAATAGACACTGTCAAATGGGTAGGAATTAATTTATTTTTCCTTTTAGTTTCTCACAATCATCCTGTTTTGGTTCTGAACACTAACTGTATTGAATTAACCACAGAAAAAACAGCATCTTTAGCTTAAAGTTCACTCCCCTGAATAAGTAAAGTGAGAGCATGTATACAAAAGTAAACATGTGGACCGAATCCACAGCCAAAATAAGCACTAGACTCCACTATTCTCATTCTTATACGTAAAGATGGCAGAATCTGGTCCTATATGAGTTGTTGTGCAGAGAAGTTCCAGAGGAGTAAAGGCGAGAAGCAATATCTTAATTGTTCAGACACCATGCTGAAGTCTGTGGGATAGCTGGCTGGCTAGATAGATGAAAAGCTGCAGATTATTTTAAGAGGAGTTGTCACAGTTACTGTAGCCTCTGTAACTGCTGTCCACTGCTTCCTTGGTGGGTAGATTCATGAATATATGGACTCATGCCCGTGCTTCCACCCATGCCCTGGACCACTGCTTGGCTCCCCCAAACACCTCCGTGATATAGGATGGACGAAGTCCATTGTCTGTCTGGGTTGCTCACGTCCTGCCCTCTTCCCACCCAGAAGGACAGCATTGGATTCGATGCATGTGAGGCCTAACACAGCTCTGAAATTGGCTGGAGGCTGTGAGGCAAATTCTCTGGTATAAATTGATGTAATTTCATAGACTTCAGTGGAGCTGTTACAGTCTGGATTGTCAGAATTCTCATATATCTAAATGCATTGCTCTTATTCAGTCCATGCAAGATTTATATTCCTTCACACATTTACAGCTCTGGACCTTGTTCATTACACCAGTAATACAAACTCTCACTCCTGTTTTGGTGTGGGGATTTTACTCCAATGCTGCATTTAGTCTTTTGCCATTCCACTTGACCCAGCTTTTGAGCTGAACTGACTGCTTCTGAACTAACATGTCAAATGATCTGCTCAAGGTCATGTAATGGTGTTTATAATTGTTTTGGAATGAGAAACCAAAGGTCTTCCGGACTTCCATTCTTTCCAATTTCTCCTTTGAAAACAGTGACAATGAGAATATCAGTAAATAATTCTGGTCTCTAATGGCTTCCATACTCTTTTAGTGAAGTACAATAAGTAAAAGTGGAGCCTAAAGGAATTGATAAATGCTCATTTAGCATGAAGGCTTTGGCAATTTTTATTTTAAATTTGAAAAATTGATTGGAATTTTTCCAAAATGAGGATTCAAATACAAAGAAGAAGAGGAGGAAAAGAAAGAGAAAAGGAAAATTCCCTACAATAAGAATATATTTGCATATATGTTCTGGTACATGATTAAATCACAGAACTATCAATTACAAAGTTTTCTTCTCATCCCTTTTGGTTCAAAAACTCATTAACAGAAATTAGTGCCTCCCACATTGGCAAAAAGTGAGAGCTTGAAAAAAGCTAAACCATACCTTTTGTGGAAGCAAATTTTGTCTCATAAATTTTGTTACTCAGCATAAGGAGACAGTACAGTTTAAAAGACAGAAGCAGAACGTGGCACTAGTGGCTAGATTCTGATATCCTTTACTCCATTGATTAGTTACTGAGTAGCAACCTACTCCGGGAGTAGTGCTAGTAAAATAAATGATACTATTTTCAGAGTAAGGTTTTTCTTGACCGTAAGACATCAGAATCTGGTCTGTAACTGTATTTTATTATTCATTGTGAAATTAGTTTGTTTTGTCTTCCCTTTAAATGCATATCTGTACTTGAGACTATGGGACATGATGCTCCTGTAAGTATTTCTTATGGTGTATAATAAAGCTCCAGTAATAACTGAGGAGAAGGAAAGATTCAGTACACTGTGACACAGCCAAGCTGACTGATGCTTTTATTGCCTGTGTATCTCTCAAATCCTCAGTTCATGGTCTAAGCAACACTGATTGTCTGGAGTGGCTCTTGACATTTCTTTTATCAGGCTGACTAATTACAAATGATGTTATTCACTTAGGGCTTAATTCCCTGCAATTAGGGAAGTGTTAAAAGTAACTCTCAGAAAGTACCTTAGAGATAAGATGGAACTGAAAATCTTGATGGGATACAAATTCTTCTTGTCTGGATGGTAGGAAATAGCTCTATTACCACTAGAGTACAAATTCTGTGCATTATGTAATTGGTCACACCCTTTTAAAGTTGAATATATTTGCATATTCATCAACCATTTGCAGAAGTACAGCATAATGACAGTCAGAATTTGTGTAATTATATAAAAGTGTGTTTACATTTAAACAGTAAGAGATTCCTGATTCTGCAGAAACATGGGCCAGATCTTCAGCCAGTGTAAATAAGCACAAATCCATGAAAGTCAATGAGGCAGACTGATTTACACCATCTGAGGATCAGGATCTCTATCTTTTGTGCCAGTGTAAAGAAAAAGAAATAGTTACAGATACTTATTGTAAATACTTTTCATTTCTAGGAGAGGCCAGTGCTTCTACAATGTGGGATAACAATGCCTGGGTTTTCTTCTATGACAACAGTACTGATGGAGAGCCTCCATTTTTAATCCAGGATTTCATACACGCTTTCCAGCCCCACGCCAAACTTATCGTCATGCTGAGGGATCCAGTTGAAAGGTTAGCAGTAAAGCAATGTGTGGAATTCTTTTTTACTAGAATCAAGGTGATTTTTTTTTTAAGCTGTAATAAATGTACTTATACTGTTTATATGCCTGAGGTCTAATTCTTTTCTGATTTAAGTGTTAATACTTGTAAAACCCCTGTAGCTTTATTGATTTATAATTAACTTTAGATTTTGGAAGTATTTATGGCTTCATTTCAAGTGTTTTGGAATTTTCAATTTTAATAACATTTGAGAGGAAATAACTGGCACTGTGAAGTGCTTCAATTCAAATTAGGAACAATAGGTAGCAGGGTTTAGATCTCCAAAGAGGCAGAATATTTAAAAGGAAGATTGTTAATGGCCCCCAAATAAGCAGATTATACAAATTTCTTTGTTTATTTTTTTAAAATCTTGGAAAGACTTGGTACGGTACTAAGCTAAAATGTCTGGGGCATATTTAACTTCCACAGCTAACACTTACTTAACAAGTCATCCTTGGTCTTGCTGACTTTGGCAGTGGTATGGGGTTGAACTTTTACGAAGATAACTGTTCTTATACAATTTTTCCTGTGATTAGACACAAACAGACTTTTTTCCATTTATGTTTTAGCTCTTCCCTGGGCAGCTGTGCCCTAGCAGGCTGTCAGTAGAGGGGGATTTGTATGAACTGTGCTCCTGTTTGCTGTGTGGTGCAGAAGGTAGCAAAAGCAAACAATAGAGGCCCCGTGGATCAAAGTGAAGCTGTGCAGCGTGATCCTCTTGCTAACAGTCCCTTCATGGCAACAACTCATTTTGTCAAATATACATTTTCAGGGCAGTTTAACCATCTGCAGGCTAGGGTTTCACCATCCTTCAAGGACAAGGTTTCAGGTAAGAGATCCTAAAGTTTCACAGAAAAGCGGTAAGGGGACCTGAGAGGTTAGTGGAAGAGTAGACGGTCTTCACTGGTGTTATAAGGACCACACAGTTTGGGCCAAAGTTTCCTGCTGTAGCTTGTGGTTGTGGTTCATGCTTCTCTGGGCAGCCTCTAATGCCACACACAAGTGGTGAGAATCTACAGTGGTGTACTTTCTTCATTTTCTGTAGTACCCAAGAACTTTTGATGTTAGTTTTCCTTTACTACTGATTTAGACACATCTAGCCAGATACATAGCATCAAAGATAAAGGCAATACATTGAGGGCTGCAAAAATGGGGGTGAGGGGAAGCACATAATTCGAAAGAGGCTATCCAAAACAGGGGTGCACCATGTCATTCTAGTCCTAGACACATGCTTCATGGGTTCCAGTGTGCCGTGCCACACTACCACGGCTCACCCACATAAAAGGCATTTACTACGCTGGTGGGGTCCCACAAACATGTTTGTTTGGGCAGGCTACCACCCCAGAAGAAACATTATAGGGTGATGGCAGCAAGGGTAACCTACGTATACTGTCCATCTGGGTGAGTGTTGACAGAGCACCCTCACCCCGCCCCCAGAATAGCAGAATGCTGAATTAATAAACCATTAAAATGCATGGGGCAGTTGTCCCATTTGGGAGCAGACCTATAGTTAAAGGCTGTCTGCAGACTCGGGCACTGATATCACTTGGGTCATGTTTTCAGAATTTTAGAAATATTAAGTCAGATCATCAGCTGATTTCATCACATAACTTTTGAGCTGAGACACTAGGCTTGTGCCTCTGAGGTCTGATCCAACATCCACTGACCCAGTGGGAAGATTGCCATTGACTTCAGTTGGCATTGGATTGGGCCCAGAGGATATGTCTACACTGCAATTAAAAACCTATGGCTGGACTGTGTAAGCTAACTCAGGCTTGTGTTGCTTGGGCTAAGGAGCTGTTTAATTGGGGGCCTTAGGCTGAATGCCACAATTAAACATGAGCCTGATTCGGGTGATATGGGCCAGCCATGCCTGTTTAATTGAAGTGTAGACATACCCATAGTGCCTGTGTCTTAATCAGTTCCTGTATCTACGTAAACTATGTGAACTAGCTAAATCTTATTAGGTGATTACAAGGTGGGATCCTATTATTACATTTGCAAAGTTTTCTTCCATTTTACTAAGTCAGAGAGAAACCTCAACAGTGAAAGTCCAGTTCATCAATGGAGGGAAGAGCAAACCTCATCTTCTCTCCTGTCCTGTAAATTTTGATAATTATTTTATCAACATTGTGCTAGGAACCATGCACTAAACTAAATCTGGAGGAAGGAGGTGATGGGTGAAAACTAGCTTTTCAGAGCAGGTATTGTTTGTGTAGCACCCAGCACAATGGGTCCCCACTGAGACATTTGGGTGCTAACATAATACAATTCAATTAAAATTCAATTGGAAATTGACAACCTATGCTAAGGCCTACACTTCTTATAATCTAATAATGTCATTTAAATTGAATACAAAAGATATTAAGTTATACACGTGCACTGCCAAATTTTAAAGAAAATCAAACTACTGAACAGGTAGAAGCCACTATATAAGCACCTGGAACCAAAGTTACTTGAAATGTAAAATTGGCTTTTCACAACAGTAGCCTCTTTTGCAGCTGCAGAGAGACTATTTTCTTTATTTCAGTTTATTCAACATGCTGAGTTGAATGACTAGTTCATTAAAAGTTAAGAGACCAATTGGGAGTTGAAAAAGCAGGAACGCTTGCTTCCTTCCTTCTCCCAGTATATGAATAAAAACTAGTTGTGAGAGGATGAGATCTACTAGTTCTAACATCTTGAAAGACACATTTATCAGAACAATCAGTTCAATTCACTAACTACTGATAATACTTCATTTTGTGTAATAAATAAGTTAGTTTTAAATGCAAAACATGTTTTGATAAGCTTCTAGATAATTTTTTTCTTTATTTATCCAGCACTTTTATGGTAGTTTTATTTAACTGAAAAACCTAAAATGCTGCTGTTGTGCATATTTAATTGAATTTCCATCTAAATATAACTTTACACAAATCTCAAATAAAAATTAATTGCCTTCTAGTAAATAAAGAATGCATAATTCACCATTTTATAACAAATTAAAAATATAAAATTTAGGAATTTGAATAAATAAGTCAAATGTGTGTATGTGTGTGTGTGTATATATATATATATAGTGTATATTCCTTTGTTAGTGAAATGAAGCACCAAAATTAGTGTGAAGGCTGTATTTAACTGCAAATCAATATGATTTATTGGCATCAACCGATAAGAATCAAACTCTCTTTAGAAAAATAACAAAAGTACAAATGCAAAGCGTGAAGCATGACTTAAATCAAGGTTTCCTGCTTGCTGATTTGAAATCATGATTAAAATCAGTTATTTAAATTGCTTTGATTTACATAAATCGACATATAAATATTTAATAAGTCATCCCAGGAAGGCATTCTGAACATGTTTCGTAATAAAGCAGGACGCATATCTTTCACTTACACTGGTGGAGGAGAGTGGGAGTTGGCATTGAAATGTTTAACCCAGGAGCGCCACACCAGCTCCACCCCTGATGCTGGCGTATCCAGTCAGGTTGCATGGTATTAGGTGGCAGGCCATCTGCTGTGGTTTCTCCTTGACTAGATTTCCCTACATCAAGACTGCACAGAACAGGAACCACCAGAGTGGCCTTTCCCTGTTTGTCAGTGATAAAGAGCCACGCCAGCTCTTCCTATCCTCTTTGTGAGAAAATGCATTTCACAATGTTAAATGTGCCTCCTGACCGAAGGGTTTAAGACTTGGTAGTTTTATGCAATTGAGCTGGTTGAAATATCTCCCTCATGTAAATTATCTAGAATTCTCTCATTACTTTAACCACTTTACCAGTTGTAATATGAGTGAGATAAAAAGTAAGTTCCATTTCACTAACTCTGCATTTCCAGGGAACTAGATTCTGTATGTTTAGGATTTCATTTGCCTTTTCGCTTGTGCCTCATCTGAAATCATAGGAGCAAGTTTAGCCCAGTCATAAATGGCTGCAACTCTCATTGGTCCAGATTCTGCTGTCAGTTACATTATGAGACTGCTGGTACACAGGGCATTCTGGAATGTGTTAGTGCAGTGAGGGTTATGGGAACAGGTGTGTCCAGGCTTGTCTTCAGCTGCTACAAAGCTCATATGGGCCTTGGACAGCCAGTACAGTGCACGAGCCCCTTATTCTGGCCTTTGGCTAGCACGGGGGTGCATTTGGCTCAATACAATCATTCTGCATTTAGGGCCTGATTCTGCTTCCAATGAAGTCAATGGGAAAACTCCCAGTGACATCACTTTTGTAGATTCCCAGTGTAACTGAGATCAGAAACCATCCCACTGGCTTCAATAGCAGTCGCACCTGCTTATGTCAGGATTGACTTGTTTCATAACCCTTTGTGGGTGAAATATCGGTCATGGCCACATTATTTAACTGTGTTAGATTGTGATTGAATATAATGACTTCAAGTGAGCAATAAGTACCAGGAGCAGCTGAAATCTGCATGAAAATAAATTCTTTATTTATTAGGATGTCCCTAGAATTGAAAAACAGATGGAAAAAAATATAGAAAATGTAGGCAGTTGAGTGGAGAGAGAGATGCTTTCCATAAGGTGTCAGCAGCTTTTTAAATTGGATGATTAGAACAAATAATCAGAAAAATTAAACCTTTTAAACAAACTGCAGTTATGGCTCATCTTCAAAATGATTCTTGCTGGCTCAGTTCCTCCTGCGAGCACCTGGGAAGAGCAGTCAGCCTGATCCTATTCTCCTGGAGAGAAATACTTCCAGCCTGATCCTCATTTAGGGTTTTTGTTAATGTGCCATTAGCAAATAGCAGTCTTTACACGCACATGTATTTCTGCCATAAGAAGATACTGCTGTGTGCTTAATGCCTTCCACATTTAACTAAACTCTGCTATTTCTGTCCCTCGGCTTCTCCCCCATCTTTTTCTCATATCCTCCACTCTGGAGCCTAATCTTCCATATACACCAGAACAGAGAGATGCCTAAGACAGCAAAATATTAGGGGCAGCCAAATACTTAGTGGCTGTTTCTTGTCAGTGAGTAGGGGCTTAAAGAGGCATACGTTTCCCTGCCTGCTTTCATCAGCTAAACACTAAGGGTTCATCTTCACTACCCGCCAATACGGCAGGTAGTGATCAATCTATCGGGGATTGATTTATCGTGTCTAGTGTAAATGCAATAAATTGATCACCGATCACTCTGCCTTTGACTCCTGTAATCCACCAAGATGAGAGGCAGAAGCGAAGTCGATGGGGGAGTGGTGGCAGTCAACCCTGCGCCGTGAGGACGCTATTCTCGTAGCTGAAATTGTGCATCTTAGGTTGACCCCTCCCTCCCTTGGCCCAGTGTAGAACAGGCTAAAAACTGGCAAGTTCTACTCTGACAGTCACCGCACTTCTTCTTTTTTTTAAATCAGATTACACTAATCAGTTTATTTTGGAGCAGGTTGTGGCCTGACTCTACAGGATTGCATGGCAGCCTGTGAGAGAGTAAGATCCCCCTACCCCCGTAAATCTTCATGGCTTTTCTACACCCCATATCAAACATTTGGCTACTCAACTGGTATTTCCCTCCTCACCTGTGCAGATGGATAGGAAATATGCAGAGTCTCAGTTCTCTCCCTCAGGTTCTAGGAGGGGGAAGTGAGCCATTTTAGTATGCACAGTAGGATTTTCCTGCCAGAAGCCTGTCCCCTTCACTTCTCATGATGGAATCTTGTCAACACATTTCTTAAAAGAAAACTGGTGTTTCCATGACTAGATTGGAGTAATGTGCTTGAGAATCATACAGTTACAATTATTGCTTACTTTTAACTCTATGGCCTTTTCCTTAAAGACAAGTTTAATTCTGAAGGAGAGAGGTTGAGAAGCTTGGTACTTAAAAAATATCAGTATTTCCTATAAGCAAAAAGTAACCAAACAGGATTAAATCCATTGGTGGCCATGAGAAATGTTAGAAGCAGTCCTTAGATAGAGCATTGAAATGTGTCTACGACTGTGCACAATCAGAAACGTAGGGCAAGAAGAGACGTAACAAGGCCATTTAGTCCGTCACTCTGTGTCAAGGCAGTTAATATACCTAGATCATTCCTGATAAATGTGTGTCTAATCTGTTCTTGAACAGCTCCAAGAAGGATTCCACAACCTCTTTAGGTAACCTGGTCCAGTGGTTAATTATCCTTATGGTTTGAAATTTTTTCCTAATATCTAACTTAAATCACCCTTGCTGCAAATTAAACTGATTACTTTTTGTCCTATCTTCTGTGGACATGGACAACAATTAATCTCTGTCCTCTTTATAACAACCTTTTACATATTTGAAGATGTTACACCATTCTCTGTCTTCTCTTCTATAGACTAAACAAGCCTAATTCTTTCAAATTTTCCCTCTATTTTCTTATAATTTTTGTTGCTCTCCTCGGGAGCGTCTCCAGTTTGTCCACAACTTTCTGAAAGTATGGTCCCAAATCTGGACACTCCAGCTAAGTCCTCACTAGTGCCAAGTAGAGTGGAACAATTACTTCCCATGGCTTACATATAGCACTCTTGTTAATATAACCCACAGTGACATTTGCCTTTTTGCCAGCAGCCTTATGCTGTTGACTCTCATTTAATTTGTAATCCATTAAAAGCCTCTTTTCTGCAGTACTGCTGCCTAGCTAGTCATACCCCATGTTGTATTTGTGTATTTGATTTTTTTCTTCCTAAGTGCAGAACTTTACACTTGTCATTACTGAATTTCATATTGTTTTCAGCTTTATTAAGATATTTTGAATTCTAATTCTCTCTCCTCTTATAGTAGAATATTGCTAAAAACTGTTAACTTCAATAACACATGTGAACCAATTTTGTTTCAGTACATAATCAGAAAGATGTAAATAATGTAGGCCCAATCCTATACCCCTTCTGCAGATAAATGTAGAGGAATTGATGCACACTTGAAATTTTGCCAAGGAGCAGAAATGTAGTAGCAGAAAGCTCTGACAGCCTACCAGTTAAATTTTCCAGACAAGATCTATATTTCTCTATGGAAATTCTTTGCACTCTGCTAATAGAATTGCTGGGCTGGGAAGTGGCCAAATTTTAGAAACCATACAGGACAGGTCTCTTAATTGGGTCTCTGGTGACAGACAGCTACAGGTTATCTTTTGCTTGGCTATTATTTAAAAGTAAATACAAATCATGTCCTTCTTCCTGACATTGCTAGCTACAGATCTGATTGTGCAAGCCTTATTCATGTTGGTGAACTCTTATTTAGGCAAGCACTGGATATGTATGTCTACAGTGCAGCTAGGAGAGCGCCTCCCAGCCCGGATAGACAGACCTGCACTAGCTTTGCTCCAGCTGGCACACTAAAAATAGCAATGGAGACATTGTGGGATGGGCAGTTGCTTGGGCTAGACACCAGAGCTCAAATCCAGAGTGTTGGGTGGGCTTGGCTCAGGTGGCTAGCCTGAGCCTATCCATGCAATGTCCGCACTGCTATTTTTAGTACTGTAGCTCAAACAGCCCAAGTGCAAGTCCGTCTAATTGGGCTGGGAGACTCTCTTTCCAGCTGCAGTGTAGACAATAGGGCTGCTTGCATGAATCCATATTCACTGGTTTGAGTTAAGGCTGCACAGAGCCCTTAGTGTTTCATTATCAGTTTCTCAACAGTTTTCAGTCATGTTTTTGAATATGTAAAAATGAAATTAAAAACAAACATAAAAGTTCAAAAATTAAGGGTCTGTCTATTTGAAACACCATCCTTCTATTCTTCCAACCTCTCTCTCCTCTACTCCATTTGGCCCTTTCATTTGTTATTTCTTTCTGTCCTTCCATTTTTTAGACGAGTTAGGAGTTCATAAACTCATACTGTAATAAATGCCTTGATCCACCAAAGCACCGAAGCACATGCTTGACTCCAGTGGGACTGCTCCCTTGCAGAGTGCTTTGCTGAAGCAGGGCCTAACCTCTCTAAATAAAAAGTAGTATTTTAAAGCTTCTGTGGAAATCTCTGGCCAGCCTGATATTTTTGGTTTAATAAAAATGGGAAGGGCATCAAAGATGGAAGTGTGGATTCAGTGTTTCTCCGGCATTAGAGCTGTGAAATAAAGCCTACTTTTACATTTAAATAGTGATTTACATAAACATATGCTCTTACGGAGAATGAAGTGTATTCAGGGTCTCTGGAATTCTGTGCCCAGGAATGGATTCTTTGGGCTCATAATACTTCTGCACTCTCACCCTTGCTTCAGAAATTGGCTCTGAAGTGGTGCAAAATTTTCAGGATGCTGGGTATACTTCATGAGCCTCAAACAGGTGAAAAGTACTTATGTATCTCATTCAAAGGGTGACACGCTATCTTCTGTTTATGTTGCATCCTGGCATTTCTCTTTTATGTTCTGTTTAAAATGATGTCGGCATCTAGAGATTCTAATCAGAGTCCCAGGGATTAAAAATAAATAAATAAAATATTCATTTTACGCTTTTATTTCCATCCAAATGAACCAGAATTTAAGTAATCTTTGTCTTGTAATATTTAAGCAGCTATAAATGTTTGAAATGATTTTGCACAAATATTTCATATTTGAAATCACAGTGCGCCCTGCCATTTGCACTGTAATTCAGATGTGTATGGCTAGTAAATAGCTGCAGAGCAAGAGAGTGCAGCATGGCTGCTTATAATATTGGTATAGTGTGTGTATATATATATAAGTGGTCCTGTAGTTCTTATTACGGGCAAAACTCCTATTGAACTAAATGGGAACTTTGCCTGAACAGAGACAGCAGGAGTGAGACCACAGATTGTGCCATGATACAGCTCCTCACCACTTTACATACCAAGCATACAGAGACACAGTATGGACTAGGACTCAGGAAACCTGGTTTCTATTTCCAACTCTCCTACGGGCTGTCTTGGAAAAGTCACTCCATTTTTCTTTGCCTCAGTTTCTTCTCCCACTCTTGTCCATTTTGTCTATTTAGACAGTAAGCCATTTGAGGCAGGGTCTGTCTCTTACTGTACTATGAATACATTCAGGGCCTAGCACAATGGAACACTTTTTGATTGGGGCTTCTGGGCATTTCTGAAATACAAAGAATGATAGTTAATATAGAATAAACAAAAAGATACATTTCAAGAGTTTCTCTTCAGAAAAGGATTGGCTCCTAACTACTTAGGGCCTAATCCTGTTAGATGCTGACTTTAGTAAGAGTGGAGTATGCGTAGCAACTCACAGGATTGGACTGTAAAGTCTGAGCCAAAGCCAGCTGAAATCCACTTCAGCAGGTTTTGGATCAGCTGCTAATGGGTGAAGGTTATATTCATACCCTCTTGTCTCAAGTAATGTTGCTATCTTATTTTCATTACCCTTTAAATTGATTTTCTTTAATTTCAGTCATCATTTAGATGTGTATTTCATTCACAGATTGTACTCGGATTATCTGTACTTTGCAAGTGCGAATAAATCCGCAGAAGACTTTCATGAAAAAGTGGCAGAATCCCTGCAGCTGTTTGAAAATTGCATGCTGGATTACTCACTGAGAGCCTGTGTCTACAACAACACTCTTAACAATGCCATGCCTGTATGTATTTCCAATAACATTTGATTCCTTACTAAAACAATAGAACATTTTTGGATTATTAAAATACCAGGATCCTTAGCAAACTATTAATAATAATTATAATCAAGACGTGGTGTAGACTACCAATAAACTTTAACTTTTTTTTTTTTAAGTTGGTGACAAAAATATATTCATGCATGTAAAAACTGATGTGCTGGCTCAGCTGTCTCTTCAGTCTGTTCCCTGATGAATGCCAACAGTAATAATACATTCTTTCTAGTGTGCAGGAGCATGAAGAGCACATTTAGCAAAGATTACAGTTTAATCTTTACTTGCAAACCTATCCAAAAAACAGCTCTGGCAAAGATAAGGCAATTTCCGAACTGAAAGTAAGAATACATCATTTATGCTGGATTTTTTTTTTCAAGAAAAGGCTATTGATAGCTAAATTAAATGCGCTCTCGCTTTTTTTTTAGCTGTGCACAGCAGAAAAGAGAGAATTCTATTACATAAAATATTGGCAAAGAACACAGAGCTAAATCTCAGTGTGATTGTTCCAAAATTCACATTTTTAGTGTTTGTTTGTTTTTATATTTTTTTGAGGGTGAAAAATGGAATTTTGCAAATATATAGATAGATATATCTATATCTAGATATATATAGCAGGAGATACATAGCAGTATCTCATGTTTACTGTGGGATGCACTTGTAAAGTACCAGGTCTGTGTGATCTAGCCCTTTACTTCCCATTTTCTTGATTTGGGTGGAAGGACACTTTACTCCTCCTCTCTCTCCAGATTACAGTAAATTTCATCTCATCATCATTTCCTCCAGTTACTAAAGTAATCTCAGAGGAAATTGTGCATCATAGGCCCAAGCCAAAGCCCTTTGAAGTCAGTGGAAGTCTTTCCCGTACTGGGAATGGGAAGCAAGCCCCATGTTCCTTACTGTTGCTGTTCTGGTCATGTTGGAAGTTGAAAGAGAGAGGGGGTAGGCTTTTATTTTATTTAAAGTGAATTTTGTAATGTAGTATTACACTATCAGGTGTTCGGCTCTAGTGGCTACAATTTCAAGCTCAAAAGAGAGAAAGTCACCTCTGCTACTTGTTTCAGATTTAGAGTCTCTAGGAACACATAAAGACCAAGGATCTGGACCACTGCCACATATACAAGGACAAGGTCTAGTCTGTTTCACAAGTTTTATTCAAATCACAATTACAGTTATGATTACCCATGCATATAAAAATTCTATAAAGATCTCTGCACAAGTTACAAATATAGCTAAACTCACATCCTTAATGATATTCTTAAGGTCTGATGGCTGCCTTGCTAGCTGATCGTTAGTAGCAGAATGGTTCCTGCTGGAGTTTTCCCATAGGGAGCTTAGTTTTCCTAATCTGGACACACTCTTTTTATAATGTGATTCTGACTATACCTCATTAGCATTTACACACATGTACCCTGCAGCTAAGGCATGTGTTAGAAAAATGTGACTACTGGGTATCTTGTAAGCAAAAAATTACTTTTGCTGTTAATTTTTCATGGTATCATAGTATCATTGGTCACTTACTTATGCCAAGCATTTCTTAAGCTTATGGCCTAGTATGGCTAAGATGACATCTTACAGGTCTCAGCCTGTAAGCCTTGCGTTTCAGCCCTACTTACTTAGATACCATAGAATCACAGAATATCAGGGTTGGAAGGGACCTCAGGAGGTCATCTAGTCCAACCCCCTGCTCAAAGCAGGACCAATCCCCATCTAAATCATCCCAGCCAGGGCTTTGTCTAGCCTGACCTTAAAAACCTCTAAGGAAGGAGATTCCACCACCTCCTTAGGTAACCCATTCCAGTGCTTCATCAGTACATAATTATCCACCAATACCTAATACATAATTATCACTTCTAACTACTGATCCATCTTGTACCTTCTATAATCCTACAACTTAACTTTATTTAGCATATAATGATTATATATGACATAACATATTAGTTAATCATAACATGACACAATAAATGAACAAAAAACTAAAATCTCTGGCTACAACAGTCTCCTCCCTCCTCAGAGACTGACTATCATGCTCTGAGGATCTCCAGTCATGCCCACTCTGGGAATTGCACCACTGTAATGCAGTGCTTGCCAACTGTCTCCCTTGCACAAAAGCAGTTGCATTATGGCATTACTACACTTGCTCAGACCCCTCGTATTGCCCCAGGTGCTTATATCATCATCATTTGTCCCACAATTTATTCCTCCTCTTAGCACCTTGAAGAAGGTACTTCTGAAAATTAACTCATTGTTCTTTCTTTTGAGGTCATTTATATTTCCAGAAAGCTACCAATGGGTATCCTTAATAAATGGAATGTTAGCCAGGCTTCTGAATGGACTTTTCAGCTTCCTTTCAAGCATAGCTGACAAAGTCTATATATGTGTAATTTGTTATATATTGAAAGCATAGATTTTTTTCTATGACCTTGGATGTTAGATCAGTAGCTCTGTGACTACAGCAGAAAAAAGGTACTCCTAAGAGACAAGAAAAAAAGTAACATAGCAATTGCCACTGTTAATAAGTAACCCTTTGTACAGAGAAGGGGCGTTCATCAATTTATCTTCATTTACCAACAGCAGAAAGTGAATTAACCAAAGAAAGGTTAGGCAAGCCAGGGGTGTCAAACTAAAATTGGAGAGGCTACAGTGGAGGAGGATTCTTTAGGAAATGTTCAGTTGCATTGCATAATTTATAGGGGGAAAGCAAATAACTTTTCCAAAAAGGGGATTTTGTTTTAGAACAACAGTGGCAAAACACAGGCCTGTATATAGTGCCATTTTTCAGAGGTCCCAAGAGAAGTGAAGGTGACTATCCTGGGCAACAAAGGGACTTTACATTTGAAGTTCTCACTGGATGAAGTGAGTGTTGATTCTATCCAAGAATTCTCTGTTTGGGTAGAAACTCAGTAATGCTATAAAATACAGTACCCAGCCTACATTATACAACTGATACTAGTTTCTTACTAGCCCCAATACCATCTTGTGGGGAGAAAGAGGAATAAAGATGAGGAATACATGTAGATGATTTGCTGTACGATTGTATAGTGCCTAGCATAATGTGGCTCTGATCCTGTAATAAGATAATATGTGAGGCTAATAATTAAAATAAATTATTTGGAGCTTATAGCTCTGGCATGTAATGGTGGCAGAGGAGGAATACTTGCACTAATTTTTTGCATTATATACAATGTGTACACAAGCAATATTGCTCATAGGTTACCCTGTAACTGACAAGCAACCCAAGACCAATGTCAGGTCACAATTTCTAAGATAAGCATAATTATTAGACTGTAATATTTTGGGGAAAAGGAACTGTATTTTATTATATGTTTGTTCAGTACCTGGCATAATGGATCATAATGATCATGACTGTACCTCTGGGCACTAATATGGTACAAATAATAATAATAATATAAGGAGTTAATAAACTGTGGGAACTGTTTACTCAGAAAGGAAATATTCCATATAACATCTGAGCCAAGAATAAGGACAGAATTTGTTGAGAGAACTTTTGAATCACAGTTTCTAACTCTGTGTGCCCAAAGACTGTTTGGCACATGCAAACAGCTACTCTAGTGCAAATCAAAAGTTGTTTGGCATGCAAAAACTTAGGCATTCAAATTTAAGTGCCCCAAAATGTAGATGTGCAGTTTTGAAAGTGCATATGCATAGGTTTCTTTGGAAAATTGTTGCTTTAAGTTTGAATAGATTTTGAGTCAGATTGCATAGATTAGTTTCTCCATTGTCATCATCACATAAAAGTAGAAACCAAAATATTTCATTTGTGTTCTTGATTTGTAATTTAATAACAATGATCAGACAATAGTTGTATTGGATTAATGTTCCTTCTGTGCTTTACTAGCAATTCAGAAAGCAGAGTGTTTCTTTTCAAATGACTTCATGTTGTTTATTGATGTGTAGATTGTTTTACAAATTAATTTTAATAATCTCTCCATTGCTGTAGTAATGATTCAAAACATGACTTCTTTCAATAGTATTTAGGTTGTAACTGCAATTACTCAAGTCAACTAAAGGAGCACAAGACATTGTTGTCTGCTTTTGTCAATTCTATACTGAATGTGACTCCAAGCTTCTCTTATCAAAGGCAGGTTTTCACATCCTCCTTTCTGTTTCTGTATATGAATGGGTAAAAAAGAAACAAACACAGGCACAAACAGCAACTTGGAGTTTTAAGAAGCCTAAACTGCACCCTTTAATGTTTGTTGCCTATTATTACGCAAAATTGAGCAAAAATGGAGACCAGGTTAATGCCAGACTGAAAATTTGTCCCTTCACATAAAAGAGAACAATCATATTTTCCTCTACAGTATAATACACTATAGGTCTTCTGTTGAACAGTTAGATGGTGTACTACTAAATCTATCTAGGTATTTATGCCATGCCCCTAATTTTAGCATCTGAGCATCAGTTTGGTTCTCTAGGAATTACTAATATTGACTAACAGGAGTATAGTTTAATAGTATACTAGTCTTCTGCCATCTTCATTTTAATATAATGTTGGTGACCTTTTCCTTCTGGACATTTGTGAGGTTGAATCTGCCCGGTCCAACTATCTGGTGATCATTCTTCATAAAGCAAAAGCTAACAAGTTATCTCCTCACATTCTAATTGACTTGGAAAAATGAGGTATGTGCCGTAGCAATTCATGCCATTCTATGGAATAGTCCAACAGTTGAAGGGTGGTGCAGATATTTGGATCAGAAGATCAAAATATTGAAGTATTTTCTCTTTGGTAATGCTGAGAGTATAAAGTGTCCTCAGAGAATGCATGTTTGAGCAGATAGAGGAATAAATTGCAACCCCAATACACTATAAGGTTTATAAGAAATTTCTGAAAGGTGCTGAGTGCCTTCAGCTACCATTGTGCTTAGTCCTGTGCCTTTTGGCCTGTTGAAGATGAGTGTACTTACACATATGTTTAGCTTTAAATATTCAGTTCAATGGTTGAGGGTCAGAGTGCTCAGCACATAGCAGGACAGGGCCCTAAGCACATGAGTTCAGACCCTTACTAAATTGAGATATAATTTACAAATACAGGGGTCCAATGCTGAAGGATTTAACTATGTAAATAGCTCCACTGAGGTCAATAGCACTACTCTATGTATAAGAGCTGCATGATCAAGGTTTAAACTTATTCTAGGCATCATATTTTAAAAATCTTCTTCTAGATCAAATCCAAAATAGATTTTCCTTCCCATGGAGAACAGTGGGATGAATATTCAGTAATTTTGATACAAGATAGAATAAATGAATTAACTTGACCTTTTTGTTGGTTTGTTTTTGTAGGTGAGGCTACAGGTTGGCCTTTATGTTGTGTATCTCTTGGACTGGCTGACTGTTTTCGACAAGGGCCAGATACTAGTTCTCCGCTTAGAGGATCATGCATCGAATGTTAAATACACCATGCATATGGTGTTCCAGTTTCTGGATTTAGGTAGGCATCATCTAGCTGGTTTTAATGAAGTGCAAAAATCATGCTTACATTCTGGATTATTAATGCATATGGAGAGATAACATCCAAGATGTGAATCTGTACTGAGAGAGGGGCAAAATGTGCTGTCCTAACTCATACAAAATTACCATTGGCTCCAAAGCACCCATTGTTTTCAATGGGAGTTTTGTCTGAGTAAGGACAGTGCAAGAGAGTGCACAAAGATTTAATAACTATGCTATAAAATCTGAAACATAGCGCATGTGTTTGAGTATGTAGAGCCCGATTCTACTTCTGCTGATGTCAGTGGGCATTTTTTGTGATGGACTGCAGCTGAAGCAAGAGCTGGCCCAAGCGATCTAAACAACCACGTGAAACGCTTCAATGGTACGATGTGTTTCATTGTCAAATCAGCAAATCTGGAATCTGAATATTATAAAAGGCAGCATTCCTTGTGTCTTGGAGAATATCTTTTGACTGTCATTGACTGAGACATTTGTTGCTAATCATCAAAACAACATTGGCAGACAGAACAATGCCTGATATTGGTTAGACAGTAGTAGTAGAAGGATGGAGATGTGGCTGCAGATTAACCTGGTTGAGTCCAAACATTGGTCTAGGTACTTAGATTTAGCAGATTGAACAGATAAGGAGCTTGGCCCCTGCTCCTCCCATCCAAGTTGCATTGAAAGAGGTGAGTGCTAGCGCAATCAGGCCCGCAGTACACAAGCACCATTCAGGTGTGGTAAAGTTTGCTCCTATGCTGAGGCCTGGTCTACACTGGGGAGGGCGGGGAGGGAGGGGCGGGGAGGGAGGGGCGGGGAGGGGCAGATCAATCTAAGATACGCAACTTCAGCTATGTGAATAACGTAGCTGAAGTCAATGTACTTAGATCTACTTACCACAGTGCCTTCACTGTGGTAAGTCAATGGCTGACGCTCTCCCATTGACTCCACCTGCGCTTGTCACCCTGGTGGAGTACCAGAGTCAATAGGAGAGTGCTTGGTGGTCGATTTATTGTGTCTAGACTAGATGTGATAAATTGACCCCTGCTGGATCTATCGCTGCCCGCTGATCCAGTGGGTAATGTAGATAATTCTTGAGAGTCGTCATAACACCACTTCTATCCCACTGACGTTCTTAAAGAGGAATTAAGTCAGATATAAGTGCTGCACTGTTTGACTGGGTGAACTTCACCCTAACAGGTATCAGGTGGCTCCTTCAGAACAAAACAAAAATTAGGAAATAAAATGAAATAATTGTTACTGAAGAATGCACATTAATGGTAATTTTTACTGTTTTATTTGTTTTCTGAAAACACATCTCCACCTCTAGAAATGATTTATATTGCTTATTGCCTGGATGATTAATTGATATGAAAGGAAAACAAAGTATTTCCATGTATTCTAACTGTAATTTATTTTACTAAACTAAACCCATAGCCAATATTCTGGAACATAACCACTGCTAGCAAAATTCCATTAATTTTTTCTTGACAAACCTGTTTATTTGGCCATTTACATTCTTTAACATGAACATTTGGGGAAGAAATACATTAAAATAGTTTTCTGTTGACTGCAGGGCCTATAAGTGAGAAACAAGAAGCTCTAATTACAAAGAGTCCTGCGTCAAACACTAGACGTCCGGAAGACCGAAATCTGGGACCCATGTTACCAACAACAAAGGCAATTCTAAGAGACTTCTATAGGCCTTTTAATACAGAACTGGCGCAAGTTCTTTTGGATGATGCTTTTTTATGGAAAAGGACATAATATGTAAATTCACTTCCACAAGTACAGTGCTTTAAGGAGTTTTTATTTTTTAAAGTCTATTTTTGCGTGCACATATTTACATTTTATCCATTCCAAGGAGAAGCAAATCTAATGAGATGAGAGTTCTCTTCCCTTAACATATGATATTTCACTGAAGCTAGATCATATTTTCCTCCTGAGAATGTAAAACATCCTCTTATCAATCTCTTGCCATTTCTTCCCCCTCAGCAACAGAGCAGTATTGAATTTACACTGGCTGTGGTTTTGAGGTTTAATCTTCTCTAAAACAGTACAATACATAATTAGCATTGGTCTCTTAAAACCACACTTATGTCTTCATTTTCAAGGTTTGTTCTTCCCTCATTCATTCCAAAGTAATAACAAATATCCATTAGCCATTAAAATCTTTATTTGAATTTAATCCAAAATTCTTTGGTTATAACCCCAGTGCATCAATACATAATGCAGAATTTGTTCACCCAAATGAATGCTATTACCTTATGTTAACTAACTAATCTGATATATAAAGACATAACCAAGTGTCTTTTCAATGTTCCCAAATCTAATTAATCCCTCCAATATGCTGCAGTTTATAGTAAGAGAAGAATTGCATATTCAGTGCAAGAATGAGTAATTTGAAAATATTAAGTTAAAGAAAAAGCTATACACTTTTGGCATAATGTAGAATAACAGAAATACACAAGTTTCTATTTGATTTTTTAATTATATTTATTTAAATGCACAAATGTAGAGTCTGCTCATCTACATATTTTCCAAAGAAACCAATAATGGGTCTGAAGTTAAGTCAATGATATCAGTGGAACTCTTTTATTTCAGTAGGATTTGGATCAGGCCCTGCATGAGTTATTGTGTAATATTCCATTATAAAGAAACATGTTGAATTTCTAAAACCATTTAAAGCCTAATCACTACATTCATATACTGGTACCATACAGTATCATGTATGACAGTATAATGCCTTACATTCTAGTAGGATAGGTACAGATAAACTGATGAAGTTGCACACATTCTTTGTTTCCCTGTTCAGGCAATTTGTATGCATCTAGTCCAAAGTAAGATCGGCTGTGCAATATTTCATGCTTTTTATTTAAAATAGAGCAAGCGACATTCACCTTTCAGTTACACCCACACAACTCTATGAAAACAGAATTCGGCCCAGCATATTCTAACTATGAAGTTGATTTTTTTAAAAAAAAATTAAAGTGAATTATAGCCAAATAAAGACACTTATTTCAGTAGAGTTTCTTAAGGGCTCGGCGATCTCTTCACTGAAATGAATCCAAACTGAATCAACTAAAGCTGATGCACCAAAGTCCAAAGAACCAGTTCCAACCAATATATTGTGCTCTTACTTTTGGATACTCTTTGCTCTTGTGCCTGTGTCCATAGTAGAGCTAACTGAATAATAATAATAATAATAAACAGACGTGCAAACATATTTGCAAATAATTGTACTGACTTCACTTCGTTGCTGTCTGTGGGGTCATATTATTTATTATTTACCAGTGTTCCCTTAACTGACGTACAGTGTGGAAATTGTTCACAAATTCTGAACACTTCACAAATGATTATTCATGTGAAAATTCATGTCTGAAGTTCATCATTAGGTATTCACGACTAGCAAATCTCCGGTTTAAAAAGATTCAGTCATCCAATCTGGAAGCAGAAACAATATCATGGAATTCAGGTGACCTATTCTCACACTACAAATGTTAATAGTTTACAGAGACAAGTTAGGAGAAGTGATATCTTCTATTGGACCAATTTCTGTTGGTGAAAGAGATAAGCTTACACAGTGTTCTTCTTCAGGTCAGGGGAAAATAGTTTACAAACATATATATTCAAAATTGTTCATGAGAACTATTCAAAGAATACTTATGAATAATTGACATTTGCTGAAATCAGAATTGATTCAAACTCTCTGTGAACAGAAATAAGGTCTAAATTTTCAACAAATATTGTTTACACTGAATAATGTGGTCTGCCCTATTGTATACCAGAATCAGTAGTCAAGAAAGGTGGATGAAAACTACCAAAAGAATTTTTCTTTGGGAGTTCACTGTACTGGTTCATTTTCTCTGGTTTCCATTCAGTTTTCAATAGCACAGATCCTGAACTGGTGGTCCACATTTACCAATGCTAAACGCTAAAGATATTTTTGTTAGTCATTCCTGATACAAAGTGCTATGTGACCAAATTGCACTGAGCTAGATTGTACAGCATTCATCCATTTTGAGCAGCGCTAGCTCACATGACTAGTCCCATTGAACTCAGTGGTTGCAGAGGGGATTGTGGGTGGGAGGCAGTTAGGGCCCCAGGTGTCTGTTACACCCAGTGGTTCATCTCTGGTGACAACCTCACCTAGTGAGTGCAGTCCATGAACAGCAGCTTTGTCTGCTGGATACAGTTGTTGGCAGCAACCCCTCTGGTGGATTCAGTTTCCAGGCAGCACCTCCACCAAATGGTACAGTTCTTAGTGAGGGAAGAGGAACCCAGACCCTCCCGCTCCACCAGGTTCCATCTTCACTCACCCTGTGATATCTTGTGTCAGCCTCAAATCAGCTTCCCTGGGTCACATCCTACCTTCTTCTGTATTCCAGCTGGCCATCATCTGTCCTTGGGGAATGCTGCATTCCAGGCTTCTGGCCCTAGTCCCAGTTTGTGGGGCATAGCCCAAATCACAGTCTAACCTTTAGTGATCAAAACCTTTGTATTAAGTCTTATTTGCCCTCAGCACCATGCTTGGGCATTACTCAATTCTAACTCATGGTACAGAAGAACACATCCTACCTTTCACCAACATTATTGCTTACAGCACCCTGACTTTGTGTTGAAAGATTCCCACTCAAGTTTGGACAATAATGGGACCACCGCCAGAGACCTACTGAGTGGCAACCAGATCATGTACAGCAACGTATCGCTGATGATAATTGGTACAAAGGTTGTTGATTTGAAAATGAAAAAGGGGAGAAAAAAACTAGTATACTCTGAAAAATAATTTATGAAGATTTGGAAAGCTCAGATTTCACTTGTGCTCAAAAGAAGTGCTGCTAAATGTACACAGGCTAGGTCTCTGTCAGTCTTTTAATGTAAAAACAAAGGAAAATATCTGAGAAGCGCTAAAATGTTTTAAAGTTGTAATGATGCATTTGTACATGATTTTGTATCCTAAGGCTGTATTTAAAATGTATTGCTGCATTCTAACAAACTGTTTGCTTTATCAAATGCCAATTATCATTACTGGTTTCTCAGGTTACTGTAGTCGTTAGGAAAATGGAAGTGACCTTCTTTCTAACTAGGCTGCTTTTATTGCCCCATCTCTTCAAGTACCACCTAAAAGTGACATCACAATTGGACAAATTGTGGCATAACACAGGATTATGACATCACGGGGTAAAACAGCAGGAGCAGGTTGGTAAGGTGGGACTTTTCCATTTATGTGCAGATATCACTGTTTATTCCCAGGATCGGAAAGAAAATATAAAACTAGTGTCTCTCACAGTAGAATAGTATTTGGTACATTAGTGCTCTTCAGAGATGCCACACCGACAGTTCTTGAGATCCAAACCCTCTCTTTTTAGCCAGAGAACAGGTACAGTATGGGCAGCATTATGCAAGCTTCCCAGTGCTGCTTATCCAAGGACTTGAAGCCTGACTTGGCAAAAAGCCCCCCATGGATCAGAAGATGGATATTTCAGTTCCCAAGACCCTTTGTTCCTCTCTGGACAATAATTCAATGATGGTAACTGTTGGACACTGGATGTGGGTTGGATTCTAAGAGGTAAACCAGATAGGGAAGGCATAAGGAGTAATGCTATTTGCTCTAGTACAGAGCCGTCCACCAACCCCATAATGGTACTTTTGTTTAAAATGTGTATATATTTTCAGTATAGTGTGTTTTAAGGCTTGCCAAAGTGTGTCAGTGACTCTTAACAGCCTGAAGAACATGGAATATATATGTCTCACCCACTGTTTTCACTTATTCCTCTTGAATAATAGTAATCAGGAAAGCTGTAGATACCCTGGTCCCAGGGTCACTAAAGGAAGGGCCATTTCCAAATGTTGTCTCCTCTGTAGTTCAGCAACACGGCAGAAGAATGCAAAATATGATTCCTGTAAGACCCTTGGCATTAAATCCAAGAATTTTTGATGGGTGGAAAAAATGAAGTAAAAACACAGCAACAACAAAAGCCTCTTACCAAGATAGACAGACTTTCTTATTTACATAGAAAATGATATTGTTGTCTATTGATTCCAGCCTATAGGCTTGTATGCTTCAGCTTAATAAACTGGAGAGAGACAATGAAGTTGTTACAGCTTTGAAAATGTCTTTCCACCAATAATTAATAGTTTCCAACTAAGCCAAAGGGTCTTCTATAACAGGCAAGACAAACCTGTGCTTGAGAAAGCGATTCACCTTGATACAACATGTAAAGCTAATACTGGTTTAACAGTAACATGCGGTACTGCGTGAGTGACTATGTTTCGTCATGTTCTTGAAATATGGTTGCTAGTTTAGAAAAATGCTTATGTTGCAGCGCCACCTTATGGTCAACACGGGGAAATATTTTGTCCAATGAACCAACTTATATTTTCTCTAAGGAGCAAAAGTAGGACAAGCATTTGTCCTACTGTATAAAACAGGAATTTATTTCTCAACCCTGTGTCTGCAGGGGATGGAAAAGTCTAAACCTTTTTAAATTACTGTCATGAGGTCTTATGCAAATTTGCTAACGTTCACTGCATGGATACATTTTCAATCTTTCAATCAGGGCATTTAACATTCAGGGATTTAATTCAGCCTTGCTGGTGCAGAAAGATTTCAATTGCACATCCTTCCAGTAATGGAGACCCAGGCACTGGTGAATGATGTGCAGCATTTGCACAGCTGCTCTTCCCCACGGGCTCCACCTCAGGGGAGGATAGCTTTACACTTTAGTTCAGGCTCCTTCTGAGCCCTGCCAGGAGATGCTGTCTGGGAGATGAGCTGCGTCCCTTTTTGTCCATGGGTGATTCCCTTAGGAGAGGTCACTGCAGGCACATGGCGCTTCAACAAATGCCTTCCAAGTGGGCTTTCCCACACCAGAGGCCCTTGTCCTCAAGATTCCATTGGTACTATCCACTGTGAGCCCAAGCTGAACCATCTATGGAGCACTGCTCACACCCCAGTCCTGATCCCTTAAGAATACCATGACTTTGTTCCAGTGCCAGTTCGGACAGTGGGAGCTTTGACACTGGCAGAAACTGGCACTCACTGAGTTCCCCTGCACAGTCAGTGGGAGTTCCGTGATTGTGTGGCTTTCAGGATTATGTCCACTGATGACTTATTCTTCACCATGTTTCTTAGAGGAAAAGTATTGCTATCCCCATTTTAGAAGTGGGGAAACTGAGGCTCTAGACCATTTGCCTCATTCTAAAAGATCCTTTTTTGCTGTAGCTCAAATAATAGACCATGATAAAATGTTGACTTCTGTACAGAAGGGTTCATTAGTGCAGATCTAGTTAAAGGTAGAGCCAATTTCTGGCAATTGCCAAACCTGTGCCAAGGACCCAAAAATCTGCTGCTGCTTACTAATAGTAATCAGTACTTGTGGATACTCTTACTCTTAGGTAGAGGAGAATGAATGGGGCAGAGCAGTTGCCAAAAATATTCTTGTGGCTATGGGGGTGTTGGTGCAAAATCCTAAAGCCAGCTCCGGTGAGAAGCTTGTCAGCGCTTCCACTGGCAATCCATGTTGTTGTTTATTTCCCTGATTCAACACCCAGTGAGGCCTGTAGAAAGATTCTATTTGTTTAAAGATTGAGTTTGATACATTTACGAAGGGGATGGTGGGATGACCTTGCCTGCAATATCATATGGTCTATCTGCGACTGCTATTAGCAAACATCTCCAATGGGCAGAGATGGCACACTAGACACTAGATGGGGCGGGGTCTGAGATAATAAAGAGAATTTTTTCCAGGCGTCCGGCTGGTGAGTCTTGCCCATATGCTCAGGCACTAACAATGCCATATTGTGGGATCAGAAGGAATTTTCCCCAGTCAAAGATCCTGGAGGGGTTTCACCTTTTTCTGTAGAGTGCGGCACAGGTCTCTTTGGGTTTGAACTTGAGTAAATGGTGGAGTCTCTGTAACCTGAAATCTTTAAATCAAGATTTGAGGATTTCAGTAACTCAGCCAGAGGCCTTAGTCTGTAAGCTTTAAATCAGGCCCCACATTTGCAATCCCCTAGGCCAGATATTAGCCTCATTTGATTTCAGCACTGGTAAGTTTCTTCAGGGAACCTGTCTTCTTAAATATCAACTTCTGGAAAAACTCTGCTTGTTCTCTGCACTGCATCAATCAATACAAAGGTACTTAAAATGATTATTGGTCAAGTCTGCATGGCAAGGGTCTAATGGACTGCCAGGCTCAAATCTGCCGTACAGCGTTAGGATCCTGCAGTGTATATATTAAGCTGCATTTAACAGAAATATTTTTTTAAAACGCTCCAAGTGGTAATCACCATATTACTTTTCACAGGGAGGAGATATTTTTTGCCATGTTAGTATCCATATGCTCAATAAAAACAATTGCCTGTGTAAAGTACATATCATTTTCTTAATCCCTCAATCAGTTAAATGCACAGCAAGAATATTTCATAAGAGCAAGTGCTGCTTTGACGAGCATGCCCTTGGCAAGGAGTTGTAGTGAGATATACGCATTTCAGTCCTCGACCTCTTGCTTCCAGGGCAAGCATATATTTCACTGTAACAGCTTGCTCTTGTGGGCAAGGCTTTTTTGATACGGCAAAGCAAAACAAAATAAAAACAGTTCAGATTCTCAGGCAGAAGACACAGGCTAATCCTCTGGGACAAGGATAGTGGTGATCCGTGTACTTTGTGGTGCTGGAGGATACTTCTGGGTAAAAGGGCTGCAGCCCAGGATGGGGTGCAAAGCTGCAGTATTTTTAACCTGAGTTTGTACAGATTGGTCCAGAGCTCATAGACTCATAGATTCATAGACTTTAAGATCAGAAGGGACTATTATGATCATCTAGTCTGATCTCCTGCACAACACAGGCCACAGAATTCTACCCTCCCATTCCTGCAATATACCTCTCACCTATATCTGAGCTACTGAAGTCCTCAAATCTTGGTTTTAGGACTTCAAGGTACAGAGAATCCTCCAGTAAGTGACCCATGCCCCCTGCTGCAGAGGAAGGTGAAAAATCTCCAGGGCCTCTGCCAATTTGCCCTAGAGGGAAATTCCTTCCCCATCCCACATGTGGCAATCAGCTGAACCCTGAGCATGTGGGCAAGACTCACCAGCCAGACACCCAGCTCACTGAAGTAAACGGAAATCTCCACTGACCCCAGTGGGCTTTGAGTCAGACCCATAGTATTGTAAGTACTCTCAATGCCACAACTCACTTTACAAAACAGCAACACAACCCCTTCTCCTTTGTAATGCATTTCCAACGGTCATGCACAAGAGCTATTTTCCAACTTACTGGACTGTCACTCAGAAGATTTGAAATACTTCTTTTGCTGTAACTGACAACTCAGCTTTGTGGTGCTCTCTTAAAGTTGATGCAGGATGGCAGGCGGTGCAGGGGGAGACAGAGAGGAGGGTGGAGAAGGGAAGGCCACAGAAAATAAGCAGAACCATACTGGAGGAAAGTGAGAAATGTGTGGCGTTTTTGCTCCTTTAATCTTTGCTTTGACGTCTGGGTGGGAGGTAGCCATCTCCTCTAGCCCCCTGCCAAGGCCGGATTAAGGCAGGGGCTTTAGGGGCTGCAGCCCAGGGCCCTGGTTCAAGGGGAGTCCGCGCAAAAATAAATCATAGGAAGCGATCTCTGGGCCACTGAAAGGGGCGTTCAGGCAGGCTGATGGCCTGCCATAGCCCTACGCTGCTCCTGGAATCGACTGGCTGCTGGCACGTCTCTGTGGCCCCTGGCATGGGAGGGGAGGTGGTTCTGTGCACAGCTCCTGTCCCCAGCACCATTCCTGCAGCTCGTGGGTGAGGACAGCATATGGAGACCCCCTGTCCTTCTCCCCGCAAGGGGTGCGCAGAGACGCGCTAGAGCTAGACTCTTCCAGGACCGGCATGGGGCTATGGCAGGCGGGCAGGCAGCCTGAGCCCTGCTGCACCGCCAGCCGGGAGCCACTTGTGGTAAGTGCCTCCTAGCCGGAGCGTGCACCTTGCACCCCCTCTTGCACCCTAACCCCCTGCCCCAGGTCAGAATTCCCTCCTGCACCAAATTCTGTACCCCCTTTTCCCCCAGACCCCACACCCCCTCCTTCACTCCAATCCCCTGCTCCAGCCCCCTCCTGCACCAGATTGCCTCCCGGAAAAAAGACTTGTGTACAGGGGCCCCACAAACTCTAATTGCCCCAGGCCCACAAGAGAGTTAATCTGGCCCTGCTCCCTGCAAACATTGCCCCTGATTATAACTGGTATCTAGATATGGATCAATACCTTAATAGTACCGTTCAATCTGAGTTTGAACCTTTGAAGTCAGATTAAAAAACAACGATTCTCTCAGGCCTGTATTTATACATAGATCAATGTATTATTTTCCATGCAGATTGCAGACATGAGGGGTGATGGGAAGCTTAAAGAGCACAGAACATGTGCTCTAAGCACAATTTACTATTTCTTGAACCTTACCTGTTCCTTCCCCCTCCCCTTATATGGGACAGTATGTGGCCATCTTTTGGTTACACATAACAGACATGGAAAATCTAAGGAGAAAGTGAAAGAGCATGTACAGAGGACCAGAGCTTTCAGCCTGCTATTTGTTACCAAAGTAGCAGTTGCCGTGGTAACTCATCACATGGCACTTGTGGCATCTGAGAGCTACTGTACCTGACACCTTTTTAAAGAAAAATACAGATGAGCTATTAGTGAACAATGCTTCTTAGTGTCACCAAATAATATGGCTTAAGTCACATGCCGGTGTTAAAGGAAAGACATTTGGGGTGCTGCGCACTTTTAAAAATATTTTCCTCTATGTTAAGAAAGGGAAAGAATTGCATTTGAAGTTGGATGGGAAGGGGTTGGAGTCAGAGCATGCTGTGATGTGACGATAGCTCCTATGACAGACTGCCTGTGTGAATTTCAGGTGTTGCTCGCATATATGTGCACGATTCTTCTCTGCCAAGCCGCGCTGTCTCCGACCCTCACCTAGCTTATACTGCAGTGTCATCCAGGGATTAGAGCAAGAGACTAGTTCTCAAGATTTTAAAATTTTCTATTCCCAGCTGTGCCATGGCTTTGACTTTGGGTAAATTACCTAATCTCTCTTTACCAGAAAAAGGATTTAATAATACAATACCAACATGGTGAACCAGAACATGATTGTGTGTCTTGGTGGTTGTTTTACTTCCCATACCAGTATATCCTCTCTCCACTGTGCTCCACACCCTCCACAGCACCAACTCCAGTCTCCTCCAGCAGAGACAACCAGCATTGCTAGATGGCTGTAATGGATCCTCTTCAGTGAACTCCAAGCAGGGGACTCTCACAGCCTAGCTACTTGTGGCCTTGAAGGAATTGTCTCATAATATATAATATCGACGGAGCTAGCAAACAGGATTTCTAAGGGAAATGCAACTGAGAGAGGTCAGACTTAAAACCTATTGGTCAGTCCCCATCATTGCCCAAAATGTTTGGATTTCCCAAAAGACCATCAGATAGATGGGATTACCTATATCCTGTGGTATTATTGTGAGTCCCAATTGATCATTGTCTGCAAAGAGTTGAGCTGGTCAAAAGTTCTCAGATTTTTGAAATTTTAAACAAATGATTTGTGGGAAAAAATTCAAAATATTTTATAACTTTTTTAAAAAATTTTTATTTTGTTTTGATTTTTACCAGTTTGTACAGTAGTCAAAATTTGCAATAATGTTGACAAGTATTTTTTTAAAACGCTCTGGTTTTCATCCTAAACTTTGAAATTCTGATATGGAAGGAGCCATACAAGGGGTCAGTGTTATTTATATACTTATTTCTCTTCATAATTTTGTTGTCATCTCAATCCTATCCTCAGGGTGACACCCACTTGTAGCTACTCCTTACTTCCGCCATGAATCAAACCTAGCCAACTAACTATTGCCCCTTCAGATCCTCCTCCTCATGCAGTATCCAAAAGCTGGCTAAACTGAACATGCTACAAGTTTCTGGAATTCAATCTGGTCATTCTGTCAAATGAGCTCATAGATGGGGCTCAAGAAACCAACTTTAAGTGGGACATTGAGTTACAAATACAAAAAAAAAAGGGTTAGATTAAAAAAAATTGTGCTATCATAAAATATGTATAAAGATAAACTAGTATAAAATAAATAAAAGAGGAAAGTAAAAAACCAGCAATGCTTTTGCAAAAAAATTGAAATGCAATTTTGGTTTGCATTAACAGGCATAGCATGCAAGTCGCAGGAGGTAATAGTACCGCTTTACTTGGTGCTGATTAGGCCTCAGCTCGGGTAGTATGTACAATTTTGGACACCAGTGTATAGAAAGGATGTAGAAAAACTGGAAAGAATCTAGAGGGAAGTGACAAAGACAATCAAAGGGACGGAATGCAAGACATATGAGCAAAGGCTAAAGGAACTGGATATGTTTAGTTTGGAAAAGAGAAGATGATAGTGGTCTTCAAACACTTGAAAGGCTGCCATAAAAAAAGATGGAGAAAAGTTGTTCTCTCTTGCCACAGAGGGCAGGACTAGAGACAGTGGGTTCAAACTACAGCATGGCAGTTTTAGATTAAGTCTCAGGAAAAACTTCTTAACTGTAAGAACGGTAGGACGGTGGAACAAACTGCCTAGGCAAGTCATGGACGCTCCTTCACTGGAAGTTTTCAAAAAGAGGCTGGATAGCCATCTGTCTTGGCTGGTTTAGAGCAGTGATACCCTAACTGAGGCTCAGGAGCCACAAATGGTTCTTTAATGTGTCTCCTGTGGCTCTTTGCAGCACATGATATTAAAACACAGTATGACTTAATTATTAACCAATCTAAGTTATTAATCAATCAGGATGCTTTTACTATGTTATTAACCAATTATAGTTGATAAAATAATATTACTTGGTCAGTCATTTTGCTGTGAGAATTATATATAATTAAATATTTCCCGTCATACTGTATACATTTGAATATATCATTCTGTAGTAAATGAAACAATGAATTCACACTACTGTGGCTCTTTTGGTAAATGTTGATTGTTAATTTGGCTCCTGAATCAGTGAGGTCTGAGTGTCACTGGTTTAGACGCAACAGATCCTGCATCTTGGCAGGAGATAAGACAAGATGAGCCTTGTGATCCCTTCTAACTCTATGGTTCTATGATTCTCTAAGGTTTATACCAAAATAAAGAATAAAGAGACTGAAAAAATTAAGTACACATTGAAATACTTGTCATGAGAGTGAGAAATAATTATGGGCCTCTATAAAATCAAACCCTAAGCACTGCCCAACCTTATATCAGCTATGCATAAAGAGGACACAGTGCAGAATAACTCTTCTGAAGTATATGGAATAATAGTGTAATTCTAAATAAAAGAGCAATAAAAAGATGCAATGTATAACATTTACAAAACAGTATAAAGGAGTGAAAATGAAGAAAGAAAGCTCATAAAAAATGCACTTGAGCCAAATAAAAACCTAGAGTGTTAAGAGAAATTGATAGGTCAAAATTGCACTGAAAAAAATAAAACCAGGAGATGTAGCCAAAAATCAAAGAAATCAGACTGAGAAATAAGAAAAAGAGTAAAGGCATATTTCTTGTAGGGGAAAAAAAGAAAAATGGAATTTTTGATAAGCTGAAATGATTGCAAGAAGAAAAAACAAACTAACCAAAACCCTTTAACACCAAACATGCCATATCTCTGGCTGTTGTACACTGATGTAGCTGTAATGCCTTTAATGGTTCTGGTCCTATGTTTATAACATTTTAGTGAGGTGTATTGTGATTATTATTTCAAGGGATTATTTGGGATTCTAACCTTGTATTAATCAAAATTTTCCTTTAGCTTGGGACAGGTGGAATTTGACATTATTTATGTACATGGTCATGGTTCTCAGGGTTTATGTGACGTCAATTGAGAAGAAAGGGTAATGGAACAAGATTATTAAGTAAAGAATAATTATTGCCAATTAGACTTTGTTATCTTGGCCCCAAATCAGTCATCCATCCTTATTTCGCAAAGCACTTAAGCACATGATTAACCTTTGGCAAGTGCTTAATCCCAGACTTCAGCAGGATTTAAGCACATACTTAGTTAAGCATACTCTTACGGGTTTTCCTCAATAGGGATGGACTTGATCACTATGGCCAACACCACCATCTGTCTGTCACCCAGATCAGTAACCTGGGCTTCCCTTTAGATCCTCATTTTGTCTACATCTTGTAGAATTTTTGTGCATAAAATCTCTAAGAGACAGCCTTTCTGTCTATCCATACAGTTAAAACTCTTATCCAAGCTCTCATCCTCTTGCATCTCTATTATTGTAAATATCCTTCTCTGTGGCCTTGACAAATGCAATTATGCCCCAATGAGATCCATCGAGAAAGCTATTGCAAAGATGACTTTCCTAACCCATCACTTTGATCGCACTACCTCTCACTTTGAAACCCTCCATGGGCTCCCCGCTTTCTGTTGAATAAAACATAAGCTGCTTACATTCATTTTCAAGGCCTTTTATGGTTAATCCCTGCTCTACCTATCATCTCTCATTCGTCAGTGAGCTGTCAGAGCTCACCTCTGATCATTTGTTAAATTTCACACAAGTACCTTTGTGCTTTCTCCAACGCTGCCCCACAGCTTGAGAGATGCTCACCGTGGACATCGACAAAAACTGCCTCATTATTCATCTTCAAATCCCTCCTCAAAACTTCCTTTGTCATGATGCCTAAACAAACTTGACAGCAGTTAGGCTGTTGATATACAGATACCATTGCCTAACTGCTGTCACTGTTCTCATTGCTCATGTGTACTCCCCTATCTGTCAGTCTGTTGTCTCCTATCTTATACTTACATTGTCAAGTCCTTGGGGCAGGGACTGTTCTTTAGTTCTGTGTTTTTACAGTGCTTAGGGCAATGGAGTCTTGGGCCATGACTAGGACTCCTAGTTACTTTGGCAATACAAATAATAAATAATAATAACTGAAGGATGTATTATGTGCTCAGTCTGAATGCGAACATGGCCTTGGAAGTTTCATTGTAGATCCCCAGAGAATATCAACACCATTCTGCAGTTCATTGCACAGAACCACTGTCATGCTCTAGTGCAGAAATGCCCCAGAAATAACTACCAAACAGTATTGCCAACTCCAAAAATTCAAAAACCATGAGTCTGGCTCACCAGAATATCATGATATTGGCTTTTAAATCATGAGATTATGTAAAAATAATAGATTTGTTGGTCTTTTTATTTGCCTTCTGCTTTTTGAGCCTTTTGGGTGCACTGGGGTCACATTATGTCGCTTTCTCCTAAGCCATGAGGACTAGAAACTTACTTTTTCTTTAAGAATGAAGACTGAAATCATCACGTATCCACTTGTCTGCAGGAGCTGGGGCTTTAAGGAAAACAACAATTATAATGAGATTCATGATAAAATCATAAGTGTTAGCAACACGATGCGAAAGTAGGTGCAGATCTGGAATGAGGCATGATAGAAAGGATCCCTAAAAATTCTTGCACACTATCAGCTTTACAGCTGCTTCCAGCAAACACTTTTATTTCCTTATTTTAATAAGCACTGTATGCATTCAAGTTGGCAAAAGAACAAATTATGAAGAGTTAGAAAGTTCTGATCTGTATTCTCTGCAGGAAAGTAAGATTAAAGGATATTCTGCAGTATTAAGAATTCTGGAGAGAGGCTAAATCTACATATGAATTTAAGAAGAGGAAAGAGTGGGTGTTAGAGGTACTGTGTGTGAATTTTACACAGGTTATCTAATTCAGAGTTTAAAACTATCAAGGGCAGTATCAGGCAGACAAGTTACTATTATAAATCATTGTAAGGAGCCTGACAAATATTTGGGTGACAGAAATTGCAGGGGTAAAGCTATTAACTTAAAGAATAGGCCATGGCGCCTCTCTCTTATTTCTATATTACCATTTATGATGGAGAGACAAGGCAGGTGAGGTAATATCTTTTATTGGACCAACTTCTGCTGATGGAAGGGACAAGATTTTGGCTGCACAGAGCTCTGCTTCAGGTCTGGGGATGTAAATCAGAGTGTCTGAACTAAATACAAGTTAGGACAAATTGTTAAGCATAAATCATGAATATTGAAATAGGCAACAGAGGATTATAATTTAGATTGGAATCAGAGGGGTAGCCGTGTTAGTCTGGAATTGCAGAAGTGACAAAGAGTCCTGTGGCACCTTAAAGACTAACTAAAATTTTAGAGCATAAGCTTTCGTGGGTTAATACCCACTTTGTCGGATGCATGCAGTGGAAGTATCCAGGGGCAGGTATAAATAGGTAGGCAAGAACCAGGTGGGAGATAACAAGGTTAGTCCAATCAGGCTGAACCAGCTTGTTATTTCTAATCAGGGAGGGTGAGGTGTTCCTCTAGCAGCTGAACTGGAGGTGTGAATAGCGAGAGAAGAGAAGCTGCTTTTGTAGTTAGCTAGCCATTCAAAATCTCTGTTCAGTCCCAAACTGATTGTGTCAAATTTGCAAATGAATTGCAGCTCTGCAGTCTCTCTTTGCAGTCTGGACTTGAAGGTTTTTTGCTGCAAAATGCTGACCTTTAAATCTTTTATGGTGTGTCCGGTGAGGTTGAAGTGCTCTCCTACAGGTTTTTGAATATTGCCATTCCTGATATCTGATTTGTGTCCATTTATCCTTTTTCGTAGGGACTGTCCAGTTTGGCCGATGTACATAGCAGAGGGACATTGCTGGCACATAGTGGCGTATATTACATTGGTAGATGTGCAGGTGAATGAACCAGTGATGGTGTGGTTGATCTGGTTTGGTCCTGTGATGGTGTTGCTGGTGTAGATGTGTGGGCAGAGTTGGCATCGAGGTTTGTTGCATGGATTGGTTCCTGAGTTAGAGTTATTATGGCACGGTGTGCTGTTGCTGGTGAGAATATGCTTGAGGTTGGCAGGTTGTCTGTAGGCCAGGACTGGCCTGCCTCCCAAGGCCTGTGAAAGTGAGGGATTGTTGTCCAGGATGGGTTGTAGATCACTGATGATGCATTGGAGAGGCTTTAACTGAGGACTGTAGGTGATGGCCAGTGGTGTTCTGTTGTTTTCTTTCTTGGGCTTGTCTTGCAGCAGCAGGCTTCTGGGTACACGTCTGGCTCTGTTGATCTGTGTCCTTATTTCCTTGTGCGGGTATTGTAGTTTTGAGAAAGCTTGGTGGAGATCTTGTAGGTGTTGGTCTCTGTCTGAGGGGTTGGAGCAAATACGATTGTACCTCAGTGCTTGGCTGTAGACAATGGATCGTGTGGTGTGCCCGGGGTGGAAGCTGGTGGCACTGGGAACCATACAACACAGTAGAACCTCAGAGTTATGAACACCAGAATTTTGAACTGACCAGACAGCCACACACTTCATTTGGAATGGGAAGTATGCAGTCAAGAAACAGCAGAGACAAAAAAAAAAAAAAAAAAAGCAAACACAGTCCAGTCTGTGTTAAACATAAACTACTAAAAAAAGGGAAAGTTTATTAAAAAGTTTGACGAGGTAAGGAAACTGTTTCTGTGATTGTTTCATTTAAATTTCATAAATTGTTATGGTTAAAAGCAGCATTTTCCTTCTGCATAGTAAAGTGTCAAAGCTGTAGTAAGTTAATGTTCAGGTGTAAACTTTTGAAAGAACAACCATAATGTTTTGTTCAGAGTTACGAACATTTCAGAAGAACGATCAACCTCCATTCCCAAAGTGTTTGTAACTCTGAGATTCCACTGTACTTCATTTGTCCCGGAACAGCCAGAGAGAGACAAGCACCTCCTCTGCCTGACAGGAGTATGTGGAGCACCTTTTGGTGACTTGCCTTAGCTCACAGACCTAGAGAACATAATTTGTTGTATATATTTATAACTCCTCACATATGCTTATATGTACATTTCACAATGATTATGAGGACCAGTGTGACACAAGCTTTCAGTACAGACCTTACATGACATTCTTTAGTGATCTAGTATGTAGATGCAGGACTCAGGAGATCTCTGTAACCTAGGAGTGGCCAACCTGTGGCTCCGGAGCCACATGTGGCTCTTCAGAAGTTAATATGTGGCTCCTGTATAGGCACCAACTCCAGGGTTGGAGTTACAGGCACCAATTTTTCAGTGTGCCACGGAGTGCTCACTGTTCAGCCCCATGGCTCTGCCACAGGCTCTACCCCCACTCCACCCTGCCCCCTCCCTTAAGCCTACTGTGCCCTCACTCCTTCCCCTTCCCCACCCCCACCCCCAGCCTCCTGCACACCATGAAACAGCTGATCGGGAGTGTGGGGAGGGAGGGAGAGATGCTGATTGGTGGGGGTGTAAGCAGCACTGGGAACAGGGTTGGGGAGCTGATGGAGGGCTGCTGACGTATTACTGTGACTCTTTGGAAAGTATATTGGTAAATTCTGGCTCTTTCTCAGGCTCAGGTTGGCCACCTCTGCTGTAACCCTTTAGCCACCCTACTGTGCCCTCTGGGGCCAAGAGGTCTTTGTGTCACAATGCCCTATCCACCAGACCATTGGCTATTCTAAGGTGAGTGCTTTCTCAGTCTTCCCTGGTGGAGTCATTCCACTTTATATAAATAAGTGTTCATTGGAGTAGGAACTTGACCCCAGGTCTCCTACATCCTAAATGAGTGCACCAGCCACTGGGCTACAGAGTCAGTCATCCAAGCTCTTTGGCCCAGTGAACATTTAATTATCCTAGTGGTGTTCGTGACCAATGGGTTGTTGGCTATTATGGGGTGTGTGTGTGTGTGTGTTGGTGGAAAACTTTGGAAGGTGTTGGCTTTGTCCTGATGTGCAGTGGGAAAATGTTTGAAATCTTGAAAAGTTTTGTGCGATGGTAAAACCATTTCGCTCCCAGCTCTTCCAGCAGCAAGTGCTCACTGTGTGCTGCATCTGTCCAACATGAGCCATTCTGTCCAGCAGCAGGAGGATGGTTTTATCCTGTGACTATTGTGAAGTTGGTACCACCTCACTTCACATGGAACGTAGGTCCTTACTTAGACTGGCATTTCTTGGGGTCCATGCCATTACTTTTTTCATGTGACTCTCTGTCCTGACTCACAGATAGAGACATTTCAGTGAGGTAGCTGTTCAAGAGAAGCAGGTTCTGACTGGGTGGAAGTTGGAACACAGTGGATTTTCAGATGCCAAAAAGAAGGTTTTAATTTTAATTTTAAAGGCCACCTCACAATTTTGGATTTCCCAGTTTGAAGCTATTGATGGAAACGATGGGATGCTGGGCCAGGAGGTGGAAATTATATAAACGTGATTTCTAACAGCCTGCTGCCTCTTATGGGGCCTTTCAAAACAATGTTCTCAAAGGACAGTGGGAATGGCCAATGATCCGTCTCCCCTGTGGACACAAATACAGCTTAGAGTTGGTTCAACATGCATTTTTTAAAACTTCAGCTGCCTTTACAGTATCATTGAGGACTTGTGCAGGATTAACAAAACAAATACCACAAGAGGGCAGGATACATCTGGAAATTTAACAGTATCAGAAATGACTCATTCATGTAAGAACTAGAGAAAGTTCAGCGCAGGCTAATACCACAGTGATGCTGCCGTCAGTGGGTTTCATTGGGTTCCTTTCTGATGGAAGGAATGTGAGGGAAAATAATGGCATTTGGAAAGTTACTTTACTATGAGTTTATGGATAATCTATGTCACACCCTGCTATAGAAGTATGCATGGGAGAAGAAATCACTGGGAAGATTCCATCATGGAATTTGCCTTGAGTCATTTCTTCCGGAGAGGGTTAAGGATGGCTTCTGCCCCTCTCTCTTGAAAAATGGGCAGTGATTCTGTCATACATCGCAGGGGCTTTTCCTGCTGTCTCCAAGACCCCACGTAGCTCTCCTGGGCAGCCTAAGAGGACAGTTCCAAAGGGACTGGGCTTCTAGTCCTTCCCCCAGCTGCCACTGTGCAGGGCACACACACCTCTGTAAAGGTTTCCCCAGTGCAGAGGGCTGTGGTGGAACTGTTAACGAATCACCAAGCAGCACTGAGTCTCTGCTGACTTCTCTGAGGGCTTGGGAATGCATCTTCCATTAGCCCACCCCAGCCTTCCACTTTATGCCTCACCCATTCCTCCGTCACACTGGAGGTAGCTCTGTGATACTCAGGGCAAGGGAATGGTGCTATAGGGGACTCTCTCTCCCACAAAATATATTCTATGTGGGAAGATGGGATCCTTGGAGAATCCTCTTCTCCACCCGCCCATCCTCTCATTACCCATGAGGGTAATGTTGGTGAGACAGTCCAGGCCACTAAAATGAGACGAGAGTGTAGTGAATTCACATTGTTTTAATTTTGTATGAAAGCCTCAAAGGAAAGCATGAGGGGCAACTTCAGTTACATTTATTACTTTCCTTTCCTCCACTTGAAGATTCAGTTTCACCAGCACAAAATGTCCCTGGGAGAGTTGTGGAAAAGGACAAAAACAGAAGAACTGGAACAGCATTAATCTCTGGGTTTTTAGTATAAGGCTTGAGAGATTTGACCTAGTGTTGACTGTATCCAAAAAAAGATATTTACATTAGCTATGATTTTCCCCCTGTTTCTCTCATACATAACACACACACACATGCGCATGCACACATACACACAGGCACGCATGCACTCATTGATCACTTGAAAGGCAAATTGATATACAGAGCAAAAGCCACATTCTGGCCATTCACTACACCAGTGTAAATTAAAAGTAACTCCAATCCAGTACAGTGAAGAATCTGGCCCCAAATATGTACACAATAAATTACAATATTTAGATGGCACTAAGTGACAACTCAATTTTCCGATGATGCCAGGCAATATTGGAGGCAAACCTAAATCTGACAGCCTTACTTCAGTCAGTTTATTATTCAGATGCATTATTTATATATCCCACAGCATCATATAACAGAAAAAAGACACACTAATAACTCATCATCCCTACTGACACATCTGTTATATCTACTTCACAAATGCATTTATTTCTGTAACATATTGGTGTTTATACAAAGCCATCAGCTTATGAATTTACTGAATTATTTAAAGGTATTTAAAAATTTTATTTTCCAGAAAAGTCATATACCAAATAAATGTGCCTTGTTTAAAGGCCCCAAATATTTTTTGCATTTCTATTGGTATATTAAAATAAGAAACGATTATTTAACTCTATCTTTTGCAGGTTTCCATTTTACCATGCTGCAGAAGTAAATACACTTTAAAAACCAACATAAATAACTCCTCAAAAGGCACTTTAGGGTCCATCCTTGCATAGGCAGGTACCATGAAAGATTTGGTTAGTGCTGTGTATCACAGAACAGGATCATTCCAAGCATTTATTCGAAAACACAAAGCTATCTGTAAGGATAGTTATAACAGTTATTACGGCAGCTCTCAAAGTTCGATTGTACTGTACGTAAAATATACCCCTTCATGTCACTAGATGGCAGTCCTGAGCAGTTTAACTTTGGTTTAAGGAAAATAAAACTTTTGTAATGCTTTATGATTACTGTATTTGCGTTATAATGTTTCCATATGCTTAAAGTCATCTGAAATGTTTTTTTTTTAAATAAATTTATTTTTATGAGTATAAAAGTCTGTATTGCGTAAGCAGGAATTGACATACCTGTAAGGGAGCATTTCTATGCAATTTGAGGTGAGGGCTGAAAGAAACACAACATGAACTAAGAAGGGTGTTTGACAGAGAACAATTCAGCAATCAATCAAAATTAGAAGCTTATGCATCCAGAACATTCAGAGCATTCAAAAATTGGGTGAGATAAGAACTGTAGGAGGAGGCAGGAAGTTAATGATTTTAGTAGTGAGGTTCAGGAACTTGAAGGAGTAGCAGATTCAAGATCCAGACCCCTGAAAGGGCCAGGTACAGCTCTATCATGCAGCAGGGGCAACTTTGCTCCAGTGGAATTCCACCAGCATGCTAGAATAGTTTGGCTGTAATGTAAAGGGAAGAACTCTTCAGTCAAGCAATGTGGGCGGCTTCTTATCCTCACCTGGCTTCAGGGAATTAAGAAATGATCCTGGGTTGAGACTAGAATGGTTGAAACTGTAAGTGTGTCAGCCAGGGGAGTTGATGATAGCCCCACAAGACCTGCTATATTCCAATGTAAATGACCTTCAGTCTAAAACTATGTTGTCGTAACTGGTTATTTTTAATTTAAACTATTTTATAAAATATAAAAGTAAAGCGGAAAGTGTCTCCAGTGGGGAATGCCAAGTGCTTGACAATGTGTCCCTGAGTTCTACTGAAAATGTGGTGCTTTGTGCACACATGTTTGTTCAATGTTCTTAATTAATGTGCTTAATTGGAGCAGAGATTTGCTCTGGCGAATCAAATATCTAGGTAGTAACCAGCAACTAACACGGAGGATGGGGGGCGTCTTGCAGTTAAGACACTACATTAGGACTCTGGAGACGGCAGTTCAATTCCTGGCTCTGTCACAGACTTCCTATGTGATCTTGGGTATGCCAGGAATTCTCTCAGTGCTTGGTTCCCCATCTGCAGAGATAATAAAAGTTCCCTACTTCGCATGGGGTGTTGTGAGGCAAAATTCATGACCACTTTTCAGGTGTTGAGATCCTACTCTAACAGAGGGCTGTACAAACACATAGACAGATGCTCAGATAAAAGCAAGGCCTGCTTTCAGAGAGTCTAGCCAGCTTTGTAAGGCCTATGGTATGGGGTAATGTAGGGAGAAATTTCACTGCTGCAAATGACCGACTTGTTTCCTGCTGGATTAATGGACTTAAAAACAACAACATCAAAGCGTAATATGATGAACAGAAAAACCCTTTAAATTATGCAACTTGAAAAATATATTCAGTCTGGGCTTCAAATACTTCACTGTGTCTTTTTAAAATTAGACTTTTTCACACAGTATGAGTACAACAGTATAACAATCTGAAAGCAGCCAGCTACTGTGTGTCTTTGAAGCTAAATGTAATGAAGCCATTTTGGCTGCTTTATCAAATTTCTGTCCAGAGAAGATAAACATACTTTTCTTTTCTTAACTTTCATTTTACACACAGTTTTTCCCTCTCCCAAAGGAGTCCTGTGGCTGATAGACATACAGTTGAGCCAGCTTTCTTTCTGAATATTTTTTATTATATATCTATTATCTTGTATGGAATAATTGCAAACAGAAGATATTAGTCTTCTGTACTAATGCTTCCAAAGGTCAGAGAGCAGTAACAGAACTCAAAGCGATGGAGCAATATCCATAGCAAATATATACTTCCCTGCTGAAATTCAGGGCTTAGAATGTTTCAATTAACAGCACAGGTTACCAGTGCAGTATCTCACATTTTTCCTTAGAGCATGTCAGCAATATTAACAAAGGCCTATGAACTTTCTTTAGTGTGCCATTACTGTTTTAGGAGGCCTTGTTTAACTTCTGTTTGGTACTATATCTGTGTACCTAATGAGCAAAATTCCTAATTTATTAAGGCTATATACAATTTATGGTCAGTCTAAGGAATTACAATACTTTCTTTGCAGTGGAATTTTATTTATTTGCACTTAGTCCCATTTTGCCACGATACCTTTGTCCTATTTTTCCTCAAAGTGACTGAAGTCTGGACGACTTCTGTGGATTTTCATTTCTGCAGCGCACACGAGTCCTCCATGAGAAGCAGACTTTTGTTCCTTGGTATCTTCAAAGCATCTTTCACACTGGCCTTGTTTTAATGAGCAGAACTGATACAAATAACAAAGCATCAGGTTTGCAGGTTAGACTGATGTAGGTGCACGTGGAAGCTACATCTGAAGTGAATAAAACATCATGAATAATCTTTGAAGACGGGCTCACAGTTTCCTTTGCTTTCCTTATATTTACTCATTTACAGAGTCTATTAACCATAGTAAGTTCTCATGCATTGTGCACAAGATGGTCATTGTAAATATTTGCTCACTTTCAACCTAATATGACATCTCAGCCTACATTTTCAAAGGGTTGGCTTGTAGAACTAGCTCTGAAATTCTGGCAAAAAAATGTCCCTTTATTTGTTAAAGAATTTTTAAATTCAGAATTTTTCTATTAGTTTTAATGGCCTTTCTTTTATAACCACACTTTGAACCTATACATTTTGCCATCCACAATATTTACAGATACAAGTATTAGCTAAACTACATACCTTACTTAGCTATGCAATGCTTTGGGTTTGTGCTTGGAATTCACTTGCAGGAACACACACACACACAGCATCAAAATTAGGGGGTTGTGAAAAGTTTGCTTGAAATGCAGCCTGCAAATGGTGACTTTAGTGAAACCCAACTAAAAATGTAGCTTTTCATGACTGCAGGAGACTCTTAGTGTCTGATTTTAGTTGTGTGATTTCCTGTGGGTGCAATCAATATTTACTCCTCTGTTCATCACCTGTATCATTCACCACATCTATATATTTTATTTATAAGCTACATACGAATAATAATTATTGTAGTGTCTAGAGGTCATAAACAACATTGGATCCCCAGAATACTAGGCACTGTACATATGCATTGCAAGACAGTCCCTCTCCCAAAGGAGTTACAGTTTGAATAGACAAGACAGAGGCTGGAGATATTAATATAGTCCAATGATATACAGGGAAAATTAGTCACCAAGGGATTAAATGACTTGACCAAGTTCACACAGGAACTCCATAGCGGAGTCAGGCCTTGAACACAGTGAAGTCTGAGCTGAGTGCCTCCACCATAAGAACATTATTCCTCTATATACTGAGGGCATGGTTACACTTACAAGATTATAGCACTATTGGTTATAGCGGTTCCCTTATACAGTAATATGAATAGCACTATTGTATGTCCACACTGAGATGCTCCAGCGTTATAGCATGGCCACATTTGCGGCACTTAATGCGGCATTAAGAGCAGCGCATTAGGGCATGTATCCCACAGTACACCTCTTTCCGATCTGGCGCAATGCCTTGTGGTAGGGGGGGCGTCACTTGCGGGGCATTCTGCATCCTGTTTCAACTGCCCATGATGCTTTTTGGCATATCCCAGCAATCCCTGTGTTTCCTTCCACCTCCGGCGCCATCTTTCAACAGTTGCAGCAAAGCGCGCTCCGTCTTCCATTGTCATGTGCCACAATGAATACAGAACTGCTGTGGAACCTGCTGACGACTGTCGCCAGCACATCTCTGTGTGCAGTGGAGTTAATCCTTGACATGCAGGATGACAGTGATGAGTCTGAAGACGAGATTGAAGCAGTGAATGCGTTTGACATGAAGCTTCTTGTCTCATCAACGGACATCCTCATGGCTGTTGAACGCCGCTTCTGGGCACGGGAAACGAGCACAGAGTGGTGGGATCGCATCATCATGCAAGTCTGGGACAACAAGCCATGGCTGCAAAACTTTCAAATGAGAAAAGCCACTTTCATGGGACTGTGTGCTCAACTCGCCCCTGCCCTGTGGCGCAAGGACACCAGATTGAGAGCTGCCCTCCCGGTGGAGAAGCGGGTGGCTATCGCGATCTGGAAGCTGGCCACCCCAGACAGCTACCGATCGGTGGCCAACCAGTTTGGGGTTGGAAAGTTGGCCTTTGGAGTTGTGCTGATGCAAGTATGCAGGGCCATTAATCGCATCCTGCTACGAAAAATCATGACTCTGGGTAACGTGCATGACATTGTTGCTGGCTTTGAAGAAATGGGTTTCCCTAACTGTGGAGGGGCGATAGATGGGCCTGCCCACCTAGCGGACGAGTACGTTAACCGAAAGGGGTACTTCTCCATGGTTCTCCAGGCACTTGTGGATCACCGTGGGCGTTTTACTGACATTAACGCTGGCTGGTCTGGAAAGGTGCATGATGCACGCATCTTCTGCAACACCAGCCTGTTCACGAAGCTGCAAGCCGGGACTTTTTTTCCCAGACCAGAGGATCCCCGTGGGGGAAGTGGAAATGCCCATAGTGATTCTTGGCGACCCCGCTTACCCTTTAATGCCCTGGCTCATGAAACCCTACACAGAGAGCCTGGACAGCAGTCAGGAAAGGTTCAACTACAGGCTTAGCCAGTGTCGAATGACTGTGGAGTGTGCTTTTGGGCTTCTCAAGGCGCGCTGGCGCTGTCTTTATGGGAGGCTAGACTTGGCCAAGGGTAGTATCTCCGCGGTTATTTCCGCATGCTGTGCCCTACATAATCTTTGTGAGCGGAAGGGCGAAGGCTTCACTCAGGCATGGTCCTCGGAGGTTCAAAGCCTGGAGGCCACATACGCCCAGTCAGAGAGCAGGGTTCTTGGAGGGGACCAGTGCGAGGCTGTCAGGCTCAGGGAAGCCTTGAGGGAGCATTTTGAGGCTGAAAGCCAGTTCTAAAGTGAGGTGCAGAGGGAGGGAGGGAGGAACAGGAACAGGCATTTGCTTTTCTGTAGCCTGTAATAATGTATGTACACTTAATAAAGAAACCCATTTATTGACAATTCATTTATTGAACAGGTACTTTGGTTGCTGAAAGAAAATATTGTGATGCATGTGAGGGGGAAGCCGGGGGAGGTGTAATGGGGGTGGCATGGGGTCAGTCAGAGATTGGAATATGTCCGGGTCTCTGAGTCTCCAGTGCCCTCACAGTGGCCATGTCCCCTGAACCCCATTTGTGGAGGGTAGTAAGGCATGTTATTAGGGGTTGACTGCAGTGGATAATGGTCCGGGGTTTGGGGGTTGTTCGGTGAAGACAGAGGGGTTGGAGGCAGCTGTGGATGGTGATAACCATATAGCTGATGATAGTGGCCTGGAGGGTACTGAGGCACAGAAGGGGAAGGGTTTGGGGGCAAATGATAATTGGGGCGGAGAGTGCAGTGCTTCTCCTCCTGAAGGGTGGCAATCCGCTGCATAGTCTCCAATTGAAGCTGCAGTAATGAGAGCAGCTTATTGGTGCTTTTCCGGCGGTGAATCGCATTTTCCTGCCGCACATTCTCCCTCAACTTGCTCTGGTCCTCCCTCCACCTCTGTGCAACTCGATTCTCCATTACAGCCTGTTGCATTACTTGCTGTACAAGATCCTCTTTGCTCCTTTGTGGCCGCTTCCTCAGTCATATCAGCCTCTCAGCTGTTGATAAGAGTGATGGCACAGGGCTCAAGGATGATCCTTCTAAAATAAAAAGATACATTTAACAGTGGTTCCCTTTTAAAGAGCAGACATGCCTATGATTCCCCCGCATTTCCCGTTTGCCTGTCCCGCAGAGAGCACAGATACAGCAACGGAGCCCCTGCCATGGTGAGTGCACTCCAAAGGCAAGAGAAATGATTTTTTCCCTGCCCCAGACAAGCTGTGCTGGGGGAGGGGGTAGGGAGTGCCAGTAAGTTGCAGGAGCCCCACTCTGAGCAGCAGGCAGGGGGAAGGATTTCTTCCCTGCCCTGAAAAGCTGTGGCGGGGTGGGGGTGGGGGTGGGGGTGGAGTGCCGGGAAGTGGCAGGAGCCCTACTCTGAACACTGTTCCAACATTCTCCGTAGGTGTTTGTCCTGGAAGATATCTCGTTGCTTCGAGTCACTGAGGAACAAAGGGAAGGGATTTAATGAGATGCGGCTTCTGCCCAGGGTCATCTGCAGCTTGCCTATGAAAGCAATGCTCCCCGAACCCATTGTAGCACAGTGGCGGGGACTAGTGACCGTGACCAGGGCGGGCGCCACACTCGCTCTCCCAGGAAACCTGCGCAGGCTCATTGCAAGCACTCTTATTGAGACCTTTGAAGAGATTACTGATGATGACTACTGCAAGGTGATAGACTACATCAATGCTCTATTCCACACGTAGGCAAGCATGCAAGCATCCCTTTCCACCCCAAGCTGCCTGCCTTCCCCATAGAAAAGCAGCTTTACCTCCGCAATCCGCTGCTGAGCAGGCCCCTGCAACCGCCGGACGCTGTGGCTGGCCGCCCTCCTGGCTTGAGAAGAGCTCCTGGCTGTACGCGTCCAGGGACTCCTCCGTGCCCTGGGTCGCTGCCGCCTCGTCCTCATCCTCCTCCTCTTCTTCATCCTCCTGCTCTTCATCCTCCTCCTCACCGTCCCCTTCACTGGTGGGCTGGGAAGTGTCCGTGGTGGTCGATGGAGTGACCGTAGGATCACCACCAAGTATCGCGTGCAGCTCCTTATAAAATCTGCAAGTCACTGGGGCTGCCCCGGAGCGGCCGTTTGCCTCGCGGGCTTTGCGATATGCATTCCTAAGCTCCTTTACCTTAACACGGCACTGCAGAGTGTCCCGCTCATGGCCTCTTTCCGCCAACGCCCGTGATATCTGCCCATAGGTATCAAAATTCCTGCGGCTAGACCGCAGCTGAGACTGAACAGCCTCTTCCCCCCAACAGCTGATGAGGTCCAGCACCTCGCTATTGCTCCATGCTGGGGATCGCCTATTGTGAGGAGGCATGGCATGTGGAGTCATGATGATCAATCAGAATGATCACCTGCAACGATTCCCTGAGACCACGCCACACAATCAATCAGATCAATGAGAATGATCACCTGCAAGGATTCCCAGAGAGCACGCCAAGCTTGGCTGGAGCAAACAGGAAGGGGATTTTCAAATTTCCCTGGAACTTTAAAGGGCGGGTCTGACGTGTGGTCACCTGAGGACAGGACAAAAGAGTTCGCAAGTGATGACCAGAGTGGCTCGAACAGGAATTATGGGATGGGCTGGAGGCCAATTAATGTGCAGTGAGTGTCCACATTCTTGCTGTAGCGCTACAGCAGCTGCGCTACAGCCCTTATTCCCCATGCGGAGGTGGATTAACAATAGCGCTATAACTCAGCGGTTATAGCGCTCTACGTGCCTTGCCAGTGTGGACGGGGAGGAGGTTATAGCGCTCGTGGGGGCTTTATAGCGCTATAAAGTGCAAGTGTAACCAAGCCCTGAGTCACTTCCATGAAGCTCCGTGTAAATCATACAGTGATGGAAAGGTACGGATGGAAGTTGTTCTCTCTGGCCCCAGTAGACAAGGTGTCACAGACGCAAAGGAGCTCATTTAAGCACAGCTACCTGCTGTGGAAATGTTAATTGTTCACACAACCAAAGTGAAGCCAGGAGGAAACTGATGCATTTCACTGGGGAGGGGAAGAGTGCTCAAACATTTAAAGGCACAGGACATCACTAAGGGACCTCAAGAAGTAATCAAGTCCAGCCCTGTGCAGTGAGGCAGGAGCACGTAAACCCGAACCATCTCTGTCAGATGTTTGTCCAACCCAGTCTCCAGTGGTGGGGAGTCCACAACCTCTCTTGGAAATCTAGTCCAAAGCTTAACTATCCTTATAGTTGGAAAGTTTTGCCTAATATCTTCCCTAAATCTCCCTTGCTGCAGATTAAGCCCATTACTTCTTGTTCTGCCTTCAGTGGACATTGAGAACAATTGATCACCCTCTTTTTTCTAACAGCCCTGTTTGAAGATTGGCATCAGGTCCCACCTCAGTCTTTTTTTTCTCAAGACTAAATATAGCCAGGAATGGGTTGGTTTTTTTTAACATTTCCTCATAGGTCAGATTTTTCTAAACTTACTAATAGACTCTTTCCAATTTGTCCACATCTTTGCTAATGGGTGGAACCCAGAATTAGACACAGTACTCCAGCTGAGGCCTTACCAGTGCCAAGTAGAGCGGGCCAGTTAGTTCCCATATCTTGCATGCAACATTCCTGTTAATACACCCCAGAGTGATATTAACCTTTTTCACAACTGCTTGACATTGTTGACTCATATTCAGTTTGTGATCCATGATAACCACAGATGCTTTTCAGAAGTAAAACCACTTAGCTAGTTGTTCCCCATCCTGTAGTTGTGCATTTGTTTTCTCCTGTCTAAGTGAAATAGTCTGCACTTGTCATTACTGAATGTCATCATGTTGAATTCAGACTGATTCTCCAATGTGTCAAGATTATTTTGAATTTTAATCCTGTCTCCCAAAGTGCTCCAAGGTTGGTGTTATCCACAAATTTTATAAGCACACTTGCCACGTCATCCAAGTCATTAGTGAAAATATTGAACAGTACCAGGCCCAGAACTGAGCCCTGTGGGATGCCACTAGTTACGTCCCCTCAGTTTGACAGTGAACCATTGAAAACTACACTTTCAACTAGTTGTGCACCTACCTTACAGAAATTTCATTTAGACTGCATTTCCCAAGTTTGCTTATGAGAATGTCATGAGAGACTGTGTAAAAACCCATACTAAAATCAAGATGTATCATGTCGCCAGATTTCCCACATCCACTAACCCCGTAACCCTGTCAAAGAAGGAAATTAGGTTGATTTGGCATGATTTGTTCTTGACAAATCCATGTGTAACACACACACCTCCTGGCTGTGGTGTTCTGCCCCCTCTAGTGGCACCAAGACCACTTAGAGAGAGTTAAATAAGAGTGCTCTACAGCCTTAGCTAAATGAGGCTCATGCACTAAGCTCCAGAGATCCCAGTTCAATCCTACCGAAGATCATCACACATGCTGGCTATTCCTTGGAACCTTATTATCCTCTAGGTGTTTACAAACTGATTGATTAATAATTTGTTCCAGTATCTTTCCAGGTATCAAAGTTAGGCTGCCTGTTCTATAATTCTTGGTGTCCTCTTTGTTCCCCCTTTTAAAGGTAGGTACTATCTTTGCCCTTCTCCAGACCTCTAGGACCTCACTCGTCCTCTAGGAGTTCTTAAAGATAATTGCAAATGGTTCTGAGATTGCTTCTTCTAGATCCTGATGTACCCTAGGATGAATTTCATCAAGTCCTGCCAACTTGAGTACATCTCACTTATTTAAATATTCTTTAAGCTGTTCTTTCTCTATTTTGGCTTGCATTCCTACCCCTTGCTGTTAATATTAGCTGTGCTGAGTATGTACAAAACTAAACAAACACACAATTATATATTACTCCATATGTTTGAAACGTGAACTAAAAAAGCTAATCCATCCCTTCTGTGTCTACAGCTACATGATTATTTCTGTAACCATGCTTCTTCATACACTGCAGGGAAATATTTTAAGAAAAGAGCAGGGCTGTGCTTTGCACTCTGAAAGATGTAAGAAACAGTATTATGTTACTAGTGTGGGAGTGAATACACTTAAAGCGATGATGTAATGTTAATGAGAGAGTGACTATATTAAGTTTCTGAGCATGTCCAGTGTAAACTTAAAGCTGCTAGGTTTGTTTGAATCATTGCTTTTGAGAGTTGTACTGCTGGAGCAGGACAAGAGTGGGGCATGGGCAGTGATGTATTTAAACTTTACCCAAATATCATGAGAACTGCTCCCATTTAAAACATGTCCAAATACCCTGGTTGGCAGCCTTATGTTTGCAAGGAACAATAAATAATAAATATCTCAATAATAACTTAGGATAGCTGAGTAAAATACCAAACAATTCTGAATTAACCTCTTCAATTCAATATTCCATTAGTATTGTGACAGAGTCAGACCAGAAGGATATAGGAGAGTGCTGGAAGGCAGGTATATTAGTCTCAGGATGTGCAGGTCCTTGTTCCCTGGATAGCCAAACAAAGGCTACTCCAGGCCAATCAAGACACCTGGGGCCAATTAAGAACCTTCTGGAAAGGAGTAGAAGCAGCTAGCCTAATTGGGACACCTGAAGCCAGTCAGGGACTGGCTGAAACCAGATAAAAACCTCCCAGTTAGTCAGGTGGGTGTGGGTGTCAGGAGCTGTGGAAGGAAGTTATGCTGTTGGTGAGACTGAGTGTAGGACAACATATCATCCAGAAGGAAGGAGGCCCTGAGGTAAGGGTGAAGTGGAGTTTGAAGAAGCAGGGACTGCTGTGGGGAAGTAGCCCAGGGAATTGTATTGTGTTTTGTGCCTACAAGGTCAGCCATCTTAGCTGATACTATTAGGGTCCCTGGGCTGGAGTCTGGAGTAGAGGGCGGGCCCGGGCTCCCCCCTTTTCCATCTTCCATACTGGCCTGTGATGAAGGTAACTCACTAGGTGGTGACTCTTGCCAATTCTACTGAGAAAGGGAGGTCACTCTGGGGCCTAGATGAGTTTCTGAGGCCCCTAAATCTGCCAGGAAGCGCAGGACCCACAAGGACAAACTTGGAGCTTTGTCACAGTATCTACGGATATATGTGTATCAAACCTAGCAATATATATTGTATGAATAGTAATGATAAATTTGACCCAGACTGACACTGCAGAATATAGTTTAGATAATGAATAGACATAATATATACACAAAAACCCTGCGAGCTAGTTCCACACCAGTCTATGCACCTCTGAAACTAATTAAATGGGAGCCTTTTCCCCATGTGGTTTACTAATACTTTAATGATATTTTTGGTGTATTACATGTTATATTTTAACCATGATCCCTAATCTCGCCTACTTTAGGGGAACACCTAAATATTATCTGGCTGGGATAGATGGTTCTATTGTACTTGCAGGTGCCAGTTGAAGGACGGAGATGCGGCCAGTGTCCCTTTGTGCTCCAGTGGTTCCTGTCAAAATAGCTCATTCGAGGCCACTGAAGCCAGATGCAATCTAGAACAGTCTTGAGGGTGCTCTACCTTGCTCTGGTTCCAAGGCTGGGAGAGGAACTGAAGCATCTCTTTTGTCTCTATAGCACTGTCCAACTCATCGTGCACCGCATGTCTTAAGGTGCACTGATGATTTCCTGCATATTGAAACAAATACAAATTATTTGCAAGGTTTTTTCTGGAAACAGGAATACTGCATTAGATATTCTTTTGAGAGAAAATATTGTACTTTAGCTATTGTGACAGACCTAGATCAGTGGGGTACAGGAGTCTGGTAGAAGGCAAATATATTGTCTATTGGATGAATAGTTTTCTGTATAATAGTGACCAAAACAGGGGCTGTGCTAGAGCAATCAAGAACCTGCTAGAACCAATTAAGACAGGCAAGCTAATTAAGACACCTGGAGCCAATTAGGAACATACTAGAATCAATTATGGCAGGCAGACCAATCAGGACACCTGGTTTAAAAAGGACCTCTCATCAGTTAGTGGATGGTGTGCAAGGAGCAGGGAGTGAGAAGGCATGCTGCTGGAGGACTGAGGAGTACAAGCGTGATCAGGCTTCAGGAGGAAGATCCTGTGGTGAGGATAACGAAGGTGCTGTGGGGGCGGCCCTGGGGAAGTAGCCCAGGGAGTTGTAGTTGTAGCTGTCACACAGCTGATACAGGAGACATTGTAGACAGCTGCAATCCACAGGGCCCTGGGCTGGAACCCAGTGTAGGGGGTGGGCTCGGGTTCTCCCCATCCCCACAACTCCAGATCAGACATAAGAAGAGTTGATTTGGTCTGTGAACAACACCAGAAGGGAAGGTCTAATTTGGAAAGGGATCTGGCCTGTTCCCAACCCACTAGGTGGGACAACAGAGACTGCAGAGATTGTTCTGTTTCCCCCCATGCTGGCCAGCGGTGAGGTTAGCTGAGTGAACGGCAGGTTTGAGCATTTAGCAGAAGCAGCCAGACTGAAAGCTGCGGTGAATCTCTGAGGTGAGCAAATCCTCCAGAAAACGCAGGACCCACGAAGGCAGAGGAGGAACTTTCTCACACTATGTATATCCACTGAAGATGATCTGCACATGGTTCTGTGAGGCATATATATTTATATAATATAAACATAAAACCACCTTCTAAGTTTCAGTGAGATGCTACCATGCCTTTCAGAAAGAGTGACTGAGAATGTGATAAGAATCATTAATTTCAAGCAGCCTGTCTAATCCAAACAATCCCTTAGATATGCTTTTATTCTAAGCAATGGGAAAAGCCATTTAGCTGGCGTCTTTTCCCAAGAGTTGCAGCTATTTGTTTATCATTCTTTTTCATTTGCAGTATCTATGGTTCTGATGTAATGGATGGTTCAGCTTCACGATAGTCTTACAGGGAAGTGTAATTGTTACAGGGAACTCTGCTCCCTGTGGTCCAATCCATCTTGAATTGTAATAATTTTAACTAATGGAATTCTGGATAACATGACCAAAGGCTTTTGTTCAAGTCTTCAACTGGTTGATTTTCTCAGGGTAGTTGTAAGCAGACTTCTCAGAATAACGTTATTGTGTTATAATTTGAAATACATCTGAGGGTCATCCTGTCCCAAAACTACCGACCAAGATTAAGGCTTTGTCTACACCAGCGGTCTTCAAAGTTTTTCCTCCATGGCCCCTTTTCGTAGAGGAAAAATCTGTGCGATCCTCAGGGGGTATGTCCACTGAAATGCCGCCGCAGAAAGTGGAATCTTCCACTTTCCACGGCAGCATTTTGGTGGGACAAAAATAGATCGCCCAGGAGCTCGGCGGTCTCCCAGGCGGGATTGGCGGTGGCGCCGGAGTCTCGCACACACCCCACTTTGAAGACCACTGGTCTATACTAGTACTTTATCGGCAAAACTTTTGTTGGTTACGGCTGTTGAGAAAAAAACACACCCCTGACCAACATAAGTTTCACTGACTAAAGCACCGGTGTGGACAACTTGTTGGAGGTAGTTTAATTATGCCGCTGGGAGAGCTGTTGTACCACTTCAAGGTCCATAGTGTAGGCAGAATCTTAGTAATGGTCCATCGCATTGGTGATATAATTTACCCAGTAGGTAACCGTCTACATAAAGAAATACAGATATCTATCTCTGTAAGCACAGGCTATTATCTGATAGGTGGTTGTTATTATTTTAGTTCAAGGTTCCTCTTTCCCCAAGTATCTCACTGGGTCCTACTGAATGCCCAAGCCAGTCTTTTGAGTCACAAGCACTTCTTGTGACTTTCTGAAGAGATGGGCTCAACTCTAGTGATGCTTGCTTACAGCGGGGCACAGTAAACCAAAGTCACTGGAAATGAATGACCTTTGGTTCTCCTGTTCTGGATCTTTGGGAGCTCATGTATTAATGATAGGAGAGCACTGGAACCGATCATCAGGAATAAGCAGGAATTGGTGCTCCTGAACACATCATCAAAGATGGACTGACTTGACCAGCTAGCTGTAGAGACCCTGTTCTGCATGTCTGTCTGTCCTGCTCCGCCTCAGTCTCCAACTTATTCCTGATTTTCACTCAATCATGGCAGGCCTCTCCCCTCACCCTGTTTCTCCCAGTTTACTCACAGACTCTGTTTCTCTCCATCTCTCTCTCACAGCCTTCCCCCTTCCTTCCTCTGTCCCTAAGTTGTCCCCCTCTTTTCCTCCAACTGGCATTTCTCACCACTCTGAGGAAAGGGGCCACCTCCACTTACTTTCTCCAAGAGAGGCACCACCTCCTCTCACTTTCTGATGGGTTGTTTAATTAAAATTCAGTGAACAATTCTGTTGATGATGCACAAGAAGGAACCAAATCCAGCTCAGTCTTTTCTAAGTGTATTGGCCCTGCATGGCTAATTGTAGTAAAGAGTAGTAAAGACTTATTTGCATTTGTACAGAGCCCATAGTAAAATGGGGGGCAGAGCTATAGTGCCCCAGAGGGAGTAGCAGGAGACATAGTCCCTCAAGAAAGCAAAATGGCTCCCAGAGCTCCTAGGCATGCAATCTCTGTATGTGAAACCCAATTGTCTTCTCCCTGTGTGGACAGTGTGTAGCGTGGGGCATAGGGATACCTGCTTCTTATGCCTTTGGAACACCATTCACTGCATTGGAGTAGAGATGGAGGAGTTCTTGTGCTCCCCAGAGCACAGTGACTATAATTCTACTTGGCCCTTATGGAGGATGTTCCAGGTCAGGGGAAGGTTTCTTACACCCTCTATGCCACCTGGCACTGGCCAAGCACAAACTGGGCCTAAGTGAGTACATATTGCTCTGTCTCTGAATACACAGCAGGAACTGCTCTCCTAAGTAAGAAGATACCATTTTTACATTGGAGTTATAGCTCATTACAACAATCTATAACCCACTAACCCTCCTTTGTCCTTGGGCTGCAGAAGTGTTAACTGCCCACTTCACCCTGAATGGTCTTCCCCAACATAGGTTATCTCCTTATGTTTAACAATGTGCTCCTTCTTGTATTTAGCTATGACCCTCTGAGTACCTTTCCCAGACCCAAAGAGGAGCTCTGTGTAAGTTCAAAAGCTGGTCTCTTTCACCAAGAAGCAATAAAAGATAGTGCTCTGCCCATCTTGTCTCTCATTTTTACATAGTCATTTTCAGAGTAGGAATATGGTTTTTAGTAGCAAACAATTTCAAAGCTAAAGTACAGCTTGTGGGGAGACTGTCTGAGCTGTAGGATTGACTGATCTCAGCTAATTTAAATAGAAGGGTTTTTTTTGTTTTGTTTTGTTTTTTTTAGGTGAAATTCTGAATCCTATAACCCATATGAGAAAAGGGTTCATCAAATTTTAATACAGCCATAGGATCTTGGTGCTTATAACAAGAATTGTAGACTGTGCAGGCACATAAATGGCCTAAACTGGGCTATCAGAAATTATGTCCAACAGAAAAAAAAACATGAGGGACAGAAATAAGAGATCAGAAAACAATTAAAGGATGAGGGAAATATATATTATCTATTTGCTAATCTCTGAAATGTAAGATTTTTATTCTAGGGTTCCAAAGGAATCCTCCTTCATTCTCGGAGTTCAGATACTTCAAGCAAACAAAATCTCCAGAAACAATTATTATAAATCATACCATTAAGTGTTATCCCTTGGTGTGACCTATCTACTTCCTTTCTGGGGGGAAAATTGTTAGTTAAATTAAATAGTCTTTCCATTCAACTAAAAAAGAAAAGGAAAGATAAATATGCCTTTAGTCTGGGTTGAGAGCCAACTTTGCAGATTTTGCCAATCTGTCTAGCTACAAAAAGTAATGCTTTTTGGAACTGAAAGTTTGGTTCAAGTCTTTTAGATAGGGGTTAAAGTATAGATACAAGGTGTTTGGACTGGTTCCAACATTTTAAAATGCCATATTTCATTCATTTCTTTGTTCTAATTAATAAATCCTTAGTTCACTGTAGGATTACCTACAAGCATTAGTTATCGTGTGAGATCTGATGTATAAATTAACCTGGGGTAAGAGGGATGATCTCTTGGGACTGGAAGCAATTTGATTCTTTTGTGATCTTTGGTGTATGGCAATCGACTATCATTTAGTCCACTTTACCTGAGTGGTAAGCTATATTGGAGTGCCCAAGGGACTGTCTGTGAGTCCATGTGAGGCTGGTATAGAGCTTCAGGAGCTCACTTGTTACTGGGTTGGTGACGTCTAGTTATAGAACATACCACCAGTTTGGGGTGTCTGCCCTGCTTTTTGACAGTTTGCATGAGGTTGGCACTCACAGCTGTGAGCCATTCCAGACACAATGACATTGGCAGTTAAGTTATCGAGAGGTTCTGTCTGCACTGAGCATGCTCCATCCCCTCTCAGCACCTATGTGCCAACTGCCTTGTGCATATGACATCCTCCAGCCCGACTGAGCATTCTCTGTCCCAGGGCTACAGGGGCTGAAAGGGCTTTTCTCTGCAATTGCTTCTCTCATGTGCCAGAGGCCACTGTGAGTATGGCTACATTACCCACCGGACTGGGTAATGGTCCTATAGAAAAAAATATGTGATCACAGATAAATAGATTTTAAGGACAGAAGTGACCATTATGCTGATCTAGTCTGACCTCTTGCTTAACACAGTCCAAAGAACCTCGCTGATGATTTCTGCATCAAGGTGACCATAACTTGTTAATCATGTAATTAAAGACTATATCATAAAGCATATGCACAAGGAGGTTGAATTAAGGTTTCACAGGCTTTGGATCAGGCCCTAAATTGCCTAGAATGGGATATCCCCTTCCTGCCATGGCCTCTTGCAAAAGGTATGCCCCTTCCTTTGATTCAGTTCAGACACAATCTGGCAACAAACAGGTGCTCTTCTTACAGTAGCATTATGATTAATGACACTTTTCAGAGCTACTGGTCAAAACGAATGAGATATATTGCACCCAACTTATTCATAAATCTAGAAATGATGGAGTGCAGAAAATGGTGAGTCTTCAGAAATTCATGTACTTAAAAAGGTTTGGCAAGATTATCTTCTGTTTCAAATCCCACTAGTTATTTGAAAAAGTTCGAATCTAATTGTTAAATCACTCTGATGCTAATTTGCTCCAGGTGGTCCTAAGCTGCTGGGAACTGATGCATGTTTCATCAGCATTGAGAGTTTACAAAATGGAAACACTAGAAAGGCTGGCATTTGTAATGTGTTTGGTAAGTGGAACAGTCAGTGATGATTTAAATATTCCACCTTTCCCTTCAGTTTAGCAGGCTTTAGGAGGTGAATAAAATCCCCACAATAAGTAAAAATAAGGCAGAGAAATGACTGCTGATAGCAACATAAATAAAATTATCTGCTAAAAAGTGAACGAAGCATCCTTACTAGAGCTCCTCCTAAACTAAAGAATATCTATTATAAGCACTAATGCAACTTACCATTCAACATTTTCTTTTGGGTGCTGATGCATATCATTTACAGAAGAACTCTGCTGTTGGCTCATCTTGGAATTCTGCTATTGCCTGAGCTTAAAATACCAAACACTTCTGGAAGACAAGTGGAGCTGAATGAGCAGATGCAGAAATCTGGAAAGTATGGTACATGAGGGAATGCATGGACTTGGGCAATGAAGTGTATGCTGTATCTGCATGTGACACCTGAGATCCTGAAAGGTAAATTTTCTCTAAATTATATGGTATCCTATTTTGGATGTGACTTCTGTTTCTTTATAATGTAGTGTTCTATATAATCTTAGAATCATAGACTATCAGGGTTGGAAGGAACCTCAGGAAGACATCTAGCCCAACCGCCTACTCAAATTATTTAGATAAGGTATTATTTAGTTCTTAGACTTGCTCCAAAGTTCACATAAGTCAATGGGAACCTCATTTCTTACCAGATGTGTTAGGTATCTAATGCCTAGATAATTGTTATAAGTGATTAACCCTATTCTGCATACCAGTGACGCCATATGTGTTTCCTCAAAATGATTTATAAGGAGGCCTTCACAAAACTATGAGTAATAACAGAGAAAACACTTGGAATTTTCACAGAAGTGACCTGGGATGAATCAGGAAAAGCAAACTATTGTCAGAGGTTAGAAAAAGAGTGGGAATTTTCAAAAGCAGCTAAGTAATTTATTAGCACACGTCCCATTGATTTCAAATAGGATTTGTTCTTTCAGGTCACTTAGGGCCAGATTTTCAAAGGTATTTAAGTGCCTTAACATTCAGATATTTACCTGCCTGCATCCATAGCCTATTTAGAGATGTTCAAGATCACCCAAGCAGGTTAGATGCCTTGCTCCCACTAAGAAGCTATCTGCAACTTTAGGCACCTAAATGCCTTTGAAAATCAGGTCATTAGACACTTTTGAAAATTCTACCCAAATTATAGCATGGACCCATATATTTCTGTAGGATGCTCATATAATGCAGTAATGTGTTAGATACAAGTGTCTACAAAGATATTTTAACAGAGAGACTGACAGACAGAGAGGCAGGATGTGGTGATTGGGCACTAGTTGTGGAACCGTTCTGATGGAGCCATGGAAAGCACACATTTTTATGTGTATCTGTATCCTGTACAACATGCCAAGAGGCGACACACGCAGCGAGCTGAAGACTGGCTGGAATGTAATAGAAAGATGGAGGAAGAATTCAGATAGCAAAGAATTAACTTACACAGCGGTATTGTGACCTCATCATACAGGATCTTTTATTATACACCTTGATTTGTTATCCAATCGAAGAGACTACGGCATTTACAACCTTTAAATGCATTTACATCATTCCTGCCATTCATAATTTGTACACACCTATATTTTTATACAAGTCCTTTTGATAGGGCAAAAAAGTATTCACTGTCCATGTAGCTGCCACTTATGGCTTATTTGGGGAGGAGTGAGAAATATCTAGGGAGAGTCAGTCAAAGGAAGAATGAGAAACCTTTTATTTCAGACTGAGGTTGGGAAGAAACATCATACATTTCTCAGCGAATTGAATTGTGTTGGCCCAGCAATGTGAGTGTGCCAAACCGGGCTGGCAATCCAGGTATGTGTATGAAATGCGGGTACAGTGAACTGCAGTCGCCCTAACTCGAAGAAGTAGTGTAACAGAGGTCATCTGTAATTCATGTGTGTGTCCCATGTATATAAGTTTGAGAGTAAGGCCCAGTTTTTCAAAAGGGCAGCCTTTTTTGTGTGTGCGCCCACTTGGTACCTGTGATTGAACAGCTTTGAGAGGTCTGCTCATTTAAGTTACTCTCACCCACTGCATTGCTGGGTAGAGGTAACCTATGGTTCTGTTGCTCTCCTGGACTGGCCCTATTTATGGAGAATAGAAAAGCATTATTTCATAGGCATGTTTATGAACAGAATGCTCTTACAATTCTCTCTTTTTATTTTTAGTATCATACATGACTGCTTGAGAGACAGAGATTGTCCGAACGTTTTCAAATTGTTTTATTTAACTGGTCAATTTGTTTGTTGAAATCTTTGCTGAAATGTTTGTTTCAGATGTACAGGGTGTTATTTCCACATCAATTCCTAATGCTCATTTTTGGCATTTCTACAAAATTTAAGCTAGAATATTTCTTTCATCTATCCTGTTTTTGGCTTCATACTAGACAGCTTTTATACTAGAGCTAAAAATGGCTGTAATCATCTCTTTGTTTATGAAACTATCTTTGGCTATTGGGCGCTCGCCTAATTTCAGAGTTACAAGTTATCTGGTGAAGCACTGGTTAAGCATCCCTCCCCATCAGGATCAGAGGGAGGGCATGTCACCTCACTAAGCCACACAAAAGTGGCGGGAGGTCAATTAAGAGGCTACAGTTCTGAATCTCCAGTCAGGGCAGAGCCGCACACAGTCTAAGGCCCGGCCTCCTGACTGAGGAAGGCAACAATCCACAGTCTAATGTCCTGACACTCTGGGTGGGGTAGAGCAATGAGTAGGCTTTAGCCCAAGGCCTCCCAGCTTGGGCAGACAGCAATTGACAGTCTAAGGTAGGGCAGAGCAATCAATAATTCCTCACCTGGTCTCCTATCTCAGGCAAACACAGGCCTCTTGGCCTAAGGTAGGTAGGCAACCACTCCAAGGGTTGGGTTGGTCACAGAGCATAGGGGAACCCAGGCCCGTCCTATTCACTGGGTCCCAGTCCAGGTCCCTAATAGTGGCCGAGGATTCTGCCCAGGGCTTAAATTCTCATATAGAGTATTTCCCATAGTCCTGTATGTTCCTGTCCCCAACATGCTATGAAAACTCCCTGGGTTTGAAAATATTTACTAGAGCTCCACTCTGGACAGTTCCTGTTGAATTTAAACCCTGGTTCTACCACTGGGTCAGTGGGGGGTCCCACCGAAACTGAGACTGACGAAAACTCTGACAACTCAACCAGACTATTGTCTGGTTTCCCTTTTCTAAGTGTACCTCCGGCTCCTGAGGTTCCTTGGTCTCCCAGAGTATATGGCCAGCTGTAGTCCCAGCAGCTCCTTTGAGTCCTCATCGGTCAGCATTCCCAGCAACTCTGCTGGGTCTTTGGCACTGTAGTGCTCAGTCTCAGGCACAGGGCTCAGCAGCAGGTGAGAGCCGTCTTCTTCCTTCCACGGCTCTCACAAAACCGAGCCTGTCTTTTAAGTTTCCTGTCCTGCCCATCTGCTGCGGGTGCGGGGAGGAGGCATGATTGGTTCAGCTCCACCTACCAGGAGGAGTGGTGTAGCCCCTCCTTTCAGTCTCAAAGGGAGGCCATACCACCTCCCCATGGCCCATTATACCTGTGCAGCCATAGGACAAAGAGGGGGTTAGTAGGTTGCTGTAATAAGCCACTGTCTCTGTTCAGTCTACGATTTTTAGTGTCTAGCAGTGTAATTAACTTAAGCTCCCAGTTCTATTAGTCCTTATCCCTAAAGGAAACCTGCACAGCATTTTCAAAAGATGAACCTTGGAGCTTAAATTCATTAGTCTGCTAGACACTAAAAATCATGGACTGAATGAAGACACTGCATTTATGGCTTATTACAGGACTCTGTAAGGCTATGTCTACACTAGAGACCTAACAGTGGCACAGCTGTACAGCTGCAGCTACACCCCTGTAAGGTCTCCCGTGTAGCTGCTCTATGCAGACAGAAGAGCACTCCCCTGTTGGCATAATTAAACCACCTCCAAGGAGCATCAGGGGGAAAGTGTCTCCTGCCGACATAGTGCTGTCCACACTTGTGAAATTTATGTTGATTAGGATGTGGGTTTTTTTCATATCCAGACTGACAAAAGTGCTAATGTAGGCAGAGCCTAACCCTCTCTTTTTGTCCTTTAACTGCAGAGGTGTTAATGGGCCACCCTACCTTGAATGGTCCCTTACAATAGGTGCGAACTAATGAGGCTAAACAATGTGTTCCACCAGGCATGTTGCTGGGATGCGGGGGTGGGGGGGGAGAAATCTCTTTCCCAGACTGGAAAAAGAGCAATGTGTGGCTCTCTCACCAGCAGAAATTGGTCCAGTAAAGGATCTTGCCTCACCCACCATGTCTCTTTAACGTCCTGGGCACAATGTGGCATAAGACCAGTTGCGGTTTTTTGTATTTAGTTTTGATTGTTAGAGTGACACTATTTCCAAATATGGTTTACATCTTTATAATGATCTCCAAGGTACTCATGTGTATTTTTCATTAGTACAATGAACAATACGTAGTTATGATACTGAGCAGGTATTTCTCAGATATCAAAGAATAGTTGTCTTCAAATTACCTATGAAAAAAATGTAGCACAGCATAATCAAAATGCTAATTTCTAGACCTCTGCAGGAGATTAATAGAATGCATGATTTCTCTCCTTTGAAGTGAAGAGCATTACTGCCAAAACCATGTGGCTCCTCATCTTGTGATATTTATAAATTCAGCTTCTTCATTTAATAATCGTGTTTCTCTCACAGTGAGAGCTGTCTCTTGTCTACTAGGAAAGAACTGGATTCACATTTTGTTCTTGTCTGGCTGACCGTGTTGCTGTCAGTATGACACACACACCCTCATATTTTCAAGGAGAGACCTGTTGCCTGTAACTTCATGCTGAGTGGCTGATCAAAAGTCTATCTGGATCAGTTGCACGTGGGAGAAAATACTTCTAGGATTTTAACTAGATTAAGCAAATGTGATCCTATTATGTTGATCTTTAGGGGACTGCACTCAGGTAATTTATGCAGTTTAAAATGAGTTTAATGTTCTTTAAATTTGACAGTTTAATCTCCTCTATCTGAATTGGGCTTTATTCTTCTCATCACAAAGCAGATTAACATCTACCTACCTGTAGTAAGTAATTCTCTGCTCTTGAGCAATCTTATTTGTCATACACTAAATATAGGTTCATTTGCAGATTCAAGGAACATTTTAGCTGAACTGAAGAGTTGGCCAGCCAGTTCAGAAAGGACTATGCTCCAGGTCTCCAACACAGAAGCACGCTGAAGAGCTTTTCGCTGGCCCCAGGTAAAGTCTCACCCACACAATGTGATGAAGAAAACACTGGTGAGAGAGCTGCTTACCCACACTGCAAACCTTAGGCCAGGCCTGCACAACTCAGAAAGCAGCGAGGGCCATATTACTGCAAAAAAACCAGATGCGGGCCGAAAAGCCCCGCCCTCGCCCCACCCCCATCCGCTTCCCCCCACCCCACCGCTTGGCTTGCCCCACCCCTACTCATCCCCCACGGGCTGCACAGTGAGCCCGTGCGGGCTGCATGTGGCCCCTGGGCCGCATGTTGTGCAGGCCTGCCTTAGGCTCTAGTTCTCCACTCTGGCGCAGGTGGAGAGGATTTGCTGATCATTTGGGTTACCTTCTTTCAGATTCCTCCCAAAAAGGACACTCCCAGAGGGTGGGGGAGCTACAGTTGGAG